>JAZDUA010000215.1:2222500-2542888 GCA_038098605.1 Gryllus longicercus
CACACACTCACGCACAACACACACACACTCACGCACACTCACACACACACACTCACACACACACTAATACACTCACTCTCACACACAGCACTCTCACACACACTAATACACTCAATCTCTCACACACGCGCGCACACACACACACACACTCACTAACGCATGCACACACGCACACACACTCTCACTAACGCACGCGCACACACACACACGCAAGAGCGCACACACACCACAGCACACACGCAAGAGCGCGCACACACACACACGCACGAGCGCGCGCGCACACACACACGCACGAGCGCGCGCGCACACAACACACACACAAGCACGCACGAGCGCACAGACATCACACAAATTGCAATTGTTTATCAAACCTATTGGGTTTTGAAGTAGTAAATTGTTGAATCATTGAAGAATTCTCCCAAGAATAATTTACAGAAAAAATGTTTTTGATTGAGCAGAGGAATTGCATTCAAATGCATAAAGTTGGAAAATGATCCAAACAAATAAACAAAAACCACAGAAAATAAACAATGCATTTTCTTTACATACACTTGCTAATTATACCATGTAAAAATACTCAATCTTCAAACTAAAAAAATTTGCTACCTTTGCTTTGGTAATTATAACCCACACTCATTATGTGCTGTGTTAGACCAAGACTTTTGGAAGAAAGTTTCAGTGTTTTACTGTAAAATTGGACATCTCTGAAGGTCAATAATAGCTAGCAATGACATATTTGGGGCTACTACTTTTCATTTAAAGCACATTTGGTTGGGTAGGAAGCTCATATTTCTTTCTGATTCAAAATCCTTCATGTTTAAAATGTTCAGATTATATTTCTTGTTTCTGTTAGTTTTCTTTTAAATAAATTGTATTTTAATTTGAAGTGCCATGTGGTTTTCTTGGATCAATTTTTTTCTTTCAGTTGTATTTCTGATTAACACCGCTTGTGTTTACCATATCAATCAAGGCCTTCAATTTTCATCAAACTTTAGCTTTTTTTTGTAAATTGACAAACCGAAATTGGGCAATTAAACTAATTGTAGACAGTTCTCAGATTGGAGATAGTTGAGGAGAAGAGCACTGGTGCAAAGGTTGGAAACTCCTTCCATCTGACTCAAAAATCCCTTTAACATGTTGAGAATTGTGTTGTTGAGTGCACATCTTGCCCTGAGGGACTGGGCCCTTCTCCTACCAAGAAGGGCAAGAATATGGTCTCAATTAATTTTTGTGGAGAGAAAGGAGTTGCAGTTAAAAAACAGTACTGTAACAGATCTTCAGACTGTCTATTGGGTGCCAAACTGCTTATTTTACTGAGTAGCATTTCAGGATTTGAAAATAGGCCTCTGCGACAAACAGAATTTTCAGTTGCTTATCTCCAAATGTCCAATGGTTGGTGGTATTCACCCTGCATGTAGGTGAGATAACCGAGGGAGAAGAAAAAAGAAAAAAAGAAAAAAAGAAAAAAGAAAAAGAGGGAGAAAGTGGATAAAGATTAGTTTATCCTGAAGTATTCTAAGGAAATATGAAAAAGAAAATGAAATTATGGACATCAAATGTGTTTTAATTTGTGATATTTGAACAGTGGCATGGTCCTGGCAACTGGGACCAAGGTTTTTGATCTCTGTATTGAGCTGGTGCCCTGCACCCTGCACTCGCCAAATATCATTGCATGTGCAAACAATTGGCTTCTTCCTGACAGGGCAAAATGTAATGTTCATTGGATCTCTGATGTTTTGCAGCCACTTCTCTGTGCTTTGCGGAGCGACAAGCTTACACACAAGAGGTGCTGGCTGTGGTGATGCAGCATCTCATGGAATTGAACCCACTGCCTACCTTGTTGATGCGCACGGTTATACAGGCCCTCAGCTTCTACCCAAGGCTCATCGGCTTTGTCATGAACATCCTGCAAAGGCTCATACTGAAGCAGGTGAGTAGGCTATTTGAGTGTTAAATGTTCTTTTTAAAAATATGACATTTCTTCTTTGAAGATATATCTGCTGTTAATTGCGGGACTTTTTGTATTAATATTTATAATTATTTCACATTAGTAATAAAATGCAATAATGGCTTATTTTCAACTTTTTGGCAATGGCAAACTTTCAAGAAATATTTTTTGAAAGTCCCAACATTGAGTCTGTTGGAATTTTTAAAATTAACTTTCGTTTCCATTTGAGTGCTGATCATAAAGTCAGATACATTTTTAGATATTTATCTTATATCTATTAGATGTGTTGTGCCTGTTTGTGCTAGGGAGATAAAGTGCTCATATACAATGTGTGCAGAGTAAATTATTCGATTTGCCTAATCCAAAACAATTTCAAACAATTCAAAATTTTTGTAGTGATGATAATGGCAGACGATGACTAATAGATTTTAGACATGAAAACGACACTAATTGCAAAAGTGTTTATAGGTAGAATTAAGAAATGGGTATCTTTTTTACAAGACTTGTATTTTGTGGTAATATATTCTATTTACTTGAAAGAATCTTCGATTATGCAAATAAAACCAGATGCATCCCATATCTGTCTGATACAGTGCATCTGACTGTGTTATAAAAAGTACTGTGACTGAGAGAATTAACATGTATTTGAACTGTTAAGATTGGGTTCTTTTAACAGATATTACCCAAAAAAACAATATAGTAAAACCCTGCTTTTACTTCCCCAGAATTTGTGTTTTGCTGCCTCGTAATCTGTTTATTATCAATTTACCAATCCCTTCAATTCCCCTATGTTCACAATGTAAAATTGTCCCTACACTTCCCTGCAATTTACACAATTTTTCCTTGGGCCCTTGAAAAGTGTAAAAGAGGAGTTATACTGTAAATGAATGCAAAAATGAGTTTGTTGATCTCTCTTTTTGTTTAAAAAGTACCTATCATTAAAGAGTTTCTGTTTCTTTGTTTATGTTGTTTCCTTTCTCATATGAAATACATTGGTATCAGGTATGGAAGCAACGCAAAGTGTGGGAAGGTTTTGTGAAGTGCTGCCAGCGAACACGTCCTCAGAGCTTCCAAGTTCTTCTGCAGCTGCCTCCTGCACAACTCTGCGATGTGTTTGAAGCATCTCCTGACTTGAGGGCACCTCTACTTCAGCATGTTATGAGTTTCACTGAGAACCAGGTGGGGAGCAATTCTGTTTCACGAAAGTAAACCAATAGATTCTAGTCGCAAGTTTTATAAAACACTTGCCGGAAGGTATGTTATATTGGTGTGTGATTGTATGAACCAATTATCATATTTGAGTATTTCGTAGGCTACAGCACAGTGGTTAACACCCTGCTACTTGTAAAACCCGTAGGAGTGTACGGTTTATTTGTAGTCCCTTTGTAATCTTTGATAACCAAAACATGGAGAGAAAAGAAATGAGAAAATACATACATAGGGTAAAAAGCATGTAATTTGTGCATCTAATATTTTATAATTATACATCTAATATAATACATTGTGTCAAAATGTGCCAAGTAGTGACTTAAAAAAAAGAAATCAAATGAAGAGGAGAGTTTAGATAAGAAACAAAAATTACACAATCCAATGTGTTGATACCTATTTTGTGTTTTAAACGTTATAAATTTAGCACCTCTGCAAGGATTTCTTTGATCCAAGAATGATCTTCACTGAGAGGTGATGTCAAGTTTCTATGTAAATCATTTTCTTCAGTTGCTATAATTCTGATGGCAGTGTTGGTAACCATCATGGCTCATAGTCCAAATGAACTTTGACTGCTTCTGCAAAAGCTTTAGCAGGAATAGATAATTCTGAAAACATTAGTTATCACTATCATTTCTGTAAAGCCTCTACCACGTACCTGCTTTCTATCATAACATTTAAATAGGTCAGTGCAATACTTGTGCATTGGCAAGCAGTAGAAGATGCCTAATGTTCTTTAAAACATTTTCAATTGGAAACTGATTGCATCAAACTTTTTTTGTTGGGGGTGTCAGTTCATTTCAGGATCAGAGGAATGATGATTTAGATAATTATGCGGGGTATAACTTGCCTTTGTGTGCTGTACCGTAATAAGAAGTAAAATAAAAAATAAACTATTGTACGTTATCTGGGTTTGAAATCCTAACAAATTACAGTTGTCATCACAGTTGTCTCTTATTTGGAAAACATAATGCTTTTAACAAGGAAACCCTCGACAACCTGCCGATGAGATAAATAAACAGAATAGTGAGGAACTTTTAAGTATTTAAAACCATATTCTTCAAATGCAATGGTTGAAATTTTGTCTTATGTTTCAGAGAGCTCACATTCCTCCTTCAATTATGGACGTGCTACTTGGAAAGAGGAGGACAGTGTCAGAAGAGTATGATGAACAGGTGGAACCTGTAAGTACTTTTTTGAAAACAGACTGAATTTTACTGAATATGTTACTTGTGCAAGTGTTTTAATATTGTTTTTCTACTACCATTGTTTAATTCTGTCATTTCATGGCTGCAGCCTGTTGTATAATGATATTCATTATGATACAGATTTCATTATAATACAGGTTTGTGACTAATCATAGAAAAGTTTACAAACCAAGAATTCACACTTAACTAATCACAGAGATTCATTATAGTAAATGTGTGCGATTGTGTACATTAAAATTGTGTTTAATATTATATTATGTTTGTCAGCTTTAATTTATTTTATTATTGGTATTTTTTACATGGAATATTATTTAAATTAAATTGGATCGTAATTTCACTTTAATCCTATTTGATTAGTGCAGTGGTAGTTATTGGAGGGAACATTTGATTGACAATAAGATTAGTAGCAGTAAGTCATTTTGTGTCATATGTTGCTGCTGTGTGGTTGTCCTTAAAAAATGGCCAATTCTTTAGTTTAAAATGTCTCGAGAATCAGAGGTGGAGTTGATACATTCAGAAATAAGAGAAAAAGCAAAAATGGTAACGTCAGAATTATTAACAGGGAACTGTCTGCTAGGTGGCATTGCCTGAATACTGCACGTCAGCTGCCACGAAACAATCCGATGTAAAAGTTCCCATCAATCGTAGAAAAAGTCCCATCAATCGTAGAAAAAGTACCGTATGAAACTCAATGGGTAATATCATTTTTTTGTATTAATATTAATACCCCTCATTACACCATATTGTACTATTTTAGAATTTGCATAATATAAAAGTTATCAATAGACTGTTTCTTAATGTGAATGGACTGTCACGAAGTAAAAAAAAGAAAGCTAACAAAAGGGATAAAAAAATGATGTCATCACACTTTTCACTGCTGTAAATAAAACATTTATTAGCATTTTATTATTTTTATTTTTGCTGTTTATTAGAATTTACATAGTGTCATCACTCAATAACCCTATAGCTAATATAACATATTTCCTAAAATACAAGCCGACTCTGAATATAAGATGACCCTAAATTTGCAATAGTCATCCTGAGAACATTTAAAATTTTTAACTAGTTCTTACTATTTTTACTTTCTGGTATACTTACGCATATGCGGAGTAATATAGGGAAATAGTATATGGAAAAGGATATAGGGAAAGTTATGTAATGCTGCGGAAAATTGATTTCGAGTTTTCAACGAAAATATAAGTTGTTGTTGTTGTTGTTGTTGTTGTTGTTTTTCCTTTCAAAACGTTCATCCGTCTGTCTGTCCATCTATCCATCTGGTGTATGTGAACAACACTAGCGTTGAAACCATGTGTAGGATTTTTCCAAATTCTAGAATTCTCTTCCCTGTCCATTTGACCTGAGTCAAAGCTCTGCGATTTTAAAAATCATTCATTAGTTTTTGGGATACTTTGCATGAAGCCACTGGGACATTTTCAAAAATGGCTCTAAATTGTTTCATTAAATTTCTTGCAAGAATATAGTAAAATACACTTAGAAAGGTGACATAGGTCCAATTTTCATAGTGAACTCTGAGTTTTCGATAATTTCAAAAGAAATTGAAATTTTGAAATTAGAAATTTTTTTCATGTATTCCTACAACTACAAAATTAAAGATGGTGATTTTTCCTTGAAATGAAATTTGTTGTCCATAATTTATTCTTTCATTAAGGTTAGGTACATGTTTTTGAAAATTTTAGTAGTTTTTGCACAATATTCCGTGCGATTTGTTCCATTTCAAAAAATTACAAAAACAAGATTTTCTCAAAAATGGCTCCAAATTTTTTCTTTAAACTTTTGGTAGAGATTGTGCTAAGTGCACTCTATAAGATGACATAAACGCTAAATTGCTCTAGTCTTTTGTTTTTTCAATAATTACAAAATTGTAATTTTTTTTACTTGTCCCGCACATCATTTATATTTATATTTGCATCAATTTGTTCATGTTATTATATTTATGAGTATATGCCCTTTAAATATTGTATGAAGTTTCTCTAAAACTCAACTGTTTTCTGTCAAATCTATCTCAAACTTTCGCATTTTCAGAAACGCTTAAATGCCAATTGCTCAAAAACGACTCCCATTATTTTTTTCAAACTTTTCGAAAGGATAGTGTTAATTGCACTCTTTAAAATGATGTAAAGTTCATTTCTGGGTATTTTTTTATTTTCAAAAATTACACAAATGTAATGTTTTTAAAGATTTGTCACATTATTAATATGCACATGTGCAGCAATTTGTAATCACTATTGTATTTGTGAGTTAGTGTGTTTCCAATAACTTCAAATGAAGTTTTTGAAAATTCAAAAATTTTCTATGGAAAAATGCTTCAAATTTCGAATTTACTGTAGTGCTTAAACACCATTGTCCTAAAAAGGGCTCCAAATTTTTCAAAGAAAATTGCCATTTAGGATAAGGTTTTACTATTCTTTAATATTCTTAAAATAATATTTCTGTTCTAGTAGTAGGAAACCCAAAAATTAATACAATTTCAAAAAAGTGTACTTCAGGCAGTGATAGGTGGCAGCAGGCAAGTTTGTGGCAAGTTCGAATAGCTAGCTGAGACCAAAGGAAATAGAAAACTAATACGGGAAAGTGTGCCATTCGGTAGCAATCTCTAGTTTTAAAATTGCATAATCTGTAATTGACTATTAAATTTTTGTGTTCAAAATGTTCAAACTTATTTTCTGAGTTATCATTTACATAAAATCACCATAATCATGTTGTTTTTTCTTTTCTTTTCACTCTCCTCTTGATCTTCACATGTATCATTGTTTCTTTCTTATTGGTCCTACTTCCATACTTAAAGATTCCCTTGCATTTTTACACCCCTGTGAAATTTTTGTGTGGTGATTTTGTGTTCTTAAACTTTCATCCGATGCCACCTATGAACATTCTTTTCTGTTACCAGATTTTCTACCTGTAGTTCATGGCTTCTGATTCTTAAACAGAATAAACTTGAATTTAGAATCATTTAATGTTCATGTGATATGGTTGTGAATTGTGAACTCTTACATCTTTGTCCCCCAATTTCAAGGGTAACATGGGAAACCACGGCAAGTTTCCAAGTTTGGGAATTATTTGCTAAGAAAATATGTTTTTATCATCCTTTTCTGTGTAGATGTTAGAATGTGTATATCTATCAATGCGATTTTTTTTTATTGCCATATCTTGCAAAATGCAGATTGGCACTCGCCGAGTGACAAACCGAGAGTCCGCATAGTCTCGCCTTTTTAGGACATATTTAATTACACGTAAGGCTTTCGTTTTTAAATATTGAAATTTACAAAGGTCTCTCACATATTCAATTCTGCATAACTTTGAAACAGCACTCATACAAATGTAAAATCTAGTTTTTAAAGCTCTTGTCTTACCTGTGGGTTTGGTGATGTAACACTTAGCATATCGGACTGTTGTGTGCAAGTGCATGGATTCAAACCCAAAAGAAGCGAGACATTTTAAGATATTCTTTGTACTCTTTCCTTCAGGTGGGAAGTAAAGCTGACTATCCCATGTTGTGGATTTACTGTGTATAAAAAGATGCTCAGACGTAAAAGAAATCTCTGAGTTAAATTCAAATTGCCTGTTTCATTTCAAGAGAAGCCTGATGGCCTAAGTCTCAGCATGTAAAATAAGGCATCATTGAATTGTATTGTTATGTTGTGCAATCCATAATCAATGGAAGGTGACCTATTTCATTTTTTGATTATTTAGCTCTGCTGGTAATCCTCACTCTATTGCTTTGGAGGACAAAAAAGTACAAAATCTTGAATTCTTTGTAGAATTAATTTGATATCTTGTCTGATTTAATTGCACAGGACAAAGTTTCTTCTTGTTAAAAAACAATTTTAGAATCTGTGCTCATGCTAGACCTACATATGTAACATTCAATTCAGGGCTGGGTTATAAAATTTTCAAATTATGAAATTTTTACACAACTCCAGTGAATTAAGAATATTGTATTATTTAAACTTTCTACAGTAGTAACAAAAATAATTTGTAGGTGATGTTGTGTTTAAGGGTATCACCAGCACCACATTATTGGGGGAACAATTCAATAGATAAGACACAGATTACCAGGGACTCTCCTCCATTGTACCCCATATACCGAAGAATGTGTGTGTGTGTGTGTGTGGGTGGGTGGGTGGGTGAGTTGGGGGCTGTGACACTTACAATTATAATTGAATGAGGCCAGAAAAAAACATTCTCGTGAAAGTTATCTTGCATAACTAAATAACTTTAGTGGAAAAATTGCTTTAAAGAAGAAAAAAATTGTTTGCTTTTAATGTCTGCTTAAATTTGAATCTGCAAATGTTTTGAATCATAGTAAACTAAACATAGTTAGCAATCAACTTAATTTTGTTCTGTTTCAGCGGTCGCCATCCGAGCTAACCATTGATATCAAGGAAGACCCAGAGAGTGAACCTGCACCGCCTGGTCTTGAATGAACTCCTGTGTGATTTATCGTTTTATCTTCCTCAGGCTCAATGACAAGTGTCATCATGTTGCCTATGCTTTGCTTCACCTATTCTCCCATGTTGCTGTTTCTGAACAGGTTATGTTCCATCAAGACATACATTGATGACTTGCAATTTTATGACTTTTTTAATTCTATGAGTGTTTCTTTATTTACGAACATGATATTTGCATGTTTGGTGCAATTAATACATCTGTATTATAGCAAATTGAATTTAAAAACCAGTAATTATTTCAAATATCAATGTTTCATAAATCAGTTACCGTTGTGTGGCTTCTTGAATGCATATTATTACAAGTTCACAAACGTGAGTGAAAATTAATAAATTGTTTTATGGTTATTGTTATTTCACGTAGAATGAGATTCTGTACTTATGTTACCTGTTGCTCTACATTCATGGGTCATCTTGTTATTATTTTGTTCCATATTTTGTATAGATTGTATACAGCATTCAAACAGATGTGTATTATTTTTACTCATGAGTGTCATTGTGTGCGAGTCATTTGAACTCTTAAATGTTGATAACTTGTTATAAACAGTGTGAAAGCAGGAGCTTGCAAAGGGAATGCATTTTCTGTTCTTTCTGGTATTGTAAACAAAAAGACATTGAAGTGATATCGAAATATTTTACTGTATATTTATTATAAATAAATACCGGTTATAAAAATAAAGAGAGTATTATCTTTGTACTAATTGTTTTATTGCAGTGTTGCAATGTGAATTAGATGAGATAGCAGATGAGGAAGAAGCTCTACATCATATTCAGTAAAAATATTAAAGTAAATACTGATATTATCAAAACTTCAGTTTTATGAAATTATTTTCAATTGCTAATTTTCCTACGGATTGTATTAACGGTCCATTTCTAAAGGGAATAACACAAGACTTTAAGTTGGGAAATATTACCATTTTAGAGATTAATGTTGATCAGAAGAAAACAGTTTATATGTTGTGAATTTGAAATATGTGACATAGGTACAAAATAAATGGCATATTTTATACTGAATTAAATCATTTTGAAATTCCACTCGCAAACGCTGTTATTTTAGCCAAATTTGACTTGTTGCTTTCTTAAATTGGCAAAAGAGCCAAAACATCATTTGAACAATAAATTAAACATGAAATTTTACAGTTTTGAATAGCATTTTCCCAACCACTGACTAATGAAAATATTCATTGTGTAATGTTTTAATATCTTGTAGTTTGATGCAGATCAGTTGGTTAGCAACATAAACTTAAGATAAGAAAAGTTGGTACGATTTTTATCGGCGTTTGCTTTCAGGCGCGTTTTCATATTGCATATTTTCTATGTTAATTGGCCATCGCTCTTTTCTACTTGGAATTTTTCGGGGTATTGTTCTTTTCAAACTTTGTAATGTTTCGTTTCGGCCACAGAGTACCTCCGAAAGCTGGCTCTTTTCAAAAATAATTATATATTAGCTTAGCATTTCGGCAAAAACTAGCTGGGTCTCTGACGCCTGTTTTTCGTTACTGCTATTCATATTCGAATTTAAAGAACGAGACAACAAAACATTGCTATTTATTCCGTAAATTCCTTCCTTCCTTAACAAATGTGCGCGACGCGCATAACGTATGTAACCTCTTTGTTTCTCAAGAAAACAATTTTTAAAACTCTTAGCCTGCACTATCACGACGAGCAAATGCTCGCGAGACGCGGGTAAGTTCTTCGGAGACAGATGAAGTTTTTATTCATACGAAATGGAGCTTCTGCTCAGTGCCGCGGAGTAGACTCATTGTGCATCGGTTCAGTACCTGCTCAGTACCGCAGTACATATGTACTCTCTGCTCAGTACCGAGGAGTAGACTCATTTTACATCTGTGTACGCCTCCAATGCACCGCCGCCCCCCGTGGAGGGGGAGGGTTCTGCAGGGGTAGGTTTCGCCGACTCTCCGGCGACGACAAACAAAGGGTCCGCAGCAGCTAAAACGCCTCGACTGGCGGTACAGTGGAAACCTCTCACTTCAAGCTGTGTTCTGCTAGCGGTGACGCGTACGCCCTCCTGCGCAGAGAGTATATTACTCCTGCGCTTCTCATAGCGAGGGCCCGACGCCGAACGCTGCAGCGGGGCAAACCCGCCTCACGTGGGAGGGTCTCCATTTAAATCAATACTCTGCTACCCGCCGCGGTGTTCGGAAGCGCGAAGCGCTGGCTACATGGGAGGGGGCCCATAGTGTTACCATCGAAGAAAATCCATTCATGGCGAAACGGCTTAAAATCGTATTCCATACAGAATTGTATGGAAGTTTTGATCGTGTGATGATGGTTCACTCGATTATGAAATGCGGGTGGCCGTCGACTGCGAGGGGGCGCGTCGACATTGAAGGCCATTAGTCCCGTAAGTTTGGTGCATGTTTTACCTCTCGGGGTGTGGTGACCTTCCCCGGTTGGAGGGTGAGATCCGGCGCCAACCTACACGTTGGTTAGCGTGGATTGAATTGAATCGCCTTATTTTACGTGTCGAGATTCGGGCCATCAGGCCCGCGAGTTTTTCCTCAGCCAGGTATCTCCTACCAGCGAGGCACCGTCCCAGCCCTGACAGGCTTTAAGTTCCCGACTGATCTTCCGGCATATGTGGTAGAGTGTAGTGCATGTAAGTTTAAGTGTAATTGAGGAGTGAGATAGGACAAGAATGGGGAAGGAAAGACCACGCGCGGTCCGTGGCCCGTTTGTTAGGGTACTGCTGTGGCATTCGCCTGGTGTTGATTGGAGAAACTGAAAACGGAAAACTACCGATCAGAGCAGCCGGTCGCTAGAATTCTCCTCCTGACAGCGACTGAACTCGACTTGGCTGACAAGCTAATATCGAAAATCCTGCCACCGTCGGAATTTGAACTTAGGACCTCTCGGACAGTGGTACTTCATTGACATTATTTGATGTCCTGAGGAACCTCTGCCGGCACTTGCACGCGTGTTTTAAATCAGTTGTTAATTTAGGTGACCGCTTAATATCGGTGGTACAGAGTGAGTTTAACTCAGATCCAGCATTGCTGCTAACTCTACAGCGACACTGACCGGAACGTCCTGGATTCGAGTCCCAATGGAGGTGGATTTTCGACACTAGCTAGATAGCTAGGTCGAACTCAGCTGGAGTGTGCAGGAGAATTCTAGGTGTCGGCTGCTCTAATGTTTTCCGAGGTTTCCCCGATCAACTCCAAGCGGACGCCGGAGAAGAGCTTTAGAGCCACGTATCGGAAACGAACTTTCCTACCTCTATCCTCTCTTCTTATACACACACACAAACACTTACTACACTACCACACATTACGAGGACCTGTAAGGAGCTTAGAGCTTGTCTCGGCTGGAGTAGTGCCTCTCTAGGTGAGATACCTGGAGAGGGAAATCACCCGCCAAGCCATGAGCAAGTCGGTGCCATATGTCACCATCTAATGGGAAAAGATCACCGCCACATCTAGTCTTGGAAACATTCACTATACTTGTATTTCAACTGGAGTGGATTTTTAAAAATTTATTTTGAACTAGCGGAACCCGGACGTTGTTCTCCTTTTTCCTTCCCTCGCCCGTTCTCTTTCCACCTCTCTCACCGTTTCTCTCTCTCTCTCTCTCTCTCTCTCTCTCTCTTTCACCGTACCTCTCTCACCGTCTCTCTCTCTCACCGTACCTCTCTCATCGCCTCTCTCTCTCACCGTCTCTCTCTCTCTCGCCGTCTCTCTCTCTCTCGCCGTCTCTCTCTCTCGCCGTCTCTCTCTCTCGCCGTCTCTCTCTCTCTCGCCGTCTCTCTCTCTCGCTGTCTCTCTCTCTCTCGCCGTCTCTCTCTCTCGCCGTCTCTCTCTCTCGCCGTCTCTCTCTCTTTCACCGTACCTCTCTCTCATCGTCTCTCTCTCTTACCGTCTTTTTCTCACCGTCTCTCTCTCTCTCTCACCGCCTCTCTCTCGCCGTCTCTCTCTCCGTCTCTGTCCAAGTCTGTATCTGTGTCTCTCTGTCTCTGCCTCTGCCTCTCTCTGCCCCTCCCCCTGTCTCCGTCTCTCTGCCGCTGTCCTTCACTTTCTCCATCTCTGTGTGTCTCTCTGTGTATTCCGACCTTCACGGCCTTGACCTGCGTCACACGGCAACTCTCAGCAACAATGAAGCCCAGGTGGAGTGCAATTGAATGGAAATTGAATTAAAATGAAGCGCAATTTTGTTCTGTAGCTTCATCTAGTGGAGTTACAACAAAATTAACAGCACATAACCTTCAGGGTGAAAAACACGTAGATGTGCAAACTTTCATTGACATCGTCACACGATGTCGGAGTTTACCGCTCTTATATATCATACAATATCACTTTTTTTTAGCGACTTGAAATGGTTTAATGAATTCTAGGATTGAAAATGTGACACGTATTTTTTTTCCTTTTTTCTCTAATCCAATTCCTTACATAAATATTACCGTTGTTTTTTTTTTTTTTTTTTTTTTTTTTTTTTTTTTTTTTTTTTTTTTTTTTTTTTTTTTTGAAGAATCCTACGCGCGCTAATTTTTCACGCATGTATTTTTTCCTTCAGAAAAATACTACACTACTTAACAACTATGCTTAAAGTAAAATTAAAAAGAAGTACTTTCACATAATATGAATACAATTTTTGTATACATATTATTTAAGTATTTAGAATGTATTTTAATTTTTAAAATACAAAATTTTTACGTGAAGCCTATTATTAAATTCTTTTTAAACTGGTGGTGCTAAAACAGCATATACTTTCTCGCCCGTGCTTTCATGCAAATTACGCGAAAAGTACTCGTTTTTGAAAAATTGTACATGAACTTATTTCAAAATCTATCTTTAAGGAACAGATTTCAGTAAGGTAAAAAATTTGTATCTTCATAATTGAAGTTGTAAGAAGATGCCAAACATTTTTTGAATATTTGAAATTTTCGAAAAATCAGGGTTTTCAAGGAACGAGAGACCTGCAACCTTCTCTTAAACGTCCTTTACTCTATCCAAGAAAAAAATGTAATCAAAAACAATGGAGCCATTTTTGAAAAAAAATTCTAAGGGCTTCAGTAAAGTATCCCCCAAAATTAAAATAACGGTTTCAAATTCAAGGGGACGCGACATCAGCCTCTTCAATTGGAGAAAATGAATTTTGGAGAAAATCGGCTGAACGGTTTAGCCGCTAGCGTTGTTCATAGACAGACGGACAGACAGACGAACAGACGTTTTGCCGTCAATCGATTTTTCGGTATCAAGGACCCACAAAACATGGATTCTTGATATACCACGTGTTAGGAAATCCCCCCCCCCCAAATTTAGCAATTGAATATATCCACTTTTTCGTTATCAGGACATTTCGTTATCAGAATATTATTTTTTTCTGCCAAAAATTCGATAATTTTCCCGCAGCATTACATAACTTTCTCATCTTAAGAAGTACCTTCTTAAGGGGAGAAAGTAAAAATATTTATGTATTCCTACAGAAATGTCTCTCTGAATGAGCGATATATATATATATATATATATATATATATATATATATATATATATATATATATATATATATATATATATATATATAAAAAAGAAAACAATAAAAAGAAGGTAGATCGCAACATCTGAGTTACGTAGATCGAACATTTCATCGTAGAAATTAAACACTAAATTAAGTTCATTATTTTACACATTCAGAATTCTATCAAATTCTGTCAGCCTTTATGCAGCTCGTTGCGTGTATTTTGCAAATGTACATTTCCGCCTGAGATATGGTATAAAATTCTGGGGAAACTCATCATGTAGTACTCAGACCTTTATATTGCAAAAGAGAATTATTCGAATAATGAAAAAATGCCATCCGCGTGATCCTTGCAAGCCTCTCTTCATTGAGCTTGAAATCTTCCCACTTGCCTTGCCTATATATTTACGAATCTGTAATATTTGTCAAAAGTTACTTACTTAACTGTGGGAACATATTTTCATGCAATACTGATATTTATAATTACAACATGCGTCGTAAAAATCACGTTCATCAAGTGTCAGTATCAACAGCTCACTATCAGAAATCCACATACATGAACGGTACTTTACAACGCACTGCCAGATGACATTAAACAATTAAAGTCGGTTCACAAATTTATGTTAAAAGTAAAATCTTTTCTGCTGCATAACTGTTTCTATACAATTAGAGACTATACTGATTATCAAGAAGAAAAATAATGTTTATTTTAACAAAACAGTGATATATAATGAATTAGTTTACATTTGTATTGTATAATTTTTTTAAAAGACTTAATATGTTTGTAACAAATAATGTACTTCAGCTTCCGGGTCAATGACCCCCATCTCGATCATGTTTTTGTCCAGTTTCTCTGATCCATTGAGTAAATGCTGAGATGGTCCCTTGTTTTGCTTCTGGACGTAAATGTAGTTTCACTATGCGCACGTTTTGTTGAACTCTCCTTTTGCTTGTAATAGTAAGAGGTAAGGATGAGTTGCTATTTTGTTAGCAACGCAGAAAAATCATACTTGCAATTCATGTACCGATGCAAATAAGTTTTCTATAACCGAGAAACGAAAATAACTATTTTTCAAATATTGCTAATCTTACGATTTTTAAAATGTATTTACTTATTTATTTATGTTAAACTTTTACTCACCTTTCAACTATTTATAGTTAAAATGACGGGAAGGGATTCTGGATCTCAAGAAAACGTGCGAGATAATCTTTCCCCCCTACGTCACATACAGTTTTTACTTTTTTTTCTTTTTCTTTTTTTCTTTTGGACTGAATAAATCTAAATCTAAAACAAACACATCCATGACAGTGCGCAAAGGGTGAGCAGAAACAAACGTTCAGAATACCTTGTGGCTCTTTCGAAACGACCACTACGCGAAATTTAGTGTCGTGTCTGTTGTTAAACAGCCGCAACGGGCTCATGTTGTTTTAAAGCAACCACAACATAATGTTGTGTAATTATTGTAGGGGTCGTACATAAATTACGTAACGCGAAAAGGTAAGAGGGTTCGAGGCAGCGTTACGCTGCATTACCTACGGGAACGGTGGTGTTGTGTAGTGTTACGTGACGCTGATTTTTAGTTTATCAAATTTTACAGAAATTGTTTCTTTAGAGAAATGCTTTGGCAGAAATTGAGTCTTACAAAGAAAACATTCACAACTGACCTACAGTGTAATCTAGAATCGGATTAAATTGGTAAATGAGACTCCCGCATGTGCATCATACACGTCGGCACGTGGCCGGCTTCTTGGCAGAAATAATAGGTATCAGAATTAAATTAAGTGTTATTTGTCAGGGAAATTGTAAGTTGTAATTATTTTTAATCGCATGTAAATACATGCACATAGTACAGCAGCATCCTGCTAATCTGAACTCTGCCAATCCGAAATTTGGATACTCCGAACAAAATTCGGGATAGAGGAAACTATAAACAAAAAAAACCACATGATTTGTATTCATTTAATTTGTGAACGAAAAATCATGAACTCAGTGTAAGCCAACCAAATTCTGAATACTGTACGTAGAATACCCGTTAACAGCAGCGACCCAAACTGTGCTTAAACTTTTCTAAACAATGTAGCAATAGCAACCACTACCGCATGTTATAGGTTATGGACGTTCCAAGAGGGCCAAATGGAGCCCCCTTAGAGATCTCCTTGTACGTTATGTACTCCTTTGTTGGCAACATTGCCCCTTCCTCGTGTCGCTACGCTACGATGCATTGTCTCTGGTAATCTACAGATGTATTTGAATACGTACGGTACATTTTTTCGGATAATCCAAACTTTTCCGGATTCGAACACATCACACACAATTAGTTCGGAAATCCGGGGTTCTACTGTATTTTAAAAGCAGAAGCAATCAACCTCCACTGCTCAGTTTTGTTTTGTACCGCGTTGTGAACCCCACCCCACCATGCTTTTGCCGACAGCATTTGAGTGGATGATAACTGCAGCGCCTGGATCTTTATTTCAATAGGTATTTTCGTATCTAGCCGTAGGATAGCCCATGTGCAGCGTTCTAGCTTCCCGTGGAATGGTCACGTGTTCGATTCCTGGTCGAGGCAGAAAGAGAGTTGTAGCTTTAAAATCGTCCCAGTTTCTGTAGCTGTGTGACAAAGAGAAGCTCAAGGAGGCGAATCTTGTTGGTTACGGTGAAGGGAATACATCATGTTCGCCGCATATCGCTCTTACCCCAAGCATGCAATTGAACCTGGCCCAAACATGGAGGACACCTATAACTGGTCGGCACAGCTGGACTATCAACCCAAAATGCCAAATTCTTACAATTTCATGTAAAAAACATTAATGAATTACTAATATGTATGTATTTGGCATATTAGGGTCGCATTAATCCGATTTTTGCCAGCCAGTGGTGTTCCCACGCTTGGCTGTTTATATTTATTATCCGCGCCTGGAGTTAAGGAAGGCAAGTGGCGAGCAAGACGTATTCCCTTCGCCATATCGAGCATACTTGGTCTGTCTGACCTTTTGTTTTGTCACACACTAACAGAAACTGAGATGATCGTAATGGAAAGCTGCTCAAAGCTTTTGCCCCGACCGGGAATCGAATGAGGGTCGCACCCCGGAAAGCTAACACCTTGTCCATAAGCCTCCCAAGGAGCAAATACTATGGTCATATCATTTCATGAACATTTTTATTTAGGTGTTAGAAAGTGACACGGTTAGGCTTCCGTCAGAAGGGGAAGCATAGGGAAGAATCGCTTGAATGAATTGATTATCTGACGAACTAGCTAATAATTCAACAGAGTTGTGGTTTTACATTTTCTTAATGACAGACACCGAATATAGTGTGTTGAAAATAGGGCGATGCAGGAAATATCATCGCAACGACTGAAGAGGGTCGACATCGCGGAACAAGGAATATCATCTTTGGAGTCTTCCGAGAAAATCCCGGATTCGTGCGAAGGTTCGAAGTAAGCAAACGAGACTTTTCGTAGATTTGTATAAAAGAATGGCTATGGCCAGGATTAACATTGATAAATAAGCCCATTAAGTAATGTGTTACCGATTTGACTGTGTGTTTATTTGAAGAAAGGTTTATTATTTGTATTAGCTTGCTGGCAATGAAATAATTATTTAGCTAAACAAACTTCACAGCAATAGTTGATCATTACGGAGACCCGTCTGCATACGACCACGTAAGTAACAATGTCTTTTGTTGATATCATCAGGTCGAAATATTTCGAAGGTAAATGTTATTGAGATTTGTCAGCAATATCATAATACATTATGATATTCCTGATATTGAATCACAATAATAGGAAAGGAAATGAATAAGTGAGCAGAGCAGGGCAATTGTACTCGTAGTTACTGATATGATATATTTCTTCTACAGAAAATAATTGAGATATAAAACTTATTATTGACATAAATAATGCAAACATGCTAGCCGATCACATTAAATAAATACAGATTTAGGAACAGATTAAATTAAAAATATTGTGACATACCAGAATTCCCCCCAAGGTGTAAAGGGGAATATGCATCGAACATATGTTTACTTTAGAATTGGATGCAAACAAACAGTCTAGACCAAAGAATACACGTCGTCAAGACAACGGGTCAAGAAACTTTGTGTTCCGTTCCGTTCTGGACGTGATTCTTTTGCGAGGCATGGCCCCGGGCAGGGGCGGATTAATATTTTTGCCGCCTGTAGGCACATCAAATTTGCCGCCCCCTGTTTAAAATTAATGTTACATTTCAAGTTGTAACGTTTCAGTAACAATTCCTCATTAATTTAAACGTTTTAACTTTAAAAGTAACATTATAATTTGCACATTGTTTTCTTAAATTAAATAATTTTTTTGGATTAGCTAATTTTGGATATAAACTGTATCTTCATAGCAAGTAACGTTCAACATTATTAACGTTTCAACACTGAAACGTTAACATTAAAAGGAAACTAAAACATGACAACTAGAATTGCAACATATTTTCTTTCGTCAACGGGCCTTAGTTTCAGATTCATATACTTCTGAAATCATAAGGTATACTCTAATGAAGTAGACAAATAAATAGCTTGTATTAAATATTAATATGATATTTTTAAAATAAAAATATGATTTATGCTGTTATAGTTTTTAGAGAACCAAAATTTGTTTTAGAAAATATCAAGAAAATTTTGCGCCTTTGAAAATTTGCCGCCCTTGAAAATTTGCCGCCGTAGGCACGTGCCTACTGTGCCTATGCGTAAATACACCTCTGGCCCCGGGACATAATGTTGAATTCACGACAAGACGGCGCGGAAAATCGAGGTTCGGCAATTATTTAGAATAAGCCAGCCTCTCTCATGTCAGCAATAGAAGAGGCCTGTAATAATTTTGCTGACTTAGGCAGGATAATATTTTGATATTATAAGGAAACGGGAAACTTATGTTAATCGTGCGATTTGTTCATGTATAATTTATAATTTGTAATTTGAGGGTACCATTCTTAGCTTGCGTTGTAATTTGTGATTTTGGGGATTCATGTAAAATAGACTTCGTACGTAGGGAATTGGTGTAGAATAGATTCGTAACTGGACGTTATGTATTGTTTTAAGTTAAATAAACAGGCAGGTAGTCCGAGGTTGCAGGAAGGGAAAGTCGCAGTCGCGGACTACATTAATTGAGTAGATCGGAGTATATAATATTATAATCAAACAATTAGGATTTTCGGGGAGCATTACAAAAATTCTCCCGCTTCCAGAATGTACGAAGTTAGCAGGAGCATCGCGAGGACATCCCATCGACAGAATCCGGACGAAAGACCTCTTGAAGACCAGCGTGGAAGATATTTTCGTAAGCTTACGAGCATTTGTACAAGAAATACCGTACGGAATTTGTGACTATACAAATTAAAGATAGATCATTAATGAGCTCAAAGACCAATAGTAAACCAAATGTAGACCTAAAGGATAAATATCAATTCTTTATTAACAAAGTAGAAAGGCTGATAATTTGTAGATGTTGCCATCAAGTTTTTTTAATAACAGGAGAACTTCCAGAAATTGCGGCTGTGTACAGAGTGGCAAGTCCACGTTTAATAATAAAATAAGAAGGTAAAGTGTTATACGTCGAACTCAGGTTTGTAAAATGAATGTAATGTTTGAAATAGCAATATTAATCAATTTTGCAATAAATGTAATATTAACCGGGCAAATAGATAATTACTGGATGTTAATTAGTTAGTAACTAAAAGTATCAAAAATGGCTGCCCAACTTGGGGCATGTTAAAATACATAGATTAAATTAGTAAAATCATAAAACCATCACAATATTGGTAGACGTCCAAGGATTATTATAGTATAGCGCGTAAGTATAAGTCTGTGTAAGTGAGGGGTAAAGGTAAGACAAGGAAGGGGAAGAAAAGATCGTGCTCTATCCGTGTCCCGTTTATTAGAGTCCTTCCGGCATCCGTCTCGTGTTGATCCAAGAAACCCGGAAAACCACCGATCAGATTAGCCTGCCGCTAGTCTTCTCCTCCAGACAGTGGCTGAAATCGACCTTGCTGTCTAGTTAGTGTCAAAAGACCTACCACCGTCGGGAGTGGAACCTTAGGACTTCCCGGTCGGATGCACTGCAGTGACATCAGGTGATAACACACAAGGAAAATATTGTGGGACGGGGCCCCTGACCCCCTCCTCCGCTAGCGACGCGGTGTGCAAGTGGATCACGTAAACAGCGACAGCCGCAACGCGCGTGCAATTTACCGCTCGGCAGGTGCATCGTAAGTATGCCGACAAACAATGACTTCCACTCACTGTGGCCCTCTCCCCTCCCTCTCACCTTCCTTCCCCTCTTCTCGGCTGTCAACTATAAAAAGCCGGCCGCCTCCACGTGGAGAGAGTTCTCTGCCTCTCCGCTAGATGGCAGGAGATCCGAACGGTACTATCTCTACGTTAATTTGTCAGATTTCCTATTTTCATTTGTTCTGGGTACTCAAACAATAACCGTAACCAGAACAACAATCACAACAACAAAAACGACAAACAATCACAAAAACAAAATATTGTGTGAAAACAATTGAAGCAGAACTTCAGACTTTCGTGAATATTTTAACACGGTCATTTTCAAACATACCTTTTAAGTTTTGAGAAAAAAATATAAGAAATATATTTTTTGTATTTTTTGCTCGTACATCTAATTAGTTTAATAGTTTACCTATCCAAGTTATCTCAGGTTATCTCTGATCCCTGTTTCAAGGAAAGCACATTTCACTGCGTGTTTCAATTTCTATTGTCAATTCTGTCCAATAGGGCTGGAGAAAAAAAGATATCGATAAAAAACTAGACTTACAGAAAACTGCAGTCAATGTTTCTAATATTTTGGTAGTTGACGCATTGGGTATTAATGTATTAATTTATTTTTATAAAAAAAAACAGCAAAAACTATATGTAACGAATGAAGAAGTACAATCTGTGTACGTTTCCTTGAGTTCCTTAAACCTTTTAGGCCTACTACTGTCGCTTTTTCTCAACACGCCGATTATTCCGGAGCCTTGGAATTAGTGTTAATGAGAGTTTACTGTAAATACATTTTTAAATGTTTTAAATGAAAACAAATTCAGGGCTCGAATTAAGACGGAGCTTGCGACAAGTTGCCCCAACTCTTACCTCCGGGCACACCTGTTTACTATTAATAGCTGAAAGACGAATAAACGCAGTAACAAGCGTCAACATTTAAAAACTAGAAAAGTTCGTTCCAGAGTCATTACTTTGGAACGTTTAGTTTACGTACTGGAACGTTTAGTAAAAAAATTAGAAACGTTCCAGAGTAATGACTCTGGAACGTTTCTAATTGTTTTCTATTAAAAACCCTTTTTATATCGGCAAATTTATTTTCAAATATTGCTAACAAAATAGCAACGCATACTCCGGGTCTGCTTCTTCGACAATTTGCAAAAGGAGATCAAACAAACTACAGATTGGATTTTTTGGTGGATTGGATTAGGGATTATTGCTAACCAAATAACGACCCTCGATCCTGCATCTAAGACAACTAGCAAAAGGAGAGCTCAACAAAATGTACGCACAGTGAAGCAAATTTTTGGCCAGAAGCAATAGAAGGGACCATCAGCATTTGCTCAATGGATCAAAAGGCAATGACCGAAAAAGCTAATCGAGGTGGGATGTTTGTTTTTTCACTACAATTACACCATCTGGCAGCTGTTTATAAAACAATTACACATTTTAACTAATCAACAATTAGCATCGTGGGCTTTTACGGCCGGGGTCAGTATAAGAAAAAATTTTGTGGGCTGGTACGCCGTGGTCAATTAGACCACGGCCAACAAGACCGGAAAATTTCTTTTATAATAAACAATTGTTAGTAATAGAGCAGAACCATGCGTCAATTGTTATCACATTAAAATAAATGAAATTAACCCCGCAAAATTGTCTTAATTTACACAATTAGAAGCTAAAAACGTACAGGAATTATTACATTAAATTAAAGATTACAAATTCTTAACATTTATAATAAATTAAGTTATAAATGTCAAGTATTAATACGAACTATTAAAACAAAAAATGGAAATTTCAATGTTTAATGCACGTCCGAAATCTCGAGTAGGCCGCCAACGCTTCGAGCGAGTTCTCCGCTCGTCCGCTAGATGCCAGGAGCGTCGCCCTGGTCGCGCTCGCGCCCGCGGCGTCGACCAATCGCGTGGCGCGCCTGCGGTTCGGAATGCGGGGGCCAGCCTGCGCGCCGCTCAGGCTTGCCATACTCGTCGAGGCGAGCGCTGTCGCCTGACATGTCCGCCGCCGTCTTACGGCTTCGCGAGTGGTGCGTGTGATTGTGCGTGCGGGATCCTTCTGCGTGTGACCGTCCAGAATGCATGCTGCGTAACCTGCGTTGCATCGGGGACGACTTCATTCACCTACTGCAACTTCGAGGTGAGTACCCAAACCGGCGTGGAACGAAGGAAAAAAATAAAAATGAAAATGAAATAAAGGACCGCACGCTCCGGAGTTTCTCGCTGTGTGGTGGTGGAGGAGGAGGCGGCGACTGTGGAGGAGGCGGAGGTGGATTTTTGTGGGTTTGTTTTGAAGGACCGGCCGTGTACCCACGTAACAAGCGATCCGTTGTTCGATGGTCCGCCGTCCCGACAAAGATACACCTTGTGCGCGTGCGTGTATGCGTAAGATAATGCGGCGGAGGCTGTGACTGCGGCGTCGCTCCGCGTCGGCGCTTTTTCGTTCTGGAAGGTAGCGGTCCGGCGTCGCGAAGGCTGCCTGGTGCGGACGCGGGAGGAGCAAGTGCGTAGAACGGACGGCGGAATTTTTTTTCGGGCGGCGCAGGCCGGGTTTGGCCCGGTGACGGCAGGTGCAACGGAGAGCGGGAGAGTGAAGTCGCGTGTTGCTGTCGCCGCGACTGTCACATTTCGCGCCTCGCGGTCGCGCATGTTCCGTACGTGACGTGGGTCCCCGACCAGGGCCTCCTGTGTATGTGTGTGTGTGACGCATGGGTCGGCCGCCTGCCCGCCCGCGGCGCCGCCGTCAACAACAGGTGGCTTTGGACGGGGGTGGGGAGGCGGATTGGAATTGGCCTGCGGCTAGTTGCTGATTCGGAGATGAGGAGGGCGTTAAATCGAGAAACCCGCGTTCGGCGTTGCTTGAAACAGAAACGATTCAAGAAGTCAAGGTGACAGATGTAAGCTACCAAAATGCCACACAATCGACGATTTTTAGACAAATGCCTGTTTTATGCATGACGCAACCAAAATAAATGCATTTTTCGTGACTTTGCAATAGGAAGGAGACACATTTATAGTGGGTA
Source organism: Gryllus longicercus (assembly GCA_038098605.1). NCBI lineage: Eukaryota > Metazoa > Arthropoda > Insecta > Orthoptera > Gryllidae > Gryllus > Gryllus longicercus. The sequence goes on from JAZDUA010000215.1 coordinate 2,246,085, forward strand.
CCGAAAAGTTTATTCGTCCAGTAAAAGCCTCACGATGCATGTTTGGAATAATTAAAACCATACTGAAGCAAAAATCAGTTTTGAATAAAAATTTCACTTTATCTTTAATTGTTCGACAATAAAAGTCAATAAGTGCACAGAATGTTATTTCAAAATTAAAATATCTACCATTTACAATTGTTGAAATAGAAGTATAATTTTTGCATTTTTGCAAAATTAACCTGAGTTATAATTAACCTGAATCTTGGTTACAAAAAATTACATTTTTGTGATAATTTTAAAATTTTATACTCTACTATTTAAAAACGTTGAAGTAAAATAAAATTTATGTTATGTCATCTTGTTGCAATTTTATACCACCTGTTTAAGACATACAGTATATTTTGTATTTTTAAGAGCTTTTTCTAGGCGACAGAAGTCTACTCATCAATAGTACTTCATATCAAATCTAATTCACTCTGAATGTCACGTTTGGCGAGGACTACACTTACATTTACAGTTCTCGAACAAAGGACTGTCTCATCATTTGCTCTCAGGATATCAGAGATATTAAATGAAAAGCACTGTCTATATTATTTGCGCAGTCTCATGTTTAGAGTTTTAAAAAACGGGCATTATGAAGGAAAATAAAATTTAATGATTTGCAATTTATTAACAATTCTCAAGACATTAATGTAAAAACGAATTAATGTTTAAGTGTATTTGATGATCGAAAAAAGAAGTGAATTTAAAGATGTCACGTGCATGTACTAGATCACGGTTTTCGGTACTCCGTAGAAAATAATGTATGTATTTTTTGCTGTGTTTTTGAGCTGTGAGAATAGATTTAATTAAGTAGTTTGAATGATACTTCTCAACTAAGTAATAGTAGTAAAAAGAAAGCACGATCAGCATAATTGAGAAAAACCGCTTGAAAAGATCAGTTGAAACGTTCGCAAATGCCAGGATGTCGTCCGTATTCAGTGTGTTGATTCTTTCTAGTGATAAGTCAGACGGTGTTTATATACTCCATGCTGAAAATTCGAATAAATTCGAAGTGTCACGCGCGATTTGCATAATTTGAACTCTTCTCAAACATTTACACACATTTTCTGACCTTTTTTTGTCTACTCGTGATCATTTTCTGTTTACCTTATGTTATGCGTCCTAATTATTTGAAAAATCTTATTCTTCAAGGGGTTGTTCAACAACTACTACGAACACAAACACCTTCCCCTTTGTTCACGTTTTTAGCTAGATTCTCTTATCTTTTCAAGTTTATATACGATCATGGCCCCCCTATCCCTCTCTACCTCCTCAGCCGGCAGAATTACAAAATTGTACTATGAACAATATAATAAACATGGACCCGGGCGAACATTCCGCGCTTCACTGTTCTAAAAGTGAAAATCGCAGCGTGTAAGAACTCAAATCCAAATGTTTCTGGAAATCTCTGATCTTTCTGGCACTTTCCAAAAATGAAATCGAACGTCCCAAATGATCTCATTTCCGAGATGACTGCATATGAAACATAACTCCTGTTCCTAGAAAAACCTAGTGTTGAGGATGCGCTTTAGGCGCATCATATTCAAGTTATACACAATGGAAATATGTATAGCAGAGTATGGTGTGTTGCATGTGGCTTACAATTTCCCTTGTGTCAGAATCGGCCATTTTTTTCGTCTTGACGCACTTACAGGATTTGCGTCGATGTTTTCTTACTAATGGAACCTTTCAACGCTTCTTGGCCTATCACAGTGGGAATAATTAAACAGTGAATAAAGAAAAGAATAGTACTTTATTATAATTGAGAATAACGAAATACTTTATCTACGAGAGAGGGGTTTTATCTCATGAGCGACGACAGAAACGAGTGAGGTATCTTTCTCAAGTAAATAAAGTATCTTTCACGTCGTTTATAATTTTTATTGTATGCCATAGGTTTTAATAAATACTATTAAAAACACGGTATATCTTACGAATCTAGTGTATTGGCCAAGGGTTGGTAATATTGAAAATTAAGAGAAAAGGTTGACACTTTGCGTAGAATTATTACGCACATAAACGAATCGAAGTCGCCTGCTTGCTCCTGGATCTGCAAAATGACACGTTCTATGATGAATGATTTAGAATTAGGTGGCGAAAGGAATGTACCAAATGATTTGGAAGAGACTGTTGAGAGATGAGAGAAATAATTTCATCCCAGCAAAGTCAAAAAAATTGCATGATACAGAATACCAGAACTGCAAATGGCGAAGAACACATTTGTAATGAGAGCTTAAGCTTCCGCGGCGCGGCCGAGTCAATAGTTACTTGGCTGTCCGAGGTGACTCCACGTCCTAGGCATAGATGCCAACGCTTCGGCAGTCATGTTTCCTCATCCTCATTCCTCAGAGCAAATCCAATTAACTTCCGAAATGTAATGACAAATGACACTGCATTTTGCCCTGACGAAGGTCGCATCATGGTTGTCGAAACGTTGGTATCTGTGCCTAGTAGGCAGAGTCTCCAGGACAGCCAATTGGCTAAAAAAATCGGAAGGTATCCAAAACCATATTTAGTTTGGATATCCTTGCCCTTCCATCCCTTGATCTTTCGATGTACGTATTTTATTATGTTGTGAATTGAACAACAGAAGTTAAAAACATTGGTAACAAGGAATAAAAAAGCACACTTCTTTCAAAACTTAATGTGCAACAGAGTTGAAGAGAACTGCGAGCATTGATCTGTTATCTCCGCAAGCCCCCTCAGGACATCGCTTTCTTTGAGTCTTCTAATAAACCATTTAAACGGGTAGAAGCAGCGGATTAGATGTTTATCGCGGCAGGGGCACGCAAAAGAGAGTAGATAATAGTTGTTTATGATAGGAGTGGTAAAAGTGACATTTTATTTTGCGAGTAGGGAATGTTGCGACACGAGAACGATCCAGTGGCGCAATCCTACGCGCAAAATAAAATCAGTTTTATCACGTGTATCGTATGCTATGTTTTAGACAACCTTCCTTTTATTTTCATTCAAGTATACGAATAACTTAATGATATATTCAGATCAGCATTGGTGATGACGAAAGGATTTTGCTTTCTTTGTTGTTCTCACAGACTTATCTCAATACTTGAGTATCATCTCAGTTTTAGCTCGTGTGCTAAAAATTGAAGTTTTGGCATGTTGTGCATGCCCAAAAAGAACCGCTGTTACTAGTGATTGTCTAAAAATTCATTTTTATTACCTGCGATTGATTACTACGCAGACCTTACTAATAAAATTAACAAAACATCATAGCCTCGCTGTTTTATGTCCGGAAATCTGAAATGATAGTTCCAATAATAATGTTTACTCTCTCACAGTAATCGCAAGTAACTACGTTCAAGTTTTTACCAACAGTTATCAAAATGTATGCGTAGAAATAAGTAAGTAAATAAACACTGAAATTAAATAAAAAATTACAAGGGCAAACGTAGAAGTAATTAATAGGCAAAGAAATAAAGAAGTAAACCATTAGGTAAATTAATCAATTAATTAATAAGTAAACAAATATATAAATTACTTAAGCCGTTAGTTCCGTAAGTGTAGTGAATGTTGTATCCCAGGGGATAGTTGTGTACATTCCCTCTAGAACGTGAAATCCTGCTCCGTTCTACACGTCGGCTTCCGGGATTGTTCTTTCTCCAGGAAATCTCTCCCAGCTTGGCACCGTCCTAGGCGGCTGTCACAGTGAATCAGATTTTGCCCAGAAATTCGCTCGGCTGACGTCGGACGGGCAAAAGCAAATGGAAACAGATTCGACAGCTGATGTTCTCCCAAGCTACGGCATCGGAAGAGGTCGTTCGAGTTCATTAGGACCATTTTTATTTATACCATTTCGTGTTTGAATGAATCCGACTTAGCAAAGAAAGACCGACCAAAATTGGCTCCACTGTGGCCTAAGTTCCAGACTAGTTTGGCAGTACAGTGCATGTAAGTTTAAATGTGTGTGTGTGTGTGTGTGTGTGTGTGTATGGGAGGAGAGGAGAATAATGAAGAAAGAAAGATCGCGCGCTGTCCGTGGCCTGTTTATGCAGGTACTGCTCTGGCATTCACCCGCCATTGATCGCGAAAACCACGGAAAACCAACGATCAGAGACGCCGGCCGCTAGAATTCTCCTCCAGACAGCGGCTGAACTCAACCTAGCTATGTAACTTCTGTCGAAAATCTTGCCACCGTCGGGACTCTGACCCTAGAACCTTCCGGTCAGAGAAGCCACGGTGTAATACATATAGTGTATATTTCTTACACCGTGGAGATGCTGAATAGACAGCGGTGTTAACTCTGAGCTATCCTCATCGATGCAAACCAAAGAGAGTGCACGGAAATGAGTAAAAGTTAGGGAACGAGTAAACGCGAGGGTAGCTCGTCCTGTAGCGACGGTTTATCGAGGGCAAAGGACGTCCTGTGCCTGCACTACAATTCCACAAATGACGCTGCTTGTGGACCTGTCTCCGCAGACAACCACGGAGCTTTGCTGAGCGATGTCAACCACACGTGTCGTGTGTGCCTAACGACTCTCGTTCTGGTTCTCCAGCCACAGCCACCCGCGAGAGAACCAAACGCAGGAAGAAAAAGCCGCCTGGAACTGTGACGGTTTTGAACGCCTTTCAGAACACCCGTCGCGTCGACATTGTTCAGCAGATGGGTCGATAGTTATGCAAATGGCGGGTCGCGTAGATACGATAGTTCAGATGTTATTTTCGTGTTCTTTCCGGCGGTCGACAATTTTTTTTCCCTTTTTTTTCGGGGGGCCAAACGCATGAATAATTTTCTAAAGATTACGTGAAAAAGGGAATGCATTTTAATGTAATATGTGTAGAACAATATTTGTTGCCTTTAAATTTGGGAGAGGCATTAGATTATTATTTATTTTCAAAAGTCAGCATGTGAGAGGTGAATTTGAATTTTTGTTGTAGTAAGATACTTTGCCTTATCTGCTCATAAGTCATGCTTGTGACCGGGAACAAAGAAGTTCTACTTCAAGGTTTACGAACGAAAACTGCAGAAGTTTAGTACACTCCGAATTCTTGATAACTGTAGATGTTACGACTCTTGTTTTTAGCTCTGCAAACCGTAAAGCCCAACTTTTCTTTCTCAGTTAAATCTCAATGCAAGGTGAAGTTTTCGGGAGTGACCGTCATACTTCAAAAGAATTGGTTAATTTGATTAATTAGATTTAGAGAAGACGGTAACAGTATGATGTGCAATTGTGAGGTTTTGATAATGACTTTTAAAATAATTACCTTTTCTTTTTCGGATATTGAGTGACTTTGTCGAATGCAAAGGCATACGTTGAAATTAAATAAGGAAACCTCTACATTACAGTTTTAAGAAGAGACTCGTAAAATTGACAGAAATGTCGAGTACCTTTTTTTTCCAATCTGAAGATTTTAAAGAATATATAAAAATATCAGTACTAAAGCATTTGGTTAGAGCAAGTTACTTTTATTTATCTAAATTCCTGGTAAAATCGGTGTTCTCTTTTGTCCTGTAAATTAATTGAATATTTCGCATCTGAGAATTCATAATCTGATTTTCTGGCTGGGGGTATTGACCGTACTTGTCCTCACGTTGGTGAGTTCAGAACTATGTTTATAATGTGTTTTAATATTGCTTCAAATATTATGTTATTAAAGAAAATTAGTTAAATTCAACATTTCGTGGATATTCCCATGAATCATGTGTTGGAAAACATAACCTTGGCTCTTACCCGTGTTCGACACACATGGAATGCGTATTTCTAAAAGTAAACTTCAACGCGCAGGGAATTCAGATAATTGGTTCTCGAAATAAGAACTGGTGCACTGTTTGGCATCAAAACATTGCAGTATTTGTTTTGTCGATGAGCAATACGCGCGTGGCTGCGTCTTCGATTTGGAAGCAAACGAACGCAGATCTTCCCAGACAGCAATCGCGTGCTTTCTGTCGCACTACGAACGGATGTCAGACGACTTTGACTTTTTTCTTATTCTGCTTTATTCACAGTTAGTTCTACAGGAACTTTTGCTGAATGTGTATACTTCATTTTATACAGAAAAAATTAATTTCCAATTATAACAGTGGCCACTGAATCTAAATGTAAGATCTAGTGGTGAATGTCTTGATAGTCGTCTGGTGTCCAAAAAGGTGAAGCTCCAGGAAGTTTTGGTGGCCTCAAGACTACACTGGTATCTACAACTGTAACGAATAATTACTTCTTTAATGGTTTTTATTTGTAAATGGTTATGGAAGATTGCATTAGGAATACATCAAGAGGCATTTGCAGAAATGCGCAGTACTTTAGATTGAACTCTTTGTAAGATTTCACTTGAATTTTGTGTTTCGTCAAATTACAACTACACGGATTGAACACTTTCTTGACAACCGGGAAAATTCAGAGAAATGTATTGATCTGTTTAAAGTCTGGTTAAAAACGGCCAGGGTTATTAAAGAAGAAAATCTTTAGAACTCTGAGAAATTTTAAGGTAATTATAAAACTGGATATTGTTTCTTAAATAAAATATGTATGACCACCACCATATTTTCTTTATTTCGCAAATATTGTTAATTTTGTCTTCTCACGGCGAACTCGTGCAGTGACATCAGAGAGCTGAAAAGTTTGTGTCAGAGAGCAAAGTTTTGCGTTTTAATATTTTCTGTAATTTGTGTGAAATGATTGTCATTCGTTGACAGTTACGAATTTCCTTCTGTTTCGTTCGCCTGACGGCCTCCGCACCCCGTGTCCCGTCCCTTGTTTGCCTGTGTTCGGTCGGTGGTTGCTTTTGTCTATGCTACCGAAGGGCACGATGCTACCTGCTGCGTAGCGGACGGTACTCGGAGCAGGGCAACGCCCTCAGACCTACAGACTACGAGCAATCACGAGCACAATTTCAAAGAACACCGGCTGCAAGAGCTCAGCCGCTACGCCGAAACAACTGCAGCGTCGTCAATCAGGATGACCTATGGGTTATGTGTCAATGATGGCGAAATATAGACACTAGCTACATACCTGGATCGGTAATTTCTTGTGGGTTATCTGATCAATGAAAGGTGAATCGTACACAGTCGAGCAGTACACAATCGAGCAAAATCGAGCAAATGTAAGGGCCACGGATGTAATTTTTCCTCCCTCAATCTTGTTACCCTTCTCTCCTCTCACACACATACACCTACAGACCCACTCTTGCATGAGTATTCTCCCCCACACAGATTGGAAGAACACTCGGGGGCTTAGAACTTGTAGTTGTGACGGTGCCCCGTTGGTACCGCAAAATCTGCAAGGAAGTCGCAATATAAGTTGGCGCCAAATCTCATCTTCCAGCGGGTGAATAACGCTACTTCCCGGGATAAAGCGTACTACGTCACGGATAAAGCGTACCCTTGATGAAGCGTGCCTCAGCAGAGTATCGGCTGAGTTTAGCTCTGTAGCGACTCGAACCGGGAGGGCATATGATTCGAGTCCGGATTCCGCTGGCGGATTTCATCTACCCATATAGATAGGTCGAAAACAGCCGTTCTCTGGAGAAGAATTGTTGCGGCCGGCTGCTCTGATCGGTAGTTTTCCGTGGTTTCTCCTGTCAATACGAGGTGAATGCAGGTGCCGAAGCCTTAGAAACGGGTGAGGGACCGCGCACGATCTTTCCTCTACCTTGTCCTACCCTCACCCCTCACATACACGCACTTACGCTTTCATGCACCACACTACCACACATAGTCGGGAGCTTAGAGCGTATCCCGGCTGGGGCGGGGGCCTGCTTGGTGGAGATACCCTTAGGGCCCCTTCCCACGGCGCGGACGCGGCGCGCCACGCAGCAGCGGGCCGCGTAGCAGAGCATTGGTTTGAATGGAGGCCTTCCCACGTGCAGCGGGTGGCGGCTGCTGCGGCAGCCGACGCCGAACTCCAGCCACCAGACGCGGAGGAGGGGCCACGCGCCACCGCTAGTAGAACACAGCTTTAAATGGGAGCCTTCCCACTGCGCCGCGGCCGCAACGTTCTACCTGCTCCGGTCCCTTTGTTCGTCGTCGCCCGAGGGCCGGCGAAACCTACCCCTCCAGACCCCACCCCCTTCCACGGCGGGCGGCGGTGCGGCCGTGACTCCGGCGGTGGCTCCGGCGGTGGCTGCGTCGGAAGAGCTATGCTCCTTGAACGAAGCGCGCCGCGGCCGCGCCGTGGGAAGCGGCCCTTAGAGGGAAATCCTCGCCAGCCCACGTCAAAGTCGGTGAGGGATCCATCATCCAGCGGGTGAAGTATTTTACTCGCGCAACTTTTCTTGAACGATGACCTTGCTTCCCCCTCTCCGGCACAATAAACAGTTGAAGGCAAAAGGTCGCAGCAAGATCTGATGACAACATTCGTAACACATCTTCGTTGGCGCGAAATAGAAACTATTTTTTGTTGAAGACGATAACTTTTGTCCATGACTTTCTCAAAAAAATCTAAAGAAATCACCGAAGCAGGTGAAGATCATCCCAGGAGTTACCTCGAACTCCTGAGAAAGTTAGAACGCAAATAATTGAAAAGGTTACGACTGATTCTCCAAAGATTGGCATTGCTTCATAAAATCTAGTGGTGAATTTCCTAACTAATACCCCCCTTCTAGCCGTATTTCTTCAATCCATCGTTCAAGAAAAGTTGCGCGAGTAATACTAGTACCTCCAGTGATAAAATATTCTTTATACCAACGAGACTAATGAACATACACAGTGTAGCAGTCGACGCGGCCGGCAACATCGCTCGATCAACCAGAGCAGATGACGTGATGACGCCCAAAATCAATCTATCAATCAATTGCATTGTCCGCCCGCGCTCTCCCTACTCGCGGTCGCGAAAGGCACCGGCCGGAGGCTGACGTCACCACGCATGCGCGGCGCGAGCGGCGATGAATGCGGCGCCTATTCGCACGCAGCTCGCGACCGCCTCCGGCGATTAAAATAAGCGCGCGCTTGACACCCGCGCCACTCGACGCGCGCTTGCCCGCACCGGCGCTGCGGCGGTCAGCGTTGGAGTGAGGGCTGCGCCCATGCCTCAGCAGCTGAGCAGGAGGCCTAACGATCCGAGGCTCTGTTGTGACGGAGTTTCGGTTCTAGAGTTACGTAGCTAGGTCGAGTTAAAGTGCGGCCTGCAGGACAATATCAACAGGAATCTCCGGCCGATACCAAATTATTCGTGGTTTCTCCGATCAACACCAGGTGAATGCCGGAGTGGTACCCTAATAAAGGGGCCACACACTTCGCGCGAATCAAAGTACTGATGCGCACTTGCCCGCATCGGTTGCATTGTTGCTGTGATGGCTACGCCCATGCCTCTGCTGCGGCGTTGGCCAGGAGGCTTGACGATCCGAGGCTCAGTTGTGGCGGAGTTTCGATACTAGAGTTACGTAGCTAGGTCGAGTTCAGCCGCGGTCTGGAGGACAATTTCAGCGGCAATCTCCGACCGATGCCCAAGTTTTCGTCGTTTCTCCGATCAACACCAGGCGAATGCCGGAGCTTTACTCTAACAAAGGGGCCGCACACTTCGCGCGACCTTTCCTTCCTCTTCTTTGTCCTATCGCCACCCTTACACTAAAATTCACTACACTCCAACATACGGCAGGACACCGGTCGGGTGCTTAGGGTATGCTTGGAGTGCTATGGGTACAGAGGCGCCAGATCCCACCATCAGGCGGGGTAAGATCACCGCCACCTCCCGCGATAAAAACGTACACTGTTCGTACGGGATTGATAACTAGTTGTTGTCGCGCCTGGAAGCTAATTAATCAATCAATCAATCAATCAACTGACACTCGCGCGGTAGAATCGTGCGCTACTCAACGCGCACGGGGCTACTCAACCCGCACCGGGCAGTGGAGTGCGTTGACGCGCCTCAGCCGCTACACCGATACCAGTGCTGCCACGGTGACCAGGAGTTAAGAATCTGCGACTCTATTGTGTCGGAGTTTCGGTTTTCGATGCTTCAGCTACGTAGCCAGGTCGAATTCGCAGCCGTGTCTGCAGAAGAATTGTTGCGGCCGGTTGCTCTGATCGCTAGTTTTCCGTGATTTCTCCGTTCATAACAAGGTAATGCCGAAGCAGTACTCTAACAAACGGGCCACGAACCGCGCGCGATCTTTCCTTCCTCTTTCTTGACACTCGCGCACTCCCACTCATACACACACACTGCTCCACGAAAAATATCCTATGTGTCGGGTGCTTAGAGCTCATTCCGATTAGGAGCGTTGACCCGTCGGGGGCGATACTTGCAATGGGGAAAACTCCGCAAGCCGGCATGTAGGTCGGCATCGGATCTCACTATTCAGGGGAGAAGCCCTATTTGGGGATGGGAAATGCATTACACTTACTGGGTTAATGACCGCAACAGAAAAAAAACGTTTGTTGTAATGTAATTATAATGACAAAAACGATATAAATGTGATGTTGTTTCCACAAAGAAGTGAATCAGTTAACGCTGCTCCGGTGCAGTATTTGCGCAAATGAATCCGAAACTCCCTGCGATCTCCTCTTTTTCTTCAAGACACAGATATAGGAAGAACCATTTTTAATTTTATTTGTAATGGATTCCGCGTGAATCCGCGGAAAAATCCTGAATTATGAGTTCCAATGATTAAATTAATTGGCATAATATTATTTAGCTTTAATTTAGTGTGTGGTTTTTAACGTTCAAACATCAACGAATGTCTCTATATTTTATAATAGTGATTGGAAACGTTTCTTTACGTTTTAAATCAATACATTTTACATTTTAATCAATACATTTACATATTAATGCACATCATTTACCGTAATTTACAACCGATCGCCTGATTCAAATGGAAACTTTATTTTACAATTCAGCTGATGTTGTCCAGTAGCAGAATACATCAGCCTAATTGTAGAATAAAGTTGCTATCTATCTAAAAGAAGCAATCGGGTGCAAATTACGATAAATGCAATGTTCAAGTTTCGTAGAAAAACGTGTTTTTTCCCCTTAGTTTTTCACAACGGTAATAGGGAAAAGATAATTTGTCAGTACACTATCTCTTAAGGAAAGTCGACGCGGAGGATGGAAGGTGTCTAGAGAGTTGAAATTATCTGTCCGAGTCGCTGTTTTGGTCGAAATGTCACAGGTGCGTGTCGCGGATGTTTGTTTCGAGGCACAGAAAGAGAATTCATATCTGAGGCGGATTTTTGATATTTTGAAAATTGAAAAGCAATTTATAGACCATACGTAAATGCTATTTGTCAGAAAATTCATTTTTCTGTTATTTTTCGACGTGAAAAGGAAGCTGGGAACTTTTTAAATATTACAAAAAAAATCGAATGACGGAGTTTGTTTTTCCATGCGAAATAATGTTTCTTTTGAAGCTTTGTGGCTGTTCACGAGCTGAAAAAAAATTACTCGTACAGTAACACACATTACGTCACCTGTAATTACAGTTTGCAGCTGAGATCCCCGTTTCCTAACTGGGATCGTATATTCAAGGCAATTCAGAGATCTTCTCCAATTGCCAAATGTCTTTTGAAAAGGCCACTCTTTGTTGCCTTTTAATGCATACGTCCTTGAAACTGTAGCAAAGTAATGAAAGCGTCGGATTTTTGTTTTCTCTCCTGGCAGAGAGGCGGATGATATGCAAGAACTTTTTAAAGCGATAAGCTTATTTCACGATTAATATTTGAATATAATTGACAATGCGAGCTATAATGATTCTCTCGCTAAGATATTAAAAGAAGGGGTGACTGGAGCAATTCTCCACCATTTCGCAGAAGACGTGAGGCGCTCGGGATATTAACGGCAGATTCCAACCGACCTTGCATTTTCACTTAGAAGTATGACGGTAAACTCCTAATAATATACCTATCACATGCTGAAATATCAAATGAATTGGGATATGGCAAAACCCTAAAATTCCACCTTCAATAGTGTGTCCGAAGTGTAAGTAAACGTGAACGAAAACAGAAAAAGTAATCTTTCTCAAAACGAACTTTGGTTGGGATCTGCCGTTATTATTCTGTGCGCCTCAGTTTCATTCCGCGTGGCTCCGTAGTGTCATCGTAGTGGTTTCAAAGAGTTCCAGCATATGCTTGAGAGAGTCTGCTACCTGCCTCTTCATCAACTTGCTACACTTGATCACTGGCCAACGTAGCTCAGAAGAAGCATTATCGCTGTGTCCTGCATATCCAGGCGGTGGTGGCGGATTTTCAGTACTAGCTGGAGAGTTACGTCGAGTTCAACCGCTGAACTCTGAAGGGTAGTTTTCCGTGATTCTCAGATCAGTAGCAGCTGGAAGCCGGAACAGTATCCTAACAAACCGGTCCCAAACTGCACGATCTTTCTTTCCTCGTCCTTCCCCTCTCCCCCCTTACGAACACACACACACACACACACACACACACAGATGCCCTACATTTCTACGCATGTCGGGGACCAGTCGGGAGCGTAGAGCTTGTCCCGGCCGGGGCAATGCCCTGCTGGTGGGAGATACCTAGTTGGGGAAAGCCCACTTAGACTTCGTTTAGGTCAGCGCCAGATCTCTCCATTGAGAGGGGAAGGTACTTCCCCATTTTCAGGCGTCAAAAGCATTCACTGTAATAAAATGACTAACGACTATGGCAGATGATTGAAAGAAAGCACCAGTTCATTAGACAGTGAATACTTGCTCAATGTGGAATCTCAAGAGACCAGTATTTTTTTGAATTGGATATGATTCCGCATTATAAAATGGAGTTATGTAGAATTTTTGTTTGGTAGAACCGCGATTTATGTTCACGTTAGACAGGTTTCCGCGTTCCGCCTTGAGCACGTCTTACCGAATTCCGCCCTGGCGCTGCTCACTTTCCTGGCCTTTGACTAAAGCGTTCATTTACCCTCCATTATGTGACTAACAACATCCCCTCTCCATCCAGAAGCATCCACCCTCCCCAATATGAACCATCCACTCTCCCCAACATGAACCATCCACTCTCCCCAACATGAACCATCCACTCTCCCCAACATGAACCATCCATTCGCCCATCCACCCTCTCCATATTCGCCCATCCACCCTCTCCATATTCGCCCATCCACCCTCTCCATATTCGCCCATCCACCCTCTCCATATTCGCCCATCCACCCTCTCCATATTCGCCCATCCACCCTCTCCATATTCGCCCATCCACCCTCTCCATATTCGCCCATCCACCCTCTCCATATTCGCCCATCCACCCTCTCCATATTCGCCCATCCACCCTCTCCATATTCGCCCATCCACCCTCTCCATATTCGCCCATCCACCCTCTCCATATTCGCCCATCCACCCTCTCCATATTCTCCCATCCACCCTCTCCATATTCGCCCATCCACCCTCTCCATATTCGCCCATTCATCCTCTCCATTTTCGCCTATCCACCCTCTCCATATTCGACCATCCGTCCTTCCCACCTTTAACCGTTCACCCTTCCACCTTTAACAATTCACCCTCCCACCTTTAACCATTCGCCCTCCCACCTTTAACCATTCACCCTCCCACCTTTAACCATCCACTCTCTCAATCTTGAGACTAACACCCTATACTCCATCCACCCTCGGCATTCGATCTTCCTCTCCACCTTCCACGCCCCCTGCACCGCGGCCCGTCCTCCATCTCGTTTCCCGCCTCCCGCGCTGCGATCCCACCCACCGCATCCATCGCGCCCAGCGCCGCCTCTCCGCTTCCCGAGTCCGCGGGCGCGGGCGGGCGTGAGAGAGCAGCATCGCCCCCTCCCGCCCCCTCCGCCCCCGCGTGGCCCCTCTGAGTCGGCGGGCGGGCGGGCGGGCCGGCCGCTGCAGGTGCCTGGCTGCGGTGCGGTCGCCGGGTCGTTGGCTGCTGCGTGAATCAGCGCGTTCCTTCAGCGGCAGCAGCAGCCGCAGTCGTCATCGGCCCGGCCCGTCGCCTTGCGATGGCATGCGCCTGGCCCGCCGTTGTGGCCGCTGGGCGCTGCCCGGCGGAATGTCCCTTCCATCTACACTGTCGGAAATGTCGTTGAATTTAATGTAGATTAATGATTTAATGTATACAAAAATTAATGTTCCTTGTACGTTAAAACATATTTGTATACATTTGTACATTAAATTTAATACTGGCGTTAAAATCAATGTGGATCTACTGTGCAGTTTCTGCTTCCTATCATCATTTATCATATATTTATAATCAACAGTCCATTCATTCCTTCCAGATGGCCATAAAGCTTTGGCTCTTGCATCCTAATATACATGTGTACATTAAGTTTAATGTGCGTTCTATAGAATTAATTTAATGTACATTTTATTATATTAATGCGGAAATGTCTGTCAGTATTAGGATACACGTTATGCTCGCGCGCGTTACGGATCTCAAAATCATAACTTCGTACCTTATACTTTGATTTAAATAGAATAGGTTTCTCACAGATCATCAGCTGGACGCGGTTATGCAATCGGGAGCTTCGTTTGGATTGTTTTTGGTATTGAAGCTCCCGATTGGATAACCGTATCACAGATGATCTGACTGACGTCTGTCTCCCCCGCTGATTGTGTGACTGCCGCGTAATCTTCTTTCTTACTCTCCCATACTAATTCAATCTGATTCACGCTTTCCCCCCTATTCTCTGTGCTCTTTTTCCTCCTCCCTGATTCTCATCTTTTTACCTCCCCAATCTCTCATTATCACTTACCTTTCTCTGATCCTCTTTCTATTACTAATTCTGCCGTTTCCCTCTTCACCACACATATCTTTTCTCTCCCCTTTACCCACTCTCCGTTCTTTAATCTCTTTTTCCCCTCAGCCCTCCCTTTCTTTCACTTCCTCTTTCTTTTACTTTCACTCGCTCCCTTTCTCCCTCCATTTATTTCACTCATCTCTTCTCTACCTCCCTTCCTTTCTTTCATTACAATCCTTTCTTACCCTCCATCTCTCTCCCTTTCATTTCCTCTCTACATCTCTTCCCCCCGTATCGTTCAGTCTGGGCGTCGGTTCACGAACAGTTTCCTTTCGTCCGGTTCGTGTGTCCCGTTTCTCCTTCGCTGACAATTCCGAGTTCGAGACTAAATTAAGTGCTTTTCCATCTAAGGCACAAATCATTATCTTGGTCGTTTCATAGGAATTTGCCCCTTAGCCGCGACCCCACGCCCTAATCTCTAGTCCTTCCGATAACACTACTTTAAATCCATGCACTTGCAGTCGTAAATTCACATCGCAAGCTGTGTTTTGGTCGGTACGAACGATCGTATACCCTTGAGTTATATACTTTATGTGGAATATCTTCCAATCTAAAAAGCGTTGTTATTCATGCATCAAGCGTAATGAAGTTACTCCTTTGATATGGTTGTATGATCCGAGAATGAAGATAAATAACAGAACGCTGCAATTCTTGTTATATGTACTTCATATGGAGAAGCTTTCTTCGTATAGATTACAATGAATGATCAGATTTTAGAGTGGCAAAATTAATCTTGAAATGTCAGAACCGTGATAATTGCAGTCTGGATGAACTGGAAAATGATCATGAAATATATGAAGGAATGCATTGTGGTGATCAGTGACATTCTCAATGAGTGTGCATACGCGTCGAAAAAGACCTACTCATTTACGAGGTACTCCTGTTTCCTGGTCAGGTGCTCACATGGCGGATTGACTTAGCTTTCCAATGAAAGGAGGATTCCTTCCTCCGATGATGATGATGATGATGATGATGATTATGGTGGTGGTGGTGAGTGCTATAATCATTTCTCAGCATAGGCGAGGGAAAAACCCTTCCATCTATCCTTTCCTGGGTAGGTGGAAAGATTACCTTTACCATCCACTGTATGAAGGATTCCTACCTCGTTGATGATAATGATGAATGCTATGACCATTTCTGATCCGTTGGCGAGGGAGATTTTTTTTTGCCTTTTCCTGCGCATATCACAGTGGTAGATTGTCATTGCCTTCCACTGCATGAGAGATCAATTATGAGAGATGGGAGGATGCTTGAGACGTGGTTCGGGGTAGCATGAAAAGCCAACACGCCACAACCACTCGGTGATAACTCCCAGGCTTTGCTAGAACCCGCAGCTGTTGTCTCAGTGTATCTGGACGTTGCTGCTCAGCTAGCTCAAGGAAACAATTGCTTATCAGATCAAGACTAAGTACGCCTCTAACAAGTATTGTATTGCAACTTATGTAGGAAATGTAGTCCTACAAATTAATTGGATCTCGTATGTTATTAGGCGAGTAAACGGGCCTTCTGAGAGTGGGACGGTGTTGCAACAGTGCCAGGAGCATTGAAGTGTGTCAAGACTGCATTACGATACCTAGACACAGAGGACAATACAGACTCAAGTATGAAGACAGATCGAACTCTGGAGAAATTACTAATAAAAATCTACGAAGAAAACAATTGAAAATCTATGAGTTTTTAAGGACAAATATACTGAAATTTTCAGTTCGTGCTGTTAATAATGTTGCTATATCTCAAAGTTAATAAAATACATAATTGTGGGAAAATTCTATTTAATTTTGACATTGGATATAGTAAACTTCTGCTATAGTGAACCAAACATTTTAGTCGCCAGAAGTTTACTATAACCGGGGACGACTGTATTTCATGAACACACATGATAATGATAGTGAATAATACAAAATGTTCTTGCGGTAGTTAGTCGTTTCCTCCATTTGGAACACGATAAGGGATATGAGCCAAACTCTTAACTTTAATTTCCGATTCAAATCCTTTTTATTACACGTCAGTTAATATGTTTGTTAACAAATCTTGTAGAAAAAACGACCGTTGCAAACCAAATTTTCAATTCAACTTAATATAGTACAGGGTAGAGATTTCAATGCTGAAGAAAACGAACACTTGCACTTTTTCCCCATACGACATTTGTGAATAAATGTTTTTGATTTTTTGTTACCCATTGAGAAATTCAAATTGCCAACAGCTTCATGCGAAGTATCAACGTCCTAATTTCAACGGATATTTTTTTATTAAAAATTATTATTTATTCGTGAAAATCTCAGTTGTAGTGCGTGATAAGATCGTCACGTTTACACCGATCGCGGGCGCATCGAGATAGCGAGATTTGGAACCAAGAGAGGAAATAGAAGGATAATGCATGAATATAAAATGTTAGTGAACAAAATGTAATAGGAATAATAATTAATATGGTTAATAGATTGGGAAGTATAAGAGATGGAGAGCTAAGGAAATAAAAGAGAGAAATGTGTGTGGGTTCAGTGGAGTTTTCAATGAAAAATAGTTTTAAGTGCTGTGTGGTAATTTTTATCAGCTGCATCTGTAAAGAAAACTGAAGATATTATTAAAAAAAGTATAGAACATTTTCATGATGTATTATCATATATTTTATACATATTATACCGCTGTAAATGTCCTTAAATTTCCGTGGTATCACCAGGAAATTATATCCAGTAAGGCAAAGGAAGAATCATTTAAATTGGGTTGGCATGTTAAAACGTTATTATTGGACAAACGTTAAAAGAATATAGGGAATAAAATAATAAATTAAATATAAATATTAAAGAATTCTGGCACGACAAATTGTATTAACCTTCTTTGGAAGTATGTTAATAACTGTGTATCGCTGGGATCCCTATAGTGGTATGACATCAATTGCATAGTCATTTGAAGCGCGGGAGACTGCAACTTATAAACAACGAATACAAGTGAATTTATTCACTAGTACTAAGATTCCATTTGTGCGTACTATCTCTTTCCGGTTGTCAACGGAGTACGCCAAACAGCGTGTGAATTGCACTTAGGCAAACAAGACGTTTCGGTTATGCCATAAAAGGCGTTATCTGCGCCTCTCACAATGCCGCATTGGCGTGCGTACATCTCTGTCGCCGAGATAAGCAAACGGAGGTGACTGCCCCGTTTGAAATGCATTAACCTCACGCCGCGTGTGAAAGTCTACTCCGCAAGCAAGATACGAGGGTATCTCATTACTTGTCGCCTTGTCGTTGGGTGCAAACTAGACATCTAGCTTAAGAATCGCGCACAATTGCGTTGGTCCCGAAAATATGCCATTTTAAAATTCTTTGGCTTCTTAATTTTGTTTAAAGTAATGTTTTTAGGTTCATCGCCAAATTGTTAAATAATTTCCTTCTATTAAACGTCATGCCTCAAAGGGTAAGTAAAAATGAAAGGAAAAACAGCGATGTGATGAGTGATCGTGAAAGTATAAACTTTTACGTATTTTAGTTTCCGATAGTAATTTCTAGTAGATCGGCTGCGATAGCGTTTGTAGTTAAAAGGCCGCAATCGAAGCTTCGTAGATCGAAGGTCCTCGGTTCGCGTTTCGACGTAGAATTTTCGACACTAGCTGAACCCCCTGATCGACGCCCTCATCTCGATCAGGATTTCGTCCAGTTTCCCTGATCCTCGAGCAAATGCTGAGATGGCCTTGTTTTGCTTCTAAACATAAATGTAACTTCAAATTAACTTTTCCCTATAGCACGACACACGCAGTTTTTAATTGTTTTTGACATAAATAAATAAATAGAATATAAACATAGAGACCAACTGCTTTGGTCAGTAATTTATGTGCGGAGTCAACTGTTTTGCCCATTAGTTCGAGTAGTGCATATTATATCCTGGGAGGGGGCTGTGCTCCTCCCAATGCTACGTGAGATACGTCGCCGACCTACACGCCTGTTTGTGGGTTTTCTCCTCCTCCCGGTGTCATCCCCAATTTTGTGTTGTCCCCAGCCGCGTCACGTTCCAAGTTCCCGATTTGTGTGGTGGTGTAGTACATACAAGTGTGCGTGTGTACATATGGGCAGAAAGCTAAGCTGGGGAAATGAAGATCGCTTTATTAGGGTAATAATCTGGCATTGGTCGGAGAAACCACGAAAAACTCGTTCAATGCCTACGGCTTCTTAAACACTTCTTCAGATAGTGGTTGAAAACGACCCAACTATCTAAGCTAGTGTCGAAAATCCGTCACATTGGGGACTCGAACGCAAAGACCTCTGATTCTGCAGAGAAAACGATTTTGCTGCTACGCTGTCGTAGCCGGTGAAGCTTAGGTTATTTTTATACCTTCGTTATCTTATAAAAGAAAGTTATGTTGAGATTTAAAAGGAAATATTCCTGGGGGGGGGGGGGGCAAAACACGCGTACCAGTGAGTAGATCGGCGATGGATCTCACTTTCCTGAGGGAAGGGGAGACCGTATACCATATACCCTGCCCTTATGGATTTATTGTTCACCGTAGTTGGCGCGCCAGGATATACTAAATAATTAAGCAATTAATTAAGCGTTATCCAATTGGCAATAATGTGGGTCTGCAGTAGCTTTTGAGAGACTGTTAAACTTACTGGACTAATAGCTCAAAGACGTTGACGCACCCAAAACAAATACGTACTTACTCACTGACTTACTCACTCACTCACTCACTCACTGGCTCGCTCACTGACTCGCTCGCTCGCTGACTCGCTCGCTCAAAGACCGAAAAAACCCGTTCCAATAAAACCACCGCGGTCCACCTCCACCGGCACGGGAGCGTCCGGCCGGCCGGTCGGTCGGTCGTGAACGACGCGTGGGCCGACCTGTGAGATGAGTTCTTATCTGCGCCTCCAAGAATAGAATCCGCGTGGGGCGCGGGGAGTGGGAGAGCCGCCTGCCGATGAATTGGGGCTGCGAGAGCGGGTCGTGACGGCGCGGCGGGCGGCGCCTTCGGGAGGACGCGTCTGACCCCACAATTGACTCCGGCGGAAGCCGGGCGCGGGCGCGGGCGCCGAGGTGCCTGGGTCGACCTCGGGCGCTGACAGCCGTGAGAACGGCGGCCGAAAGCAAAGCACGTGGGTTGTTCTTACCGTTTGTCAGGGGAGGGGCCGCCCATCGCAGCAGAATCAAAGCAAACTGGTACCAGATTTTTTAATACTATTTTATTACTAATGTATTCCCGCAAATGTATTCGTAGGCTTCCGCGGCCCGGAGTCATTGGGTATATGGCTGTCCGCTATGAGCCGCGCCTCAGTCGATCGAGCTGACGTTTCGGCCATCATGTTGTGGCCTTCTTCAGAGCTGTACTGCAGTAGTCCGACAAACGCCACATCACTGTGGCCGAAACGTCAGTTCGATCGACTAAAGCCAAATTTCCACCCATCCCCCTTATTCCCGCAAATCCGATTGTTTACCTTCATATCAAGCTAGCATTCCACACGTTTTTTTTTTGGGGGGGGGCGAACATGAGCGGTAATAGAATCGGTTTTGCGGTAATAAATTAGGACTACAATAATTAAACATTCTGGTGCCAGTTTGGTTTGATAGTGCTGTGGTGGGCGGGCCAGCTTGATGGCCCCGATGGGCAGGCTTTATTGGGGAGGGTATGGTGCACCTTTGTGGCGTACCCAAATGCCAGCCCAAAGGCGTACTTGCTCGTACGCTCGCGAGAAGGGGGGATTAAAGGCTACCGCCTAGGGGAGTAACATCGTCCTGGTTGAAAAAGATTAGTGTCGAGTAGTAGCCCTCACAGGCCCACGATGTCAGCACAGGTGGGAACTGTTGGCCACGGACGCGGTTCTTGCTGGAATCTGGAAACGACCACCCGAACCCCAGTTTCTCAGCGGAACTCACGTCGTTAGTAACTCATCAGTTGGTCCTCCACCCGCCGGCCTTAGTGCAGAATTGGGCGCCCGTCTTTATTGACCCCAACCCACGTGTGGAGAAGTCATAGGGGACTCGTTGAAATTAACCCGTCAGGTTGCTTACATTTTTGGCGAAACTCACGTCGTCAGTAATGTGTGCGCGTGTTATTTTTAACTTTGTTTTCAGTCTAATCTTAAGTATAGAGTAATAAATACCGCCATTGTCGAAGTAAAGTTTGTTAGGCCCGAATTCAATGTGTTAGGATACTAAACCACCTTTAAAACATCGAGGGTTTTTGCGTTATGTAGTATTATGAACATTGATGGTGTCATTTTGAACATCTACGTTTAGAAATATCTTTGTTTTGTTATCGATTCACTACCGTGTGCGTGTCCGTCGAAGGCCATCGCACGCGCAAAGTCTGGCGTAGGTCACGTGGTTGTAGTCACGTGGTGGGCTGGCGGACGTCCGGGTGAGGGGCAAATAAAACTCTGTAGGTCTCTCTCATCCCATCGCAACCCGGCGTATGCAATCTAATGTATTGTGTGTTTCATTTAATGAAGTTTATGCTATTAAATTCAGTTCTTCTTGCCAGGAAAAGCACGAGCTGTCGTTGGTTCGTTTTTCAACCTATGAGACAAAAGAAGCCACAAGTTGGGAAAGTAAAAAAGTAATTTCAACTACGGAATTATTAAGTTAGTCGTACGTGAAAAATATGCTAATCGTAGTAGAAGAATCTGCGATGTGTAACGTGTGTGATGGCATGCCCACAAGTGAAGTTCTATGATGGAGAGCCTAAATTTGAGACCCGAGAATCTAAATAGCATTGCATCTAAATAGCTGGGTGGTAAATGACCAGTTATGTCCATTGAACTGCTTTTCCTACGATTGAAAATGTGTAAACGAAATTTACTGTTGGACAAAAATCTGGTTAATTTATTCAATTGGACAGTTATTCTATCACGATCGGACAATATTGGACCAATATTAAACCAATTTTGTGAGGACATGAAAAAATATAAGCACGAAATTTACTTCTGGAAGAAATTTTAAGGGCTACACTACTTGATTTAAGCGTGTTGGAGAAAGAATATTTGACAAACATTTTATTGGTCGAAAAACTTTGAACGAACATTCCTGAAAGCCACCCCCACCGTCTACATCCGTCACCACTCACTTTCGTCTGTATCTCCCACCAATGACATCTCCACGGACTGACGGACGTGGATTTCCGATACTAGCTGGAATTAAGCGAGGTTGAACTAAGCTGTAGCCTGAAGGAGAATCCTAGCAGCCGGCTGCTCTGATCGGTATTTTTCGATGGTTTCTCTAATTAGATTGAGGAGAATTTGTTAGCAGTTCCCTAAAGAAACGGGTCACGGATTCGCGAGATCATTCCTTTCTCTTCCTTTTCATATCCTCTCCTATTACACACACACACACACACACACACACACACACACCTACGTGCATTACTTTACCACACAGGTCAGGAGAGCAGTTGCGTGGTTAGAACTTGTCGCGGCTGAGGCGGTTCCCGCTGGGGAAGGTTCGTGAAGGGGGAACTCCTCTGCAAGCCAACGTGTAGGTCGGCGCCGGATTTTATCATTCAGCGAGGACTCACCGCCTCTTCCCAGGATAAACCATTCTCTACACTGACGAGGCTAATGACTACAGCAATTGACCGGCTCGGAAACAGCAATCAGCCACCTGAGTCCACCGTCGCCTTCACCTCTACCTTCGCTGATAGCAGTGGTGCACTGGTGTCGAATCGCCATTCAGTTTCTAATTTTTCGAAGAAATAAGAGTCCATTCATTTGATCGAAAATTATGAAACGTTGATATGATGGGTATTTAATACACTCATATGAAATTTACAAATACTACCTCGTATTCATATATTAATAGTTAATACATATTACATCGCGTTTCATGCATTACTTTTTCTACGGTTAATGGTAACTACTAAAAGTTTAACGTATTATTATTTCTTCATTTTCTTGTATTTTTGTAATGATAAGTCGTGATTCATCCCCATTCAACATTTGAACGTTTTCCTCTGACTGTGCTGTTTATCGTACCTGCCCACGGATCGTCTCATTAGAACAAAAAAGTATTAATAGAATGATGACTAATGACTGTTTTCCGTTTCAGTGCTTGATTTGTAGTCTTTTCTGTGATTAAATAAGCTTCCGTACTAACACGAAGTTCTATTATTTTGCAACGAGATGAGCTATATTAAGAGAAGGAAAACTCCTCATGAGGTTTGGCGTGTAATACGAAATGAATCGTTCCGGAGCTGCAAAATATGCGAGCGGACTCCTGGCTGACGGCGACTTATCACCTCCACCAGGGGCGGGTCCAGCTGATCATTTGGAGGGGACCATCATAGATTTTTGTTAAATAATGAACATATTTGTTATATTTTATATTTTTATATTATTTATATACTGTAGATATGATACTGTAAAATATTATTTAAATAATTACATAATTCGAACAAATATTTAAATCAAATTTGTTAAATAATGGAAGGAAAACGAAAATACTTGGTCCTTGGGGGGGGGGGGGCATGTGACTCCTCCCCTGGATCCGCATGTGACCTCCGCCATTTTCATCCCCGCATCCACCTTCACTGCCTTCCCTGACCGATCAGTCACTCACTGCCACCGCCTTCGCTTACACCTCCGTTTCTTACCTTCACTGCCTCCTTCGCAGCCGCCATCCAATGGCTTTGCCATTGCATCATCACCTTCGCCTTCTAGCCCACACGCCACCATCTCTTCTACCACCTTTTACAAACTCGGCACTTCTGCTCTACTCTCTATTGCTGCCACTGTGGAGGATTGATGTCAACATTTTCCAAACATCGATTTTTTTCATAAAGTCATCGATGTATTTAACATCGATTTTTTAGGACGATGTTTCATTACGTGGATGTTTTGTGTTCGATGTTTCACGTGGTTGGTATTTTATTTTTGAATGAAAAATGTACCATCAAATTAAAACTTATAATTTTAAGATATCTACTAAATATTCTTCAGAGCAGATTGGTCGAATGTGAAAAATAATTAATATCAAGTTTTCGTGTTGAAGAAAATAAAGTCTATATATTTTAGAAATATCCAATTAGAACTTTAGAATCCAATAAGAACTCTTGTTTATTGACCAGATCATTTTTCGTCTTTGTGACAGTTAAATCCCAATGAAAACTCAATAAAAGCGAATAAAGTCAAATTAAATCCCTCTCCAATGTGAATTTTAATGGTTAGTAATAGAGTTTTAAAAACATAATGATTGAAAACATCAATGGTTTTGGGGTGATGTTTTATTAACATTGATGTTTAGAAACATGTTTTTGCGGCGATGTTGATGGCGATGACGCATCCCTGGCTGCTGCAGGCTGCCTCCCCCCCCTCCACCCTCGCTCGCACCCCTAACTTCCCGCCGACACCATCGTCTTCTGCACCGTTGCCACCGCCATCTCCGCTGCTGCTACCACCGCCGTCATTTTCTCTACCTTCATAGTCACTTCCATCTCTACCACCATCGTTATCATCCTCTTCACCTTCATCGTTTCACCTCCTTAATCTGCTCCACCCCCACCTCGACCTTTGGCACCTCCGCCGTCATATGCTCCCATCTCCACCTTCTCTTCCATTGCGACCGTCTTCCGTCATCATCACCGCCTCTGTTACAGTCACCTTCATCTTCACCTCCACCTCCACCTTCACCGCCGCCGCCTCCGCCGTCATCTTCTCCACTTTCAAAGTCACTACCATCTCTACTGCCATCGTCATCATCCTCTTCACCTTCATCGTTTCACCTCCTCAATCTTTTCCACCCCCACCTCCACTTTCTCCGCCTCCACCGCCACCATCACCGCCGCTGCCTCCGCCCCCACCCTCCACCTCCACGTTCTCTTCCACCGCGGTGGACGGTGCACCGTCCTCAGTCATATTTACCGCCTCTGTTAACAGTTACCCCTGTCGTCATCTTCACCTCCACCTCCACCATCACTGCCGCCGTCTCCGCCCCCACCTCTGCCGTCATCTTCTCCACCTCCACCTCCACCTTTGCCACCTCCGCCGTCATCTTCTCCACCTCCCCGCCACTTTCAGCGCCGCCTCTGCCGCCGCGCCGCGCCGCACCGCGCCGGGCCGGCATTCCAACGCTCTTATCCGACTCGTATTTTATTATAAGCGTCCGACGGACCGCGCGCGGGCGGCGGCGGCGGCGGCGGTTCTCGTTATGGCGGCCCGCGAGAGCCACCACGAGGAGAGAAAGAGAGGGAGAGAGAGGGGGGAGGAGAGTGGTGGGAGTCGTGGGCGCCGCCGGACAAGCCAGCCGCCCGCCCGCCCGCCTGCCTGCCCGGCCGGCCGCGCCGCCGAGGCCGTGCCTGCTCGCCTGGGCGCACCGCGCAGGCAGCGAGGGGAAGGGAAGGGGCAGCGCAGGCACCGCTCGGCGCCCGTGGAAGCTGTGCCTGCCCACGAGGCCGCGGACGAGGCCGCCTGCGATTGCGTCTCAGGGAGCGAATCTGGGGAGGCGCCGTCGATGTCGATATTCTTCTGGAAACATCGATGACTTTATGGAGTCATCGATGTTTTAAACCTCGACTTATTCAAGCTGAATCGATAATTAACTGTGTTTTTAACATCGATGTTTTGTGCACGGATATGGTGGGCTTAATAAAATCCGAGGGGTGATCCATGTTTTTTATAGAAACATCGATTTATTGAAGCTGATGCTTTTTAAGAACAATGTTTTTTGCTCGGCGCTGGCGGGCTTAATAAAATCCTGGGGTTCCATCATGTTTTTATTGAAATATCGATGTTTTTAACATCGCTGTTCTGTGGTCGGTTATGGCGGGCTTAATAAAATACAGAGGTGTCACAAAAATGAGTACATTATATGAAAGTAAATATATTTGGTACGCTGAGACATATGACTGTGATTCTTACTCGCTATTTGACTTGCTATGTTCTTATGTTAGTAGCCCCATTAGCAGCTTAATGACCTCGATGTTGATGAACTGCTGACCGAATGTGTACATTTTTTTTGGACCACTCTGAGAATCGCGGTGTGAAATCCGCGTCGATGTTTGTGCTCGACAGTTTTCTTTGTGAATTAAAAATTGCCATAATTACAATTTGATGAAAGTTATAATATGAAATAATACGCGTTTTTACCGCTCACAGTTTGTCTGTTCAAACCAAAGGAACGTTTTCTGTACATAAGTAGCTTCATGAAGTATTCCATCTCTCTAGAGGCGGATCCAAACGATCATTTTGGAGGCTGCCATCCTAGATTATTGTTAAATAATATATATTTGTCATTAGAATATATTATTTTTGTATTGTATAATAATACGATACAATATTATTATTTTTAAATAATTACATAAATCTAATAAATAATTGAACTAAACAAATATTTAAATCAATTTTGGCAAATAAAAGAAGGAAAAGAAATGTCTAGGTCTTTTGGAGGAGGGGCGCGGCCCGCATGGCCCACCCCTGCATCCGCCACTGCATCCATCTCCCCAGAGGACTTCGATGCCCTCCTAATATTTCATCGCATTTCCTCGTATGGCAATCAGTCGGACTTGATGAGGCTGCGGCGCACTCGTAAAGCTGACGCCGCTGCTTAATTGCTCTCCCTATGAGGGTCGAGCAGGCGCCGACAGATATTACGAGTCAGGCTCCACAAGCGCCGTGTGGAGGTGCGTAGAGCTCTTAAAAAGCTTGGATATCGCTACCCGACCGATTCTTGCGTTGTAGGCGTTACCTTGGAACATACAGAGTGAGTCCCGTATGTGTAGTGCACGTTGCAAATCGGCAGGTGTTCCTTCCCCGCTGGAACATGAGATCCTGTAACGACGCACACGTCGTCGGGCTGCAAGATTTCCCTTCCCCACCTATCTCCTCCAGCTGGACATCGGGCCTGGACTCCAGCCTAGCTAGGACAAACTCGGTATTCACATTAAGACCTTTTACTCACCCTCTTCCATTCTTCATAAATAACGACATCATCAATTGGACACCAACTAATAAAACAATTAAATATTTGGGCTTAAACTTCGATACCCGACTCAACTGGAAGCAACATATAGAGGCAAAAACTCATCAAGCCAAAATTAAACTAATTCAACTCCGACCCTTACTGAATCAACATAGCCAACTCTCCAAATCCAATGCTCTATTACTCTACAAAACAATAATCCGGCCGACATTACTCTATGCTTGTCCCATCTGGACCAATGCAGCTAATTCCAACCTATACAAAATACAAGTTATCCAAAATAAATTTTTAAGATTAATTACAAAAGCACCATGGTTCATCACCAACAATCAACTACACAATGATTTAAACATAAACACAATAAAAAACCAAATAGCCTATCTTGCACATAACTTTTACACTAATCTTCCCCTAATTCAAGCAACATCCTTCTATAAACTAGGCAAAGCCCCCAATTATCGAACGAGAATCAACAACAGATTTCCCCTCCATTCATTTTATAAAATATTCGCAAACTTGGAATAATACTAATCTGAGGTGCTACCTGCTTCCTCCCCCAGTATATTGTTTTATAAATTGTAATGTATAATTTTAAGTTAATGTAAGTTAGTATAAGATAGGTTAAGATCATCAATTATTTGCACAGTTAACATGTAAACTGAACAATGTAATGTCTACCAAAATAAAAATAAATTTAAAAAAAAGGACAAACTCTTTAGCGCCACACTGCTCTCCAGACATGGTAGACTATAGCGGGGTGGTATAGTGCATTCAATTGTGTGTGTCGGTAACGGGTAGGAACGAAGAGGAAGGAAAGATCGCGTGCGGTCCGGGCCCCGTTTGATAGGAGGCTGCTCCGGTATTCATCTGGTGGTGATCGGGAAAATCATAGAAAACTACCGATCAGAGCAGCCGGCCGCGAGAATTCTCCTCCCGACAGCGGCTGAATTCGACTTGGTTGACAATCAAGTGTCGAAAATCCTGCCACCGTCGGGACTTGAACCAGTAGCTTCACGAAATCAGTGTGGGCTTGCCCGCAAAGCATTTATCCGGGCCGCTCTTTATAAATAAGTAAATCTAACACAAGCAGTGTAGGTAGTTTAAAAAAATAAAAATATCCCAAATAATAGCGCTCTCTTTTCTCCGCATTGCGGACCTTATGGTTCGAACTTTACGCCACCGACTTTGAACCTCAGGACTTCCCGATCAGATTCACGGCAGTGACATCAGTTGATATCCTGAGCCGCCTTTGCCTTTACTGTTTCTCCTCCGCGCAGCGGCTGAATTGGATTGAGCGAGGTAGCTGCTGTGGAAAATCCTGCACCGTCGGGGCTCGAACCCCGGGGCTCGAGGAGGCCGCGGCCGAGCGTTGAGCAACGCGGGCAGAACGAGGCTGGGGCTGCTGGCATCCGGACGCACCGCGTTCCAGCCCGCTGACGCTTCCACCCGCCACCGCCCTCTCGCCCTCGCCCCCACCCGCGCCCACGGCGGCGCAGTGGCGCCTCCGCCGCCGCAGCCTTTGCGCTACGGACTCGCTGCCTCGGGGCCGCCGCGGTCACCTCTGCTGACGTCTGTGCTTGCTCCGCTCCCGTCATCACACCCGCCCTCATCTTTGCCTCCGCCGCAGCCTTCACCTCCATCTCCGCCGCTGCTACCACCGCCGTCATCTTCTCTAGCTTCAAAGTCACTTCCATCTCTACCACCATCGTCATCATCCTCTTCACCTTCATCGTTTTACCTCCTGCTTCTTCTCTACCCCCTACCTCCACCTTTGCCACCTCCGCCCTCATCTGCTCCCACCTCCACCCTCTCTTCCATGGCGATCGTTTTCCGTCATCTTTACCGTCTCTGTTCCAGTCACTCCCGTCGCTAACATCACCTTCACCGCCATCACCACCTCTGCCTGCGTGGCTAACATCACCTCTGTCGCCAACGCCATCATCAGCTCCGCCGCCGCCGCCATCATCGCTACCACTATCATCACTTCCGTCGCCGCAGCCTCACCATCTCCGCCGCCGCTTCTGCTATCATCACATCCGTCACCACTGCCACTATCATCAGCTCTGTCGCGGGCGCTATCATCACCTCCGCCGACTCATCACCCACGCCGCTGCTGCCTCTATCATCACCCTCGTCACCGCCTTAATCGCATTCACCTCCGCTAATAACCTCCGTCACCGACATCATCACCGCCAATGCCGCCACCGTCATCACTGCCACCGTTGCCGCCATCATCACCTTCGCCGCCGCTGCAATCACCTCCAACGTCACTGTCTCCATCAGTGCTGCCATCACCTTCAACTTAGCCGCCATCACCGTGCCGCCGCTATCGTGGGAGCGATGTTGCGTCGTTGCGTCGCCAATAGGCCCTACGCCGCCAGCATTACCCATCCTTCAAGTTGCCTTAATCACCACCTAAAACTGACTTTATGTCGCCATGCATTTTTTTGCCGCTGCTGCCATTACATGCAACAAACCTGCCTCGGCGTTCGCATCGAATATTGGCGCAATTTCTGCGTTTGCGTTTCTCGTTCCAGTTTTAGAAACTGCTTGTATCGGCGATTGTTAAGTCTGAGGATGCGATGTCGGCAACAAAACATCATATTTATTCTTAAATTCTATTTACATTGATCGCTTACGGCCTAACTTACAAACTAGATACTCACGAACTAATCTAAATCTACTTTGTCTTATATCCTAACTTATTCTAACACCGAAAATTATTTTCATTATTTACACTAGTAAACGCATACACATACTCTTATAAACTCATTTAAAAACCAATGTGAACAACGATAAATGGAGTATTTGTTCTTTCCCCTCTTCAAATACGTGAAAACTATCTTGGAAGCACTGATATCGAAAATCACCCGACTGTATCCCGCGAACATTTTCCTTCGCCCTCTTCGTATCTAAATCTCTTTTACTTTTCGTTACCCGAGCAGGCATCGACCGACTGCATCCCGTTTCGTTGGTCCGCTGTGTCGGAAGGAGAAAACATTTTTGTTAACTTTTCAATGTAGCGCAGACATGTTCTGGCACTATTCCAGAGAAAGAACTCGAACACTGGTGAACATGGCAGAATCTTGGGAATTTGTATGTTAAGTCAGCAGGTAATAAGATGTTTGTGGTAGAAGGTGTCAAGTTCTGTTTCCTCAAGCTGTTAAGTGCGATTTTCAACGTTGGAAATGTTCTAAAAGGACGTGCAAATGTTACTTCCAAATATATGTGAATCAGTTATAGTCGAACAATATAATACACAGTGAGGAGAAAAATACAAACGGATGCAGACGGGCTATGCTTTTTTCGCTGGCTCTTCCTTCTATCCCGAGGAAACCCGAACGGGATGCAGTCGGGGTTTAGGTAAACGGGATGCAGTCGGGGTTTAGGTAAACGGGATGCAGTCGGGGTTTAGGTAAACGGGATGCAGTCGGGGTTTAGGTAAACGGGATGCAGTCGGGGTTTAGGTAAACGGGATGCAGTCGGGGTTTAGGTAAACGGGATGCAGTCGGGGTTTAGGTAAACGGGATGCAGTCGGGGTTTAGGTAAACGGGATGCAGTCGGGGTTTAGGTAAACGGGATGCAGTCGGGGTTTAGGTAAACGGGATGCAGTCAGGGTTTAGGGCTTGGGAAAGTTGAATGCGGGCTACATCATTTAAGCCCCTGATACCTGTGCAGGCTCTTCTACTCTCGAGGAAACCCGAACGGGGCGCAGTCGAGATTGAGGTAAACGGCTCGGAAAACGTTGACCGCGGGATGCAATCGGGTTTCTTCCTTCGTATGTGGCTGATCTCCCATCGTCGCTCCTGCACCCGCTCTCACTCCCATCGCCCCCCCCACCCCCACCCGCTTGCGCTGTTGCTACTCCCTCCGCCCCCGCGCCAATCACGTGACGCAGCACTCGCCCTCCATAAGCGCTGCACTTACGTCGGATGACCAATCCTCTTGGATCGCCAGGGACGACTGGCGATTGTGTAGCATAGCGGAACCCCTCTCTCCAATCTCAAAGGGGGGAAAAAGGAACAGCGGTATTG
This sequence comes from Gryllus longicercus, assembly GCA_038098605.1. NCBI lineage: Eukaryota > Metazoa > Arthropoda > Insecta > Orthoptera > Gryllidae > Gryllus > Gryllus longicercus. The sequence continues at coordinate 2,276,685 of JAZDUA010000215.1, forward strand.
AAATATTTCATCTGACTGAATAAGACTCATCTCAGAGAGGGACTATTTTTTTATTTTATTTTTATTTTATTTATTTATTTGTTTATTTATTAATTTTTTAAGCTGAAATTCTTTCCTTGAAGAACGTGAAACTAAGTAGTGTGAACCTTTGGTAGGTAAACATGTATCCACGGACAAATTTTCGCGTGTTCAGTTTTAAACAATTATTTTTCTTGTTAGATGTTACGTTTGTGCAAATTGTTCCCATTTGTAACGGCAGAACTTTCTGCTATCGCTGAGGTCTCTGGATGACACTGCCTATTGGTTCCTTCTTGTTTAGTTTCGCGATTGTATGCTAATGCAACAAGTTTGGCGATACCAGCAAATTATGCTATTAGCAGATTAGTTTTACTATGAAAGAATAGTATATCCTATATACTTTAGGACTGACAAACCAGGTAAAATATTATATTCCTGTATTTCTCAAACGTGGCGTAGATTGGTCTTGCGCTAGACAGTTGTGTTGACGCTGAGACTGTATGATATGCTGATTTACGCTAAGCATAAACTCATTGGTGATAATGATCTCTCGTACGCTCGTTTTCACATATTACTTTTACTCATTTTACGCGTAAGTACTTTAACAACAAAACTTGTACTCACGCTTTTGTACCCAGAAAAAACAAATTTACATGTAAACGTTTGTAGTGAAACCTGCAACATGCTTGCCCAGCCTTTGGAGATACATTGATCAACCCATTCTTGTGCAGAGCAATGTGCAGTACTGTTTCTTTGACATCGTCAGCGTCAGCTATTCTGGGTGGTCTTGGTCTGAAACTCGATGCCTGGGAACGGGCGGTACTTATCGCTGTATTGGAGTGCTCCTAATTCAATCATTCTCACCTTTGAGCTGATCAACAATGCAATTTCTGCTGCAGCACACAACAGTTATCATACGCCATTGTTTAAAATTACACATTTTAGATTTACTTTGTGTATTACATCCTCACTTGGTTCGCAAATAGGTAATGATTTCGTACCAAAACAATCTTCGTATTCCGAATTAACCCAAATCCAGACATTGAAATCGTTATTTTAAAAACTGCTTTTAACCTCGAGTAATTGAAACTAATATCTTTTAATTTCAAAGCTTGTGTTCGATGTTTAGAAGAGCGAATTCGTCGATACATCGAATCTAATGGTGTGCTCATATTTTTGTATTATTGCGAATGATTATAATAAAAGTTATGTTAATTTTCATTATTATTTTCGTGGCATTGTTTCGCCAGTTATGCTTTATTCGAAATTACCCTAATACCCCTGATTCGAAATTAATAAATACGGCCTGAAACTTGATGCCGGAAGAGAGGGCGGTACTTTTCGCTGCATCACTCGGTAGATATATCACTTCCTTGCGATTAGGGGTTACTAAGCCAGTTTTAAAATCACTGATAGTTTTGTTCTGTGTATTATTAATATCGATGTTTAAATTGTGACATCGATATTTTTATTTCGAAACATTGTTATTCTTTAATTTCGAGAAATCGTGGTCTTTAATTTCAAAACATCATGTCTTTTAATTTCGTAACACCGATATTTTCAAGATTTGAATTTCGAATATCGATGCATTCAACATTGTTAGTTTTGAATGTGGATGTCTTCAATATTTTTAATTTGAAATATCGACATTTGAAGGTTTTAATTTGGAACGTGGATGTTTTCAAGATCCTTATTTCCGCCACGGAACGTTTTAATACTGTGATGTGAAAGATGGACGTTCGGTTGTCGACGCGCCATCCATCGCAAGTGTCCAGCGCGTGCTCGCCTCGCGTGGCCGTGTGGGGAGCGACGGCGCGCGTGCTCGCGGGCGAAGTAGGCCAGAGGGCCGGGGCGTGGGCGTGGGCGTGCGGGCGGGCCAACCTGCGGCCGCCCTCCCACGCGCGTGGCGTGGCGTGGCGTGCGAGGGCGCGGCGCGTGGGCCCGCGTGGGTGCGCGGCTGCCCGCTGACCCAGCTCTCTCTTCTCTTCTCCGCGCGGGCACGCCCTGGCGCTGAGGCCAGAGAATAAACTACTTCGATTTCTCTGCAGCGGCCCATGGCATTATGTCATTGTTACGCCTCTTGCCGTATAAAATGAATGTTTTTAATTAATTCGCGAACGTTCTTCTCAACGGGACCCGTGGCCCCAGAAAAGATCTTACCACTGTTAAAGATATTCATTTTATGAGGCAGGAGATGTAACAATGTGCTAGTTATCGCCCACAATAAAAAAAATCGAAGTATGTGAGGTTTTGCGGAGCATAGAGTGAAACGGTAGGAGGAAGGGCCGGATTGCAATCTGCTGTCTTGCTGTCTGGACGAGAATTCTAGCGGTCAGCTGCTCTTATCGATGGTTTTCCGTGGTTTCTCCGATGCAAATACCAGGTTAGGTGGCAGACGGCATCCGTTTATGCCACTGCGGTAGCTCTGAACGGGAGGTCCTAGCGTTTGGGACCCGACGATGGAAGGATTTTCGACACTAGCTACAAAACAAAGTCGAATTCAGCAGCTGTCTGGAGGGGAATTCTAGCTGCAGCCTCCTTGGTAGTTTTCCGTGATTTCTCCGATGAGCACCAGCCGAATGCCGGAGCAGTACACTAACAAATGGGCCACGGACTCCACGCGACCTTTCTTTCATCATCTAGCAACAGTAAAGTACCGGATGAATGTACTGTGCGTCAAAATTGTGAGATACAACGTTTTAATAGGTTATATAGGTATTTTATACGGCACTTTTCAGTACATATTTTATAAATTTTTTCTGCATAATTTGCCACATATTTAATAGATATTACTGCATATATATCAAGTCCTTAGTTATGTGGCAACAACGTGTCCTGTGTGGTGTAAAGTGTAAAGGGACTCATTGTACATTTGAAATCAAAAGGAAGTGGTCAGACCTATCCATCTATAAGAATTCTGTATATCCAGATATGTACCTCAAGGGGAGGGGGGAGTCTTCTGTCCCTCTCTCCTCTCCCGTCCCAGAAGCCAACGGTTCATATTGGAAATATAGTTTCATTTTCTGAATTAACTAAAACCATTTAATATACATATTAACGTTATAAATATCAACTATAAGTCAACAAATTAAAAAGGGGTGTTATATTCAGCACAAACTAAACATACTGTGTTTACATACACATCAAGTTGGCTGCGCACTTTACCTGTAGACCCCCTCCTCCTCAGAGAAAAATGCAGGGTGCGGCTCCCGGGTCCAATAATTATCCAATCATCCAATAATCATCGCATCTACAACTAAATGGGCTAAAACCAGAACGGTGAAAGTGACATTTTAAGTTCTGAGAAATCTGTTTATTTAATTCAACGTTTCTGTAAAGTCGTGGTGCTTTGGGTCATCATTAAAACGTTGGCATTTTATTTGTTCATTAAAAGCACGGAAATACATTGCCACAGAAATACAACTTAAAATAAACACGTTTTTTCTCAGAATTTATAAAATATCTCTTATACCGTTCTGGTATTCACCCATTCAATTGTATCACCGCCATTTCTTCACCATGACTACTCTACTAGTACTAGTACTAACTTCATGTAGTACTCATTTTACACAACCTTCTGTAGTCTAGTTGAGGACGAAGTAAAATGTGCAAGGCTTGAGTGGGCGTTGTTCGAATTTCCCGTGATCGCCCCTCGGAGGTGCTGTGCTATGCTACGCTATGCTACGCTATGTTACGCTATGTTACGCTATGCTGTGCTGTGCTATGCTGTATTGTGCTGAACTGTGCTTAACTTTGCTGTGCTGTGCTGTACTATGGTGTGTTGTGCTGTGCGGCGTACCTGCGGCCTGCGGGAGGGGAGGGGCGAGGGTCGGCGGGACAAAACGGCCGCTGCCGGTCGTAAAGTGGATGTCGCTGGGGGCTGCGCGGGGGCTCATTAGGCTGAGCGACGCCGCCCCCTCCTCCGCCTCCTCCCCGTAGCCCCGCGGCCAGGCCGCGCCTCGCTGCGCCCGCCGCGCCGTCATCAGCCGCCACTCGCCCACCGAAGGCGGTGTAACGGCCCAGCCCAGCCCGGCCCGGCGCGGCCCGGCGCGGCCCTTCAAGCGGGGGAGCGTTGCTTCTTCCTTGCATTCTCTTTTCTACCTTGCTCTGCTTCTACTTCATCTCCTCGTGCTTCCCCTTCTCCTTCTTTATTGTCTCCTTATTTATCTTCGCTTTCTCCTTATTTCCATTCTTTTTCCTCACCCTACTCTTTCCCTTTCCTTTTTGTCATTTAATCCTTTTTCTTCTCCTCCCACTACTTCCAATTTTGTTTTTCTTCTTCTCGTCTTTTCTTTATCCCCTTGTCCTCTTTTCTGATCCTCTTGTCCTCTTTTATTTATCCTCTTCTTGTCTTTTCTTTATCCTCTTCTCGTCATTTCTTTACTCTCTTGTCCTCTTTTCTTTTCCCTCTTGTTGTATTCATATGTACTTAGAATATGAATTATGTGAAAAAGGTAGCATTTATATATTTTTTTCTGTAGTTCCTGGCTTGTGTTACGATCGCGTTGATGCTAATTTCCGTTCGGATGCACAGCTGATCATTATCTCGACCTAACAATATGTGTCGAACTTCATTCTCCTACGCGTTGTACTTATTTCACTTAATGTCTCATCAATTTTGGCGTACCACCGAGAGTTTGTTTCTTCTTTTGACCATTACGTTTTCCTTCAATTTACAACACCGAAAATAATTGGAAGTATAGCTCTTGCCATGGATGAGTCAGATCTTACCCGAACGAAGGTTTCACCTATCATTTTAATCATTCGATATACAACATCCAAGCTGTTAAAATGTTAAGTTTAACATGTTGAAAGCAAACAAGAAAAGTAGCGGAGACACGGCAGGTTCACGATGAACATGCATACGTTTAATATGTTGGTGTTAAATATTACGTAGTGGGGAGATCCAACGCGACACTCCCCCCGCTGTCACAATTGCGGCCCACCAGCTCCCCCGTGCCGCGCCCCGTGAAACAGCTTGTAGTGCGCAGCGGACATGCGGCTCAGCCGGTGTAACAAAGCGACCGAGGCGGATGGTGTATGGGGCAGCGAGTAGAGCGGCTTACGCATGAATTTAACGAAGCGTTGCATCGCGCTCTTAAGCCGCGTTGACACACCTACAGGCGACTGCGACAATTCCGGCTGCTGGCACGGCACTTGCGCCTCGGGCTCGGTCGTAGGAAGCGCTGGCGCGGGCTTTGATTTGCGGCCGTCCTCCGCGACTGCGGAGCGACTTGCGCGGCGCTCCAGGCTACGCGCCGGTTTCAGGTGTGGGTGGGTGTGTTCATTTTCTCTTTCTTTTTTCTTCTCCTCTCTCCCCCTCTATTACTCATTTTCTCTCCCTCTTCCTCTCTTTCTCACTTCTTTCTCTCTCCCTTTTCCTCTCTTTCTCACTTCTTTCTCTCTCCCTTTTCCTCTCTTTCTCACTTCTTTCTCTCTCCCTTTTCCTCTCTTTCTCACTTCTTTCTCTCTCCCTCTTCCTCTCTTTCTCACTTCTTTCTCTCTCCCTCTTCCTCTCTTTCTTTTGCTCCCTTTTCTTTCACTTTTCTCATTCTCTCTCTTTTTCTCTTTCTTTCTCTATAGCTTACTTTCTTTCTCTCTCATTTTAAACTTTCTCTCACTTTCACTTTTCTCTCTGTTTCACCTCTTTTTCTCTGTTTCACCTCTTTTTCTCTGTTTCACCTCTTTTTCTCTGTTTCACCTCTTTTTCTCTGTTTCACCTCTTTTTCTCTGTTTCACCTCTTTTTCTCTGTTTCACCTCTTTCTCTCTGTTTCACCTCTTTCTCTCTGTTTCACCTCTTTCTCTCTGTTTCACCTCTTTTTCTCTGTTTCACCTCTTTCTCTCTGTTTCACCTCTTTCTCTCTGTTTCACCTCTTTCTCTCTGTTTCGCCTCTTTCTCTCTGTTTCGCCTCTTTCTCTCTGTTTCGCCTCTTTCTCTCTGTTTCGCCTCTTTCTCTCTGTTTCGCCTCTTTCTCTCTGTTTCGCCTCTTTCTCTCTGTTTCGCCTCTTTCTCTCTGTTTCGCCTCTTTCTCTCTGTTTCGCCTCTTTCTCTCTGTTTCGCCTCTTTCTCTCTGTTTCGCCTCTTTCTCTCTGTTTCGCCTCTTTCTCTCTGTTTCGCCTCTTTCTCTCTGTTTCGCCTCTTTCTCTCTGTTTCGCCTCTTTCTCTCTGTTTCGCCTCTTTCTCTCTGTTTCGCCTCTTTCTCTCTGTTTCGCCTCTTTCTCTCTGTTTCGCCTCTTTCTCTCTGTTTCGCCTCTTTCTCTCTGTTTCGCCTCTTTCTCTCTGTTTCGCCTCTTTCTCTCTGTTTCGCCTCTTTCTCTCTGTTTCGCCTCTTTCTCTCTGTTTCGCCTCTTTCTCTCTGTTTCGCCTCTTTCTCTCTGTTTCGCCTCTTTCTCTCTGTTTCGCCTCTTTCTCTCTGTTTCGCCTCTTTCTCTCTGTTTCGCCTCTTTCTCTCTGTTTCGCCTCTTTCTCTCTGTTTCGCCTCTTTCTCTCTGTTTCGCCTCTTTCTCTCTGTTTCGCCTCTTTCTCTCTGTTTCGCCTCTTTCTCTCTGTTTCGCCTCTTTCTCTCTGTTTCGCCTCTTTCTCTCTGTTTCGCCTCTTTCTCTCTGTTTCGCCTCTTTCTCTCTGTTTCGCCTCTTTCTCTCTGTTTCGCCTCTTTCTCTCTGTTTCGCCTCTTTCTCTCTGTTTGACCTCTTTCTCTCTGTTTCACCTCTTTCTCTCTGTTTCACCTCTTTCTCTTTGTTTCACCTCTTTCTCTGTGTTTCACCTCTTTCTCTCTGTTTCACCTCTTTCTCTCTGTTTCACCTCTTTCTCTCTGTTTCACCTCTTTCTCTCTGTTTCACCTCTTTCTCTCTGTTTCACCTCTCTCTCTCTGTTTCACCTCTTTCTCTCTGTTTCACCTCTTTCTCTCTGTTTCACCTCTTTCTCTCTGTTTCGCCTCTTTCTCTCTGTTTCGCCTCTTTCTCTCTGTTTCGCCTCTTTCTCTCTGTTTCGCCTCTTTCTCTCTGTTTCACCTCTTTCTCTCTGTTTCACCTCTTTCTCTCTGTTTCGCCTCTTTCTCTCTGTTTCGCCTCTTTCTCTCTGTTTCGCCTCTTTCTCTCTGTTTCACCTCTTTCTCTCTGTTTCACCTCTTTCTCTCTGTTTCACCTCTTTCTCTCTGTTTCACCTCTTTCTCTCTGTTTCACCTCTTTCTCTCTGTTTCACCTCTTTCTCTCTGTTTCACCTCTTTCTCTCTGTTTCACCTCTTTCTCTCTGTTTCACCTCTTTCTCTCTGTTTCACCTCTTTCTCTCTGTTTCACCTTTTTTTCTTTCTTTCAGGATTAACAGTTCACTACCAGAAATCCACATACAATACACGTACGTTACTTAAGAACACATTAAGTTTCCATTCAATTTAAGTATTATTTCAAACTACCTATTCATAACATCATCAAACTGCCATATTCTGACCATCAAGGGAAATATTTATTTTAACAACCATATTTACTGGATTCATTAACATTTCCTGCGTGTAATTTTTATAGGAATATATGCCTGTTAAAAGTCATTTTCTTGGGCTTCTAGGTCAACGACCGCCATTTTGATCAGGATTTTCGTCCAGTTTCCTTGATCCATGGGACAAATGCTGACGTGCTCCCCGCGATCCCTTCTTTTGCTTCTGGGCATAAATTAGCTTTACAGTGTGCATGTTTTGTTGACCTCGTCTTTGAATAGTAGTGATAGAAGAGTCGTAGACATGGGATGCTATTTCGTTAGTTATACTGTAGTATGAAAGAGGGATTCTGGAGTTCAAGAATATGTGCAGAGAATTCTACTTTTTTCCTACACTTCACCGACAGTTTTTTTGTGGAAAAAAATAAAATAATGTCAGATGCATTCTTTCTTTCTTTTTTCTCTCCCCTCTCTTTTCAATGTCTCACTCATTGGGGAATCCATGTCCAGCATATCTATCCCCAAACCAACATAAATAATTTTTGTTTTTTTTTTCTCAATTTAGTCGAATCGACTACCACATATTGATCACAAAAAACCAAAAGGAGCTTTCTCATTATGAATATAATACACGTTTTTTCTTATTTTAAGCAGTCCTTAAAAAACTTTTTTAAATTGTTTAAAAATATTTGTTTTTGGTTGGGGTCTCTTGAAACCTTCTACCTCCACACACCACCACCACATTCTCTGATACATTTTAGATAAGCTTCTACTCTCTCTTCTTTAATCGCGTTTAAATGAAAACGAATACATTTAATTGAAAAAAAAGAGGCAACAAAAAGCGTGATGAACATCATACCACACGTTTTGTGTCAAGTCGAAAAGTATCTGTTTAAGTTTCATAGAAATGTATTCCGGACTACCTGAGTTTTTTCACAATTAATCGCTCTTAGATTGCTTTGCTTTACAGTATGTAAGTTGTAATTGATTTGATTAGATGTGAAAGATTTCAAACATTGGAGTGTTACGTATTTGTTTGGGTATTCGGTATTATAGTTGGAGTATTCGCATAGTATAAAACTTGGAATTTATCTCAGTTCTAGGTGTAACCTATAATTTCAGTTCTTCACCGCAAAGGTAGTATTTTGTGCACCTTTCTCAACTGTTGGTTTCTCGGAAGGATTCCGACATCCCGGAAAGGTGCTACAAAGTGCCTAACGAGTTCGCAGAGGAATAAACCACAATTGGAGAGGCGTGGCACTTGCATGGCACAATGTACCGAGTGCTCTTTCTTTTGAAGTGGTTCCGCACACAAATTGGATTGTACACTACTCCCGGGTGCAATGCACCAACTGCCCACGAGACTGTCTTGCGAACATGAAATACCCATGAGCCACTCTTCTATGCGTTCGTCTAGTGTTTCTTCTTTGTGTTCTTTTTCTCTTCATTTTCGTCCTTTTCTCGCCATTTGCGCATCATTTTTCTCCTTCCCAGTAAAAGGATTAAAGTCAGATTTGAGTATTGTAGTAAGTCGTATTATCTAATGATGTGCCATGGGCTTATATTGTAAAGCGATCTCGGGAAAGGCGGGGATAATAACTCGTAAAAATGAAAATAACTAGTAAAATTTAGGTTTTTCATCGTCGCGTTTGAATAACTCGATCTTGCGTAGTATTCATTTCTGCATCATCGAAACTTTGGGTTTGACGCCAAGATTATACTCGTATTATTCGCAGTGGATTAATATCCTGGAGAGAATACATGGCGTCGTCGTCAATAATTGCAATTATTGCACTTGCTATTGAAAATTAATCGGTATCGGTTCATTAACTCTGTAACGCAACACTTCAGAGACTGGCCGTCCGCTAAGGTAATTACTCCCGTAAGAGTAGTGCAGTTTAGTACGGGAGGTAGCAGTCATCTTCTCCCTGCAAGATAATAAGCCGGCGGCGCCGTGCTACCCGCCGTGTCAGCTTGAGTTTTCTCCAAACAGGTACCTCCCATCGGCGGATATACGTATATAAGTAGAATGTGTGTGAGGAAAGGTTAAGGTTAGGACATGAAAGAGGAAGGTGAGATCGCGCGCGGTCCGTGGCCCATTTCTTAGGATACTGCTCCGGCATTCGCCTGGTGTTGATCGGAGAAATCACAGAAAACTACCGATGAGAGCAGTCTGCCGCTAGAATTCGACATAGCTCTCTTGCTAGTGTCGAAAATCTTGTCACCGTCGAGACTCGAACCCGAGGACCTTCCTGGTCAACGGCAACGCAGTGACATCTCCAGATGTCCTGTGTCAGCTAAGACGGTCAAACCTTTCGAAGTTGTGTTCCAAAATAAAGTTGTTTTGTATATTTAAGAATTACTTACAAAAATCGGAATATTTGCAAAGGTATGCAAACAAATTGAGTTTAACCAAAACAAATCAACAATGCGCTACGTAATAGTAATGGCCTATCAAACTGCTAGATAGCCATACGTGTTCAAAATGAGCTAAGAAAAAGCTCCAAAAATCGTGAATGAAACATAGAATTAATTTTGGAACTGACCCACGTCTTATGAAACGTCAACGGCGTCAATTAGTGAAGTAAAACCTCTTGATGTGAACAGAAAGGAACGTTTTTCTCTGGACGTATCTCGAGGACTTCATTTTATGCTTTCGACCTTGACGTAAAATTTTACATCGACCATTAAACGCCAGTCGGGACGACATGTGATAAAACGAACGCAAAACCTAAAAGGCTTCTTCTCCAAACCTGAACTCGATTACCCTCCAAATAACTTTAGCGTGATAGACGATACGTGAACCTACGACGCATCCATTACAATTTGCTAATAAACACTCGTCGCATCTGCAAAAGGAATGGACAAACGCAGAGAGAATTGTAGTTCTCCTAGAACAAAAAACATGCTGCAAGAAGCGTTGGGGGAAAAAAAGAAGAAAAAAAGTTGAAGACTCGCACAATGAAACACGCTGAACTGAAGGTAGTATGTTCGTTAAATCGACCACGATGAAGAACCCCCCAAAAGTACTTTAAACGAAAGAAAAATCTGTGTTTTTCAAGGTGGTAAGAAAAAAAACTGGCCCTTACCGATCTAATTTTTTAATAAAAAAAGTTTATATTAGAACAGGCTCTCCTGGAAAAACTTTCGCGGGAAGAGGTCTTTTAAGAATATAGAAGAATTAATACAGTGAAAGTACCTTTTTATTTTATTCAATAAGGAGTAATTTATTTTTGGAATCAGACGTCATTAAATGTAACGTACCTCACCCGGCATCGTGAGGATTAATTGATAAAAGACTGCGGCGAAATTCATCGCAACCGGAAGAACAGGCTCTCGGCCTTGGAGTTACGCTTTACAAGTCGCGCTATTGTTGTCACTGTTTCTCTTTGGCTACGAGATAAAACCAGACTTACTTAAAATTTTGTCCCACACACAAACGCAAACTGTTTGACGACAATCCACTTTCAAAGTAAACAATGTGGGCTAATATTCAATCATGGTGAAACAAACCACTTTATGGATAATATCTAAAAAGAATGGCGAAGGTACAGATACGTACCAATAATTGAAGATTGAGAACATGACATTGTGGTAAAACGGATCTCAAACGTTTTCGCGATGATAAATGTCATATTTGTTAGATACAAGTAGAAACCATTGATCATATCTAGGTGTCCAAGTCCGAATACCTGAAAAGTACGATAGGTTCTGTAGTTTTCTCCAAATACAGATCTTATACGCCCTCGGAGTTCTAAATACGTGCTCCAAGTGTTAAGAACACTCACCTCAACCGGTACATTTGTTGCTCTGTGCACAATAATGTAAGATCAGTAAATGCACTCTCATCGTACGACGGTAGTAAGAAAACCGGACAATGTTATTCGGGTCTTGAAGTAAAACTTGCGTTTACTTGTAGATGTTGCTATGCTATGCCTACAAACATCGTAACCAAAGAGGCAGCGAAACGACTCAAGTTCGAGTTCGGAAATAAAGATCAGTGGCTTGAGAGGCGTAAATATACAGGGCATTCGGTAGTTATCACAACTCTGGGTTTTATTCTGCAAAATTCATGTAACAACTTGTCCAAAAAGTCCCTGGTCATTCAAAATAATTAGATCATATTTTGAAATTGAATTATTTGTTCAAATCGGCTTATAATTTGTGCCAAGGATTACACCGACAGTAACTAGATCTGCTCGTTAAGGAACTGGTTGCAACCTGGAGTAAATTTTATATTTTATTTTCGTGTAATTAACGTATAACAACAACAACAACAACAACAATAATAATAATAATAATAATAATAATAATAATAATAATAATAATAATATAAGACCAGATGAGCCCGCAAGTGTATTGGTATCTAGTGGATGATCGAATGCGCGTCCTTCGGGCTATAAAGAGTAAACGTCTTTCGGCTGAAAAAAGAAAAATGGTTATTTATGCGCGTTAAGGGCGTTATAAGGGTTCTAATGATTGTGCGGCGAGAAAAAGACCTCGGGCATTTTGTCGCCAGAGATCACTAGAACCAGTTAACGCCTGTAGTACATATTAATTTTATTTTTTACCTAATTTTGTTGATTCAGATTTACTAATTAACTAGATGTTAACTTGACTCGGTTTGTCATTTCATACTTCCCTCTCATAATTCCGTCCATACGAGAACATGTAGCGTCATTCAACTGTTTTCATATTTCCCTCGTAACGATGATCCTCTCCATTCAGGTAAGTTATGCAGTGTGCCTGGGGCTCCATATCTACGGCAATAACATGCTATAACGTATCAGTAAAAAAAATGTATTTATGCATTTGTTTGCGGAATGCCGTGTGCGAAGAGACCCGTTCGTGGGCCGCGGCACTGGGAAGAGGAGGGGGTGAGGAGGGGGAGGGGGAGGCGCGGCGCCTGCGCGGGGCGGAGCGGCGGAGGCTGCGCGCCTCGCGCTGCGCCTTTGTTGCATTCCCGTCGCGCGTCGCGCTCCGCCGACCGCGCGGCGCGCGTCGCCGTGCTTTTGTTTCCAGCGGCCGCCGCCGCCGCCGCCGCCGCGTACCTCCGGGACTCGATCTCGTCCCCGCGCCCCGCCCCGTCCTCTACGATCCTCCCCGCCCCGCCCCGCCCTGCCCTCCGGCTTGCCCGGCGGCTCCTCCCTCCAGGGTGATCGCCACCCCGTCCGACTAATGCCGTACTCGCTGCACCCCGCCTCGCTGTTCACCTCCGCGTCCAGTTGCTACCTCTCGATGCTCCCATCCATGCCCCCAGTATCTTCTCTCTGTTACCCTCACCGCTGCACAACTCTTGCTCAGATTATCCCCTTCCCTCTCCACTGCTCCAACCCTTGCCCTGATTATCACTTTCTCACTGTTTGTCTCCCCTCTGCTCCCTCCCCTCATCCCGCCGTTCCCCCACCCCCAGTTGCTCACCTCTCCATCCCGTTGCTTTACGCTCCTCCCCTCCCCGCCAACCCCATCCCTGTCCAGATTATCCCCTTCTACTGTCGCACCCCTGCTGCTCCTTTCCCTGCTTCTCCCATCCACACCGAGTTGCTCTTCGCAGCGCACGTGTTGGCCCAGCTGCCGCCCGCCCTGCCCATCCGGAGGTGTCCCCGCCCAGCTGATCACCACCCTGCCCCGCCTCTCCTCGGCGCGTCACCCGCCGCAGTCCCGCGATCCAATAAACCCTATTCAACCCCCGCGATCCGAGAAGAGAGTCCATTTGCATCGTGAAAATGAAGGCAAGAACCCTTACCTTATGAGCACTTGGGGGTTGCGAATTGTCGAATTTCTTAGCCTCAGCCGTGTACTGTGCACAGTGTGCTCTGAAGCATTATTGTCGGTCCCACGTCTAACGATTTCTGTGAATGGGGCCCGAGCATCGCAGGAACTATCCGCGACAGACCCCCCCCCCCCCCCGTCTCGCGTCATTGCATCGCGATCGACTGGTCGAGGGACGGCGCGTGTTGTTCACCCTAACATAGCAACGTCTTAGATGAGTGCGATGTCACCTTTGCGCAGGGATGCCATTTTAGGCGGCGGAATATCGCCGATTGGCCGAAAAACAAGGGTCGACTTGCGGGAAGAAAATGCATTTAGCTCAATTCATCTTTGGGCGGAATCCATTGTTTCCTGGGACGATTTTGGACGGTATGCTTGTTTGGCTTACTTAAATATTCGATAATACTCTCATTTGTCCGCAAGTTGTACAAGTATTGATGGATTCTGAAAGAAAAGGCCTATGCACAAGGGTTTATGTTTTGCACAATTCGTAAATATTCAGCTATTATGAAAATATGTCGGAGCCCGTTTTTTTTAGACGTCCATTTTGCTCTTTCTTCTAGAACTTGTAGAAGTATTTAAGTCACAGACTTAACCTAAGAGATTAGACTTAATAGGTTGGCTTTATGCACATGAATATTTCGTTTTAAACATCTTGTGAACGTGCAGCTGTTTGGGAATTATCAGCTCCTGTGTCAGTCAGCTTTATTCACTGCTCACCTTTCTTCCCCACTAGGTTCTTTGGCGGAATTGGGCGAACTTTTCTCGCTCCGATGGCTGATTTTCCCAGATGGGATCTGGCAACCTTGCCTTAGCGACACGAGTGCACCCAGCAAGAAAAGTAGTTTCAGATATCCTGGTGACAAGCTCGAATTCTAAGTAACATTAAATTGAAGGAATCGAGACTGTAATTATCTTGTTTGATCTTCTTTTCATAAGAATATCAAAGCATATAATGGTAAATTGTTTACTCACGCACAGTACCTGTAACGTAGCGGGTCTCCTTTGTCAGTTATTTTCTCCTAGCTACGGGGAATTATAATAGATGACTGTAAATAAACAATCAGAATGCTTTGCGAGCCCGTGAAGTCTATTTCGAAATGTACACGAGAAAGTGGATTTATACAAAGGTGTACCTGTTATGCTAGATATATTTGCAATAATGACTTAGAAGTGGTTAAGAAGTTTACAAGAGAAGGCTTGAAAATAAATTGTGAATTGGGTTATTGAGAAATGCCTTGATTTTCTCAAAGAAGAAGCGACGGGAAGTCAATGATACATTAATGTGACGCTCTGACACGTTACAATAGGTCCAAAATGTTGTAAATGCTCAGTACAGAGATATTCCATTTCAACAGTGATTCTAGCATGAACTTAAGTATTCTTTTGAAACAATCGTTTACCAAGTGTGGAATTTTTGCACGGATCCAGTTAATAAATAAGATAAATTATGTAGTCATGTTTTATAAGATAAATGATGCAGTCATTGTTTAGCCTGTCCAATGAGCAGGCATTCATGCTATGCGGCCTAGGCACGAAACATGTGTAGCGAGAATCTGGTGTACTCTACTGATGATTTTTCATACAATTTGCGGATTAGTAGCCAAGAAAGCAACTCACAAACACCTAACAAGAAAAAAAACTGATCAAAGCAGAATATTCATTGCAAAGAACATAAAATTAGACTCGAACACCAAACTAATGAATCTGAAATCAAAACTGTTTTAGGAAAAAAAGTTTTGAATAGGAGAAACAGTTTTATTATCAATCCATATGAAAATAGATAAATAATGCGTTAAGAATTGCTGAACTGTAACATGTTCAA
This sequence comes from Gryllus longicercus, assembly GCA_038098605.1. Taxonomy (NCBI): domain Eukaryota; kingdom Metazoa; phylum Arthropoda; class Insecta; order Orthoptera; family Gryllidae; genus Gryllus; species Gryllus longicercus. The sequence continues at coordinate 2,291,730 of JAZDUA010000215.1, forward strand.
ACAGTATCTGTATTTCCGCCCAAGAAAAAAACAGTCAATTAGCAAGAACATGGCGCCCATACCACGTTGATTTCTTTCTCAAATCTTGCGGTTGAGTTAAAAGCCAGGCAAAAACTACAGACCCAGAACAAAAAATAAAATAAATGGTTCAGAACAGAACAATATCATCGCGTAAAACACGAAATCAGACTTTAACATCAGTTATTGCGTCAGGTTGAGTCTGAATAAAAAATAAAATCGCAACAGTTAGCCTTTAATCAATCTAACTAAACAAATAAGAAAATGTGTTCATAATTACAATTCAATATAGTCGCAATATTTCGGCCCACGGAAGAAACGAGTGGTTTACCCGAGTATGTTGTCCATACCACACAGATTTTTTTTCGTAATCTTGCGGTTTCGAAGCCAGCCAGCAACTCATACAGCCCCTGAAGAGAGAGAGAGAGAAAAATTGCAACCGATCTGAACAGAACAATTCCATCGCCTTCGAACACAGAATCAGACTCCAACATCAGCTACTGAGTAAGAAAAACAGTGAATCAGCGCGGAATGCTCTGCGGTATGTTGGGGCACCGCAAAACTGCCCTAATGGCCCCACTTGGCTAATTAAGGCGTCGAACCAGGATCCGTTGCGCCCGAATAAGGGAAGCCGGCTTAAGCGGGGGGGGGGGGGGGGGGGCGCTGGTCTTGATTCATGAGCGGGCGTCATGCCTTGGATCTATCACGCGAGACGTGGGGACACCGCTAGAGGAAATCTGTCACGACGGGAGGCCAGATTGGAAAAGGGAAAAATTTGTGTTAATATTGTGAAAATTATGAATAAACTATATTAAATACAATTACATATTCCAATTTTGTAAATTAAGTAATATTTTAATTGAAATATAACCCTGTTAAAATGTATTTCAAATCTGTAAAATATTGCGATTTTGTTCATAATGAAGTTACAAGTACGTTTACAATCTATTATGCTTTTTTTTTGTTAAGGTACTGTTTTTATAACTAATGCTAATGATATGTCTTTTCTATGTAGTCGCTAATGACTAGAGCTGTCGACGACATAAAATAAAAGAGCGATAGGTTCAGTAAAGCCTGCTTACGATAGGGCACATTATTGGAAAAATTCTAGAGCTGATTGTATTCGTGAAAACGACTAAATGAATCTGCAAAGAGGGAGAGGTCTGATGTTGATTGATGAGCGGGCGTGGTTATACACGAAACATCGCAAAAATCTCATCAAGGATGTGATACAAAAATCTTATTCTAATGTGTTAGGAAACTGCCAAATGTGAATCGGTATACGACGGATCTGGTCTTTTGCGAGCGGGCGTGAAACCTTCTTTTGCTTGCGTCACGAGACTGAAAGCCATCGCTAGAAGCCGGATTTGAAAGGGGAAAAGGTCTAAAATAACAGAGTTTAAAAGTACAAAAAATAAGTGAAATCTGCGAATATACAGCATTAAGGGAGTTAGGTGCAGTAAAGCCTGCCTAGGGTGCAACATTATGAGAATATCTCTGAAAGGAACTATTTTATGCATGAAAGTGATTTGTGTATCCTGGCACCTGCCCAAAGTGCAACTGGCTCAAAAGTGTCGGGGACGTCCTTGCTTATTCGTCGACGGGAGTTACGCCTTAGGTATGACACTAGAGACAAGAATCTTTGCCACTCACCGCGTGAGGAAATATGTGTTGAGAAGACAGTATGCATGTATACAAGTATCTATGTATGAAGTATATTTGTTGCATCTTCACCTCTCTAGGGGTTATAAGAACCACTGCTTAGCCGGACCGGCGGAAGAGGTGGGTACGTTAGGCAGTACTACACACGCGAAAATATTCCTGGTGGGTAATTAGTTACCCACCTGGAATTTTGACAAAAGTTGAGGAAAAAAATCCAATGTAACACATATATTACAACCATCAACTGGCGGAAAAAAATAATTCTGAAGTCGACTGAAAATTTTCAAACTTCGATTTCGATCCGTATCGTCCAGAGAGTGATACGGGGACATAGCCTTGAGGATCCTCAACAGAAAAGGGATAAATTAAGCGACGAATTTGCAGGAGGTCGTAGATTTTCTGTGCGAAAATGATGTGGGCCTCGCTTCCGAGAATTTGTTCGTTTGCTTATCATCGTGAACGAGCGACAGAAGCTTTTCTGTGCTACGCCGCCCGCTAAACAATTTCTTGCGTTCGACGATGCTGCAAAATCGGCTCAATCATATTGCGATCATGCACTCGCACCCAGAGTTAGTTGAAGATCAATTGAGAAACTGATGGATGAATTCTTCTTTTCTTTTCTTTTTCGTCTTTTTCTTCTCCTCCTTCTTTTCTTCTCCTTTTGCTTCTCGTCCTCCTCCTTCTTCTGCTTCTTCTTCTCTTCTCCTTCTTCTGCTTCTTCTGCTTTCATGGATTAGGGCGATGCCTGTTCCGGCGTCTCAGTCCACCTTCTTGTGTGTCAGTTCTCGCACAGCGATATTTCAAGAGTTGATCTATTCCAACTAAAATATGTCGAAAAAAATCATATTTTGCCAGCCTGGAGAGCTGAAGGGCCGTAGCAGCCTCGGCTCGAAGGGTCGCGGGTTCGAATCCCGCCTCGGGTATGGATGTTCGTGTATGTGTTGTCCTTACGTGTTCTTCCTACAGTTTAAAACTCACAGTTCACTCAAACACTATATGACCAAAGATGTTGCGAAGCGACCTTCAAAAAACCTACATATTTTATATCGTTATTTTTCTTTATGAAATTGTAAATACAATAAAAAATTACATGAACCCCTTCCATGGTGAAATCAATATGAAATTTACACTATTCACCGGCCCTGCTGCTTAGGTAGGTGGTTTTGCAGTAGTCTTCTTCCATTTGGGTCCATGGGAAACTGTTAAACACGAAACGTGCAAAATTGATGAGTCTGAACTGAAAGTCTCCGATTGCGTAAGAGCTCCTTTAACTCTGCGCAACGCTGAGTTTCCTACTGGACGCTGTAACGATGTAGTCGGTGATGGCGATGAGTAATGCTCAGATATTAAGGTCAATATCAGAGTGATCATCATCTCTCTAATCGGACCGCTAGTCGTTACCATTTCTTTTATTTTGGTGAGCTTAATTGCGTTGTCCTTGGATCTTTAATAGGCATAATTTATATGTAATCGGCATTAGGTGACGCTAATTGTTGGTTTTTAATTAAGTTTTATACACAAAATATAGATCATTAATTTGATTTGTGTGCATGCTAATTCGGTATTAACAGTAATAATTATCCAAGAAATAACCAGGCTTAGCTACAGATCATTATCTTCCAATATTATGTGGCATTTTGTATCAGATTTTAAAGTGTTGAAAAAATATTTGCATCGAAATGTCTTATAAACTTCCTAATCCTTTGATCCGTCTCTAGAAACCATCCGTTTGTAGAACAGTTTTCGTAGCAATAATCTTCCTAGTCATTTTATATTAATGTACCTCTAAAAGGAAGCTATGATACATTCTATATTTGAAAAAAATAGATTTATCCTTCTGATATGACAAGTTGTGCCGCTATTCTTACTCTAGTTTCTGTGTCTAATTAGAGTGTTCATAATACATGTCACTATATTATCTTTGCAACAAATTTTCAGTATCTTGACTTATTTCTGGCCATTCTCTTGTAGTTAAAAATCTCTAATGAACTGAGCAAAAGTATTTTAAAAATGTATTAGATTCGAAATTTAATTACATTCCCAAATTTTTAATTCTCGCAATAAGATCGTACCTTAACTCGTAAATAAAAGCTTCGAGAAGAGAGCGTCGTTAGTTGAGTTACAAGATATGGTTTCCTCGGAATAGGTATGTCACACCCGTGTCACGTGCAGGGGCTGACCTTAAATTCTGTGGCAATCCTTTCTCCCTTCAATGCTTTAAGGAAATATGACGCTTTCATACGGTTTACAAGATATCACCGACACAAAGATACGAAAATGTGCTATTGATGAAATAGGAATTACAGATTTAGGACTGAATATGTTAAATTTTGTAAATTATGCTACGAAAAAACCTGCGCACTTTCATACCAGCAGCAACACACGTAACGCTGCAACGCACGATATAATATTTATTTTTAAAACATTAGGGATTTTCGTTTAGACAGCAATTTGAGCTTTCTACTCAATCACATTTCGTGATTTTGGCCTGACGTTACGTCGCAAGGCTCGAGAAAGTCTATGGGCGTGATGTTGAAGATATGTTTACAAAAACCGTGCCTGTGCAAAAATTCAAATTAGAAAACAGAAAATGGATACCTCATTTACGATGTGCCCTCCACATTTTAAATATCAAGAATGTGAGCCCGTGTGAAGCTTTACTACATATTTTTGGCCTAAAGTACGTCTGAAAGATCACTCTATGTGATCCGCTTACCTATTCATTTGCCCCACGTGTATTTAGCGAAGAAAATACTTCTGACGCTTTAAGAACAGTTAAAATGCACAGAACTCAATGCGTGGATTAATTTAAACAAATAGTGTATGGAAAGCCAAAAGTATTTTCGTTTATCATGAAATACCGATTAATTATGTTTGGAACAAAAGCTGTCCGGGTTGTATAACAAGGAAAATATTTAAAATTCATATGTTCTATGGATTCTATGGATTTATGTTAAAATTCTATGGATTTATTCTCAGTTATGTTCAAATTTTATTGTTATTCATAACTCAAAATCGGTGGGCCCTAGGACCTAAACACTCGGCTTTCGGGGTTCGTAATGCGTTCATTTTTTTCTGCATTTATATTCTATAAAATGCCACAGTTCTTTACCTCTATTACATGTACAGTGCCCTCACGAACGAGCCAAGAACCGCACGCGATCCTTCCTTCCCTTTTTATTTTCCCTACCCGTTCGCCGTACTTACACACACCTACACTTAGATGCATTCATCCCGTGAGACCGGTCGGGAACTTAGAGCTTGTCCCCACTGGGGCGGTGCCCCGCAGGTGGGAGACACCTGGTTGGGGAAAACCCCGCTAGTCGACGGTAGCTCGGCACTGGATCTCGTCATCCATCGGGGGAACACTTACGGTACTAACGGTTTTAACTAACGTACCCGGAATCACTAATCAATCAATCAATCAATCAATTCACGGAACTAATGACCGTAGTATTTGACGAACCCGGAAACGCTGAATACCCATTGACTGTCCAACGACCGAGCATGTAAATGCATCTTTCCGCTATGCGCATGTACTTAGGTGGACGCGTGTGAGTGGCCACGTGACGGTTTTAGCCGCGCGGATAATGAGGCGGCGCGTGACGGCGTGTGCGTCGGCGGGGGGGGGGGGGGCGGAGCGTGCGCGGCGGCGCGGCGGCGGCCGGCGTCAGCAGCGTGACCGCTGGCGCTGCGCGGGGCGTCGGAGGGTCGACGGGGAGCGGCGGCGGCGGCGGCGCGGCCTCTATTTATGGGCGCGATACCTGGGGAATGCGGCTCTCCTTCCCGGCGCGGCGCCCGCCCGCCCACCGCCTCGCCGCTCCGCTCCGCTCCCGCCCTGCGCGCACGCCCGATCGCCGCTCGCTCCCGACGCGATGCGAGGTTCGCTCCCGACTCGCTCTCGATTTGCTTCCAAATCGCTCTCGCCCGGCTCTCGCCCGGCTCTCGCCCCGCTCTCGCCCGGCTCTCGCCCGGCTCTCGCCCGGCTCTCGCCCCGTTCTCGCCCCGCTTTCGCCCGGCTCTCGCCCCGCTCTAGCCCGGCTCTCGCCCCGCTCTCGCCCGGCTCTCGGACCGCTCTCGAACCGTTCTCGGACCGCTCACGAAGCTCTCACGACTCTCTCTCGATTTGATTCCAAATCGCTCTCGCCGGCTCTCGTCCCGCTCTCGTCCCGCTCTCGCCCTGCTCTCGCCCCGCTCTCGTCCCGCTCTCGCCCCGCTCCCGGTCCGCTCACGAAGCTCTCACGACTCGCTCTCGATTTGCTTTCCAATTCGCTTCCGGCCAGCTCACGACCCGCTCTCGCTCCCGATAGGTTTACATCTCGATCACGACCAGCGCTCTCTCCGGTCTTAACCCGCTCCCAATCATTTACTCGATCCGCCCCGAATTCGCTCCCGACCGCTTCGCCCCTCCACCCGCTCCACCCCACTTGTGTACGCCGTCTTCCCCTCACTCCACGACCCGCGCCCGCCCCCATGTGCTCACGACCCCTCTCCCGATACGTCGCTCGCCGCGCAGCCTGACCCCCTGCCCCGCACGCTTCCCGTCCCTCTCCCCGCAGATAGAGATTTATGCGCCAAGGGCGTTATGAGGGTTCTAATAATCGAGGGCCTTTGCCTCTAGGGCATTTTGTCACTCGAGATCATTAGAACATATTAACATCCGTGGTGCATACGATATTTTATTTTTATCTAACTTTAATGATTTAGATTTACTGATTTACTAATTAACTAGATATTAACACGTGTTGTAAAATCTTTATTTTCATCTATATTTTCTTATTTCCTCTCCCATAATTCCCTCCATACGAGAACATGTAATGTTATTCTGCTTTTTTTTAATTTCTCCCCTAGTCACAATCCTCTCGACCCGGGTAGGTTTTGCAGCGTATATCGAGCTCCCTTTCTAATTCAATAACAAGCAAAAACGTATCAATGAAAACAAAATTTATTTATATACGTTTATTTATATTACTAGATATAAAATTCCTGAATCTTTAGTGTAATCCTCAGTCACAAGTGTTTGAGGTCGTATTTGAGATGAATGGTTTCGAAGGATGGGTTGTGATGTGATTTGAATGATGATGGAACACTGGTGAAATGAGAGACAAGTGAAGCGGTAGAACCCCGAGAGATCCTTGCCGCGAACAATTTTACTCCTCACAGATTCCACATAACCGACCAAGGGCGCAGCTTTAGGTTGGGGAGCAGTTTCACCATAACTACAACTTCGATTCATTTTCTCGTTATTTTGTTTCCCGATCAATATTACGAAGATCACGACGCTGATGGATAGCTTGTTCGCGTTGGGGTTTGTTATCCTCTGCCTTTGTCATGGCTACTGCTTCCGTATGCGTGAACTGCTGAAGGTAATTAAGGTAGTGAAGGTAATTAATTCCGTAAGTGTAGTACCCGCGTCTATTGCGGGAGGCGGTGGTGATCTCCCAATGAAAGACGAGATCCGGTCGTCTCGAGGGGTTTTCCGTAACAAAATGTCACCCACCCCAACCCTGACAAGCTCTAAGCTCCCGACAGATCTCTCGGCATATGTGTTAGTGTAGTGCATGTAGGCGTAGGTGTGTATAAGTGGGAAGTGAGGATATGACGAGGAAGGGGAAGGAAAGATCGCGTGCGGTATGAAGCCCGTTTGTGAGGGAACTGCTCCGGCATTCGTCTAGTGTTGATAGGCGAAACCTAGGAAAACTACCGTCAGAGTAACCGGCCGCTAGAATTATCCTCCAGACAGCAACTGAAATCGACCTAGTCGAAAATTGTGCCACTGTCGGGTCCCGAACCCCAGGACCTTCCGGTCAGAGAAACTGCAATGACATCTATAGATACTCTGAGCCACGTAAGCCGGTCCCTTTATGATGAAGTGCGTCAGGTTGCAGCAATAATAAAATTTGTGAAGTGAAGTATATTATTATGTATTTTATGTGTTTTTATCATGATAACGTGCATGCTACTTGCTACCGTGATGTACTATGTACATATATTTATGTTAATTACACTAATTAAAAACTACAAATGAAAATAAAACATTCATTCTTATTGTTTTTCAGAAATAATACATTTTACTTCTAATGTTCTTTTAGTGTTTGGATTTTTTCCCTTATCAATAAAGGTATTTCTTGTATGTAAATGTCACAGTTTCATTGATTGAACAACAAGAGACGTTTATCTTAGACAGTATTATTCATTATTCATTTGTGCATTATTCATTTCTATTATCGCTTAACTTTGTGTCTCTTTTCTATTGCAGGTGAGTGTGCCAAGACCTCTGCCTATATATCACATGTTGTCAAGAAGAAGAAGAAGGCGTGAATGTGTTAGCAAGTTACATCAGAACTTCAGTCTTCAGAAGCATAAAAGGTTGCTTTTTCTTTCTCATCTTCAAATGTCACACCAACTTGTCCATCTATTCATCTCCCAAACAGTTCAAGATATGGAAATATCTCTTTTCTCACTTCTTACATAACGTAGAACCCTGAACGGAATTTCTATACAAAAGAATTAAAAATAACTCTTCTTTGATTGAGATTGTGTTTTTTTTATTAGGCTCTTAAGCAATGTGATCGTTTGTCAATGCTTTCGAATAATACTTTCCATTATTTATAATTACGCAGTTGTGAGAAGTGAAATTTTTTTAAGGTACCTTACATCTTCCGCTGAGAAGGGAAAATTCCAAGTCTTAAGAAAGGGGAATTTCAGTAACAAACCCAACACTAGGTTAGAGGTTTCATCATTGAAGATTCGTAAGTCAATATTTATTTGTCTAATTCGTTTCATCTTACAAATTGATGTTTAATCTGTGTCTTGAAATAAAATAAAGGATAAGAGATGCTTCCCTAGCGTTGTTCATTTTATCATAGTCCTAATTTGCTCTATTAAAATAACGAGAAAATTAATTGTTTTGAGAGTAAATCATATACATTTCTGTTTAAACTTTTAAAGTTTTCTTCAGTGCTGTCCAAGTTGAAAGCTATTTATTTGCCTGAGAAGGAAGCGAGTGATCGGTTGTAAGATTTGTTCATGGTTGACAATAATTTTGAGTAGTTAACAACATTTAAATTATGAAGCAAAAAGTGTTCGAATATTGCAAATAAGTAGTTTGCTTCAAAATTGAAAAAGTAATTTAATTCATCAATATTAATAAAATATATAACTTCAATTTTTACCGTCTGTTTTCGAGTGTTAAATAACATATCGCGCCTGTAATCGCGAGAGAGTAAGTCAGTAAGTCATTCTCAGTCCTGAAACTTTAGATGATCCACAATGGGACCAATACAAGATCCAATCCACAATACTTCTGATGTGAATAATTATGCCATTGATACATAAATTTGTGGGTTTGCACTTCCATGAGAACGATTTAGTACAATAATCGCGAAAGGGAAGAAAAGCAAATTATGTTGCCTGTTTTTTGCCGAATTCAGTAAATGAATTTATAAAAAATGCTTGATTTGTGTCACATCGTATTCATAATTTAACGATACATCAAAACTATTTTCAACATTGGAATATCAAAAATATGTAACTTTATCTGAAATATTTGTTTGCCTTTTTCTTGAGACAGGTTTCTTTGTTGGCTTCCCCTTCGTGTACATATGCGAGATGTATACAGCTGCTTCGAAACGAAGTTGTGAATGGTGACAAATCATTGTATCGCCGTATCGCTGTAATGTATCATTGTAGCACTTTAAACCACAATGCATGAAACCAACGTTATTTCTATCGAGATGTACAGTATGTTACTACAACCAACGCTTCTAATCCCCCAATTCCTTCGCGATCTTTTCTTCCTCTTCCTTGATCCCTCCTCCCCTTACACACACATGTACTACATACAGTTACCCTATAGTTAGATTTATTTAGTCATACACTTGACGTAAATCAGCTGTTGCGGTTTCATCGGGAGCTAATACTATGTCGCTGCAGTAACGTCACTGTGGGGACGATCAAGCTCCCGATTGGGTGAAAGCGTGAACGCTGATTTACGTCAAGTGCACGGTTAAGTAAATCCTAGAATACCCCACATGTGCGGAGTTTACACTCTCTCCCGTCTGGTGTGATGCGCCGCTGGCGGGGATACCTGGAAAGAAAACACGTTAGTCGACCTGTAGGGTGGCGCGGAATCTCACGTTCTAACGGGAGTGGAACTCCTCATCACCAGTAAACAAATACGTAATATGTACCTCACTTATAGGACTAACTATAGCAGTTGACGCGCTCGGAAATCAGACTTCCGTCCTACCTGTTCACAACTTCCATCAACTTCTTTAAAGACTCATAAGTTGTCACTGCTAATATCTAAGCAAATCATACTATTGCATAAAACACACAATCTGTGTTCCACGACCTGAAAAGCCTTCTACTTGATTAAGCAGGGTCCTCTAAATGATAACCCACTGCTAGGAGTCAAATGACAACGGTAATCCGCTTACACTTCTCGTCATAGTACGTCACACGGAATTGTTTTAACTGTGTTTTGACGTTAACTAAATAAAAATAAATAACCCGACACGTTACAATTGCACTTCTCCTTATAGTACGCAACACGTAGTTAACTGTTTCGATATTAAATAAATAAAAATAAATAAGCCACTACGGTACATTTGCACTTTTCCTCATAGTACGTCAATACTGGTTTTAACTGTTTTTTACGTTAAATAAATAAAAAGAAAGAAAGACAGAAAGGAAACTGCATGGCACCGATTCGCGGCCGGTGTTTGCAGGGCCAGCGTCTCCCCACAGGAAACACCGCGGCGCGTCGCCCTGGACCAACGTCTCCTCGCAGCATCTGTCATAAAGCGGCGCCAGCCAGGGATAACGGCCGTGTTGTGTGATACGGCGTGTTGACTGAGCAAACACCAAGTTTTTTTTCTTTCGAACCTCCCTCGAAGGGAATCTTTGTTGATAGGATGGAAGAACCCCTGTTTTCGACCTACTTTTCACATTCGAAACCATACTATCGTGAGGGTTTGGGTGGCTGCGATAACAAACATTCATTGAATTCGATGTGATGTTATTGTTATTATTGTCATTATTATTATTATTATTATTATTATTATTATTATAGTGGAACCTCGTCGATATCAAACTTTTATTGCACTAGTAACTACGGTGAATATCACATGTTTATGTAGCAGTAATGTTCACTTAAAAGAACTTGCAAAATCAGTAATCGTTTGCCGTAAGGAACTAAATCTGCTTGATGATGTGATGAAGCAACAGCTAAGCTACGATCCCAGTTTCTCACATCGCACGCTACGTTGAATTATCTGGTAATCCTACAGTACATTTATTTTTTTTACTCTCAGATGGCCAGCAGACACTATTATTCGGCACCCCATCTCAATTGGCTTTTTCTTTCAGTTCTCGTGATCTACAGAGCTGAGATTGCTATAGTTTTAGGCCTTTTCGACGCCAATTAAATATAATCAAATCATAACGTGAAGGCTAAATAGCTTTCCAGAAGTTCTATATCATAGGATCTCCTCTACCTGTGCTTATTGTTAATATTATTGTGTTTCTCGTTTCGAGAAAAAAAAAACAAGTCCGAGATGTCAAACTCAGAGTTACGACAAACCTGTGCATGTGGAATGAGAATACGTGGAAATTAATGCATATTTCATCTCCCAGAGTATAGTACACATATCATGCGTGCAATACAATTTTTTGTGAGAACCATATCATTTTCCCTTCAACATTCAGAGATTTATGCACAAGGAGGGTATAATTTTCAACTCTTCATGATAGCTTTATTATTCCTCGCATTGATTAAGACGTTGCATTTCAGAGTTTTTGCTATTTAAGCTCGCAGAGGTTATCTGCAAGTTCACTGTATTGCCAATGTGTCTTCGGTGCAAATAAATACTCGCGAGAGAAAAGTCCGTGATTTGTGCTTAATTCAGTACACTTCGAAGACGAATGCTAGGAAAAAATTTGTGGTAATGGATACGGTAGGTTGATTATTTGTTTTCGAAAACTCAGATCTTAATGACATGTGAATCCTTTGTAGAACCCTTCAAAAGAGATGCTATTAATATGGCCGGGTTCACTTTTTGTAAATTTACCCGAAAACACACTTTATTTTTATTTGCATAATATGCTTTGACATCTGAATCTCCGAAAATGCTCTGCTGTACTTCCATTCTCTTAATTTCCGAAGTACTGGTTTTTTAGAAATGTCCTATGAATATCCTATAAAACGTTCCCTCATCGAACATTCTGTAATACAAGGTCATGATAATTTCACTTACGTCTAACTTTAAATATTCCATAATTTTTCAGAGTTTCTAGAACATTAGATAAGTTTGCAAGATTTTCGAGAAGTTTGTATTCCCAGTCATAGTCAAAATGTCTAAAAATATTTCTTACACAGCCGGTCTGTGCTTCCATTTCAATAGTCAAAATATACTTTCTCACTTGGTTACAAAATATTATTTTTTTGACGCCATTAATTAAAACTAATAGGAACTCGCGCCAAACCAAAACTTATCTTCTCTTATTTTTACTACTTGTTAAGGCTGGAAAATATTGCTTATATGACTTGGGAGAGCATTAGCAGAAACTGCAACGAGAAGTTTTTTTGCATCGCCTTCTGTGTCCTCATCAGACGAGAGAGTTCTCTGTCTGGACGAAATTAAACGTTCTCGTTACGAATTTCACGTCATTCATGCTTTCTACTTTTTCGCTCCGCGTCTCAGAGCGCTGGTTCATAGAAATTACACGATAATTGCTTGCTGCCAGCGTACCACAAACTTTCAATGCGCCCCATATGCGTATTGCTTAGCTCCTTGGCACGATCGCTACAAAAATGGTAGCGACTCCTCCGCTTTTCAAACAACGCGAGCTCGTCGCGTCAGTCGTGGAAAATATTGGATTCCAGGAAATCTGACTGTGGGCGACTCTTTCGTCGTGGCCGCCCAGGAAGTGGTGCAACCCGTTAGTGATTTTTCGCAGGAGTTGAAAATTGAATTCAAAGAGTTTTGTATAAAAATGAGTATTTGGTCAATTGGGAAAGAATTCGCGCGGTTTTTTGACCAAGATTAGACTATCTCCGAAGCGACTATCCTTTCTTCTTAAATTCCTTCAAAGAGCGGCGAAACTGAGCAGTTAAAAGCGTGGCACCAAATTTGAATCAATTTGGCGGCCCATGTAACAACACTAATTATTTCTTAAAAACCATTGTTTTTTTAAATGTCTTACATCATTTAAGGATTTAAAATTGAGAGGAAAATGAAATTGAGAAAGAAAACTCTGTCTTTAATATTGGAGGTGAAGAACAGGTTGGAAAATAAAATTGAAATTCCGTTACTTTCAAAAGTTCATTGGTTTTATTGAAAATCGGACGTAAACCCCTTTTCTAAATAAATTTTCTTCCGTTCTAGCTTACAAAAATTCATTCATTTTCACAAAAGTTTTAAAATATTTGAGAACCTTCACGTAAAGTACCCCTCAAATTAAAATATCTTAATGATCTCCGGAACGGAGCAGCGAAACCTCACTCTTGACATTTTTACCAAGCTTCTGCTTAAAATCTTCTAATCGAAGAGTTATGCGTGATAACCCACACATAACTCAACATAATAACTCATAAGAACTTAATACAGACCTCCCATTCATCCATACGCATTAATTGATTTTCGGTATTAAAACCCTGTTTATCGCCTTGCTAAATACGCCAATGTTAACGATATTTGAAACAGCTAAAATATGTTGATCCTGACGTGTTTGCGTACTTACAGTTCAAAGAACTTCAAACACGGATTTCATGACAGAATTTCTCTTGTTGCAGACATACGCAAATTTTCGGAATAGAACTGTACAAATGGTAACATATGCATTGTTGTTGTTGTTATTATTACGTTCTTTTGTATTCATTAATTAATAAAATCACTACTTTATCACTATTATCCCTACGATGAAATCTTTATTACTACTTTTTTATTAAGGAACACAGATTTAATTATATTTCTGAACATTGCGTTTATATCCACTCACTAATATTTCAATTTTTAAAACACCTTTCCAACGACGAAATCTCGCTGTTTTCGCTTCGTTAACTATAACCTCGCACTCACATATTTGTCGACTGCTTTCGGTAAAAATATTACTTCTCTCACCATGAAATAACGGACAAATGAAGACTGATGGACATTCATTCTATTAATTTTAAGATATTGTTAACATTTTGTTTTTATATTATCAAATCTGTTAGAAGAACAGGTGATAAGCATTAGGGCCCACTCTTTTTATTTGAAGAAAAAAATTGACAAATTTGGTTGAGAGCTTCAAACGTCGTTGTGAACAAAATATCCCTCAGTATATTAAATACAGTGATTTTCAAACCAGTTACAGTGGTTCTAAAACAGCACGTATTTTCTCGCTCATATTTTCACGCTGAATTACCCGAAATGTACTCAAAATTTCGTAAAATTGTGCATGTCCTTATTTCAGAATCTATCTTTTAGGAACAGATTTCATTAAAATAAATCTATATCTTAAAAATTCTAATTGTAGGAAGACGCCGAAAACTCTGAATTTTACTGTTTTCTCTGTGTAGAAATATAGAAACACCTGACTTTTATGAATTTTAACTTATTATGCGGGTCCATTTCTGCTAACAACAAGGAATACAAACTACAAATTAATTTTGTAAAGCTTTTTTTTTATCTGATAGAATTCTTTCACGCATTATTTTACACATGTTAGTATTGAAAGTTTTTAAACGAATGTTTTAGATGTAAAATTCTTACCCTGCCATTTGATTGACTGCATTCTCTTTCATGATGAATGAGCAATATGATGCAAAAAGGGCTATCAGGGACGAGTTTTATGCTGTGAGTTGACGTCAATGGACTGAAAATGAACAGATTACGATTTCCATATCTAGTATCTGGAAAGCTAGCCCACTGTATCATTATCGTATATCCAGCTCACTAGAACACTCCGTGAAAGAAATCTACGGCATTTGTACGGTGTACGAATTTCCGCCTCGCCCTCTGGCCATCAAATCAACGGACTAAAATGATGAATATATCTATTTTGGGGAGAATGAGAGTGCAGAAATGAAACACTCTCTCTTTGGAATATGACTAATGCACATTATAAGAAACAATGCATGTCATTATAAACCTTTGTATAAAACAATGCCTGAAAACTGTTTTAATTTTTTTATTCCAAGCGCCATGACAAGTGCTTAATAAAATTAAGGAATTTTTATGAGTTTTAGTTGTAATTGCCTAGAAATTATATTATTCCAGTCAGTGAAGATATGTAGAATTCAATTTTATTCTAAATCGTAATAAAGAGAACACTTCGATATATCAGTGGCAAAATATAATACATAATGGCTGAAAATTATGAGAGAAATGGTCATTTAAATTTGGTTAGTTTTTTTAAATATCAGATTCGCTCTTCCGTCTCGTTTTCTTTCTTTCTCTCATTTTGCTCTTTTCGTTATCTCCTTTCTCTATAATCTTTTCCCTCCTTCTCCCATTTCTCTTTACTATATTTGCTCTTTGGTCCCTTTCTCTCACTCTTTTTACCCCTCTCTTTCTCCCTTTCTTTACTCTCCTTCCCCCTAATTATGAAAAGGCGTATATGGACTGTCACGTCCTCGTGGTTGTTCCGCACCTTCGTCCTTTGTAACGCGCTAGTGCTGTCTCCGCGCCCAGCAAGAAAAAAATTGCCCCCACCCCCACCCCTCCATGTATTTCGGGCCCCGTGGCATTCGGCTTCATCGCCTCCCCCCCTCCCCACTGACACATTTTGTCGCGGCGTCCGACGACTCGCCCAATAAATCACCGCTGCGAGAAAGATATTCTTCACGACCTTGAATACCCGTGAATCTACGACGGAAACGGACTTGAGCACCTGACACAAGGCCCATTGTCGGGTCGTTCTTTGAGATCTTTCTCACATCCTTTGAGATTGCATAATCTTAAATAAACGGCGTTGTATGTAAATTGTTCGTCTTAAAAAAATTGTTGGTTTACTTTCTCGTGTACGTGACTTGTGCAGAGTTAACTGCTATCGTGCAAAAATGTTGACTGGCCGTTTCGACTAAAATGTTAGTTATGTTGATCATTGGTATGAAAAGTATGTTGGTAGAAATCATTTAAGCTATTCAAATTAGCTATTCAAATCATCAGCTATTTAAATTTCAGTAATTATTCATTGCAATCTGACACAACTAGTATTTAGCCCCCTCTCTCCCTCTGCAGGGAACTCATTGTCCGAAAACTACAATTTCGAGATGTGAATGAGTTCATTACCGTTAGAGATATGACATTCAGATTCAAAATCTTCAAATACTCGCCAGTTCTGAAAATCGTGTTTATTTTTTCTCTCTCTACTTTATTCTAATCTTTTAGACGTTTTACAATTCTATTATCGTATTATAAAGATATATTTCTCATATTGGGAATAACTTTATTACTTTGCTTTAAATTTTGGGGCCTAAAGAATAAAGTAATACCCGACTTAATTGCAGTGAAAATTACCATGTGTTGAATGTTGTTTATAGTATGTAACTACGTGATATTATCAATGATTCTTATTGAGTGACGACGAACTCTGTCTAACAGATATCCCTACAACATATTCCTAAAAACCGTCTCCGAATTCGAATCTGAATAGAAGGCCCGTTAGGGCATCCTCAACCTTCTTACCTTTAAGTTTTAGAAGTAAGTTTTAAATATAAGTTAGCACATAAACCTTTCAGACATATGTAAAGTTGATACAGAAGAACTCCGGTATTCCGAATTAATTGGGGGGGGGGGGTGTGAATGCTCTGCTCGGATTCGGAAATGTTCGGATTGTCCGAAAAAATGTACCGTACATACACAAATACATCTATATGATTACCAAAAACAATGGAACGTGATATGAGAAAATGGCAACGAAGCGTAGCGATCGTATAATCACATCGCATCATCAAGCAGATTCAGTTCCTTACGACTAAAGAAAATTACAGATTTTGCAAGTTTCTTTAACTGAAAATAAACATGTTATATCAAATGACATTATCGGTGTAACAGAGGTTTCATTTCGACAACTTGTTTCAATAATTAGTTGTTCAGTTCTACAGTCATTATAACATCCTTTATATACTCTACAAATAAGTATTTTGTTTATTTTTCCTCCATCGCGAATATTATTCGGATTATCCGAAATTTCGGTGTTCGGATTAGCGGAGTTTAGATTAGTGGGGTCTATTGTACTTGAACTGACCTATGTACAACCAACATAAATCAATAAAAAATTAGAAAACAAAAACGAATTCTGTCTATATCAGCGTTTCAAGCTTCGAGAGATTCCAAGTATTTAGGAATCTCTCTGGATATGAATCGAGAAGAACGTTTGATTTGTTCTACCTCTTATTTGCTGTTTTTTAGTCGCGGGCTCAAGAACGAAGAACGTTCGTGTGGTTATGAACGAAAAGCGCGTGGGGCTCTGGCCAATCCCGTGCCACCCACCTCAATTCACGGTGTCCTTTTTGGAAACTCAGTGTTGACGAGAGCACACGGAGATCGCTCCGGACAAATAGGGTCGCCGTTTACTCTCTGGATTCTCGCCGAAGCCTCAGACCCCCCACTGTTTATTCTCTCCAATTTCCAAACGTTTGACTTTAGTGTTTGAAAACGTCGAGCATTGTCGTCGAATAGGTCCGACTTCATCGTTAAGTTACTTTGCTGTGTCAATAGACTTAGATTTAATTATAGAAAAATTCGTGAAATGGTTTGTGTTGTTTAATTTTTTTAGCAATTTATTGATCTTTACTTCACATAAATGGAAGTCATTTAGTACGTTAGATTGTTTTGCAGAAGCTTTGAAGCAGATGTACTTGGCATCCAGCGTGCTTTGGCGTTCGTCCTCTTTGTAATGTAAATACCCCGCAAGATATGCATACTGGAGATCACTGAAGATTGATTCATGGAGCAACGACTTCGGTTTTCTAAGAAATTGAGTTTTAAATGCATTTATAAATATTGATAGTCTGTGAAGAAGAATTTCTCCTCGTTGCCAGAGTGAAAATGTCTTGTGTTGTGTGAAAACATCTAATGTATTACACATTTCTGAACGTGTGCTAACGTTATTTATAATCGAAACGAATGAATCAAGACATAAAACATAAAGCAAAACTATAATTATTAAATACTGTTAGTGAGCCAAAACCGATGTCGCTAGTTATCACTAATTATATTGGAAACTGAATCTTAATGTTATGAAATGATTTCGATTTTTAGAAAGATATTCCATTATTTTGCGCAATTTGTTAATGTGGTTTCACGTTTGAAGATGGCACTGCTAGTGTAAACCACAGCTCCTGAATTTCGGAGCGGTTTTCAGGTGCCTTTAAAAAACAGTCTTTTGTTTTATCTAACACCTCAGAGGGAAAAGGGGTCATTTTTAGAATTCCTATAAAATCTGAACAAATCCTACCTAAGTGTTTAGGTAAAATTTAATTCGAAGTAATAAAACACAGTGATTTAACAAAAATATGTGAAATTGTTTGGACCCTTTTCAAAACCTATACTGAAAAGTTTTGTTGTCCAAAACCGAAACTGAAATATTTTATTAACCTAAACCAGAAATGTTTTTTGATTTAGGTTAATAAATGTTATTTGGAGCTTTGTAATGAATCAAATAAATAGCTTTGAACAATAGCCTATCGTTTAAAGGCAACTAATAGCTTTCGGAGCAATTTCATCGCGTTTGGTGAACGGAGAAAGCTCTGAGAACTTTGTCCCTTATTAAAATGGCCATCAGGCCTTGTTTGCGAATGAATAAAAACGAGCACTGTTTGTGCGTCACCTTTGACGTAGATGAATAAAAGAGAAATGTGATTCAATAGTATGTGCGTCAGGGAATCCTTATGGGGGTTCAGGGCACACTTCCATTTCGATGTTTTCGAAGCCAACTTGTCAGCGAGGTCGAGTTCAGTCGCTGTCTGGAAGATAATTTTAGCAGTAGGCCGCTCTGATCGGTAGTTTTCCGTAGTTTCTCCGATCGACACCAGGCGAATGCCGGGGCAGTACCATAACAAACGGGCCACGGACCGTGTGCGATCTTTCCTACCTCTTCCTCACCTTAACATTATAAACCAAATGCGTAAACTACTATTTTGCATCGAAAAACGTGCTACACATTTCATTTAACAGTTCTGCCTTCGCACAAACCAAACCGTCTCTCCTCTCGCAACGAACGAAATGAGCGCTGAAGAAAACGTATGCGGATAATACGCTCTCCGAAATTACAGAGATCTTCAAAGTGTATTAAATCGAAGTTGGTAAGAACTGTCATGTTATTACATTTTAACATTTAAATATGTTTATTATTTAATTATTAAATGTGTTAAACAACTGCTTGGGCGGAACCACCCCAAAAGCCAAATAATCAATTATTCATCGAAGTTATTTACAGTTTCAAAGTTATATCAGTGTGACGCATGCATATACACAGTTTGTTAAGATTTGACAGTATACAAGGCAAGTTAAATAAAAGTGTATGAAGTGACTTCTGTTGAAGTATTTTGCGTCACCAAAGATTCGGTTTTCACACCACAAACGTGATTTGGAAACACCAACTGAACTTAACACAAACTGTGCTCTGCGTTTCCAACGTTAAACAGTAGAAAGAAAAGAAATCAAACTTTGGGAGAGTATATTGCACGCGAGCAAACATACTTGAGATATTTACTTGTTTGGAGATGCTGGATAAATGGATTCTCAACCACTGTATTAACTTTCTGCCCTGGGACACAAACTGAACCCTAAATACATTTAAAAATGAAACAAACAAGAAGAAATGAAAAACGAAAATCGCAGAAGCAGCAGCATCGTCTCTTCTAAAATTGTGTGCAAACAGAAGTCACCATGTTTAACTTGTTCTACAGGTAGAATTCAGTCTTAAGAGTCGGAGAATGCTGTGTGGACATTGGTGTCTAGAGATTACTACGTAATGGATAGTGCTTGAAGGTGCAGTGCCAGAAAATGTATATTTAGCGATAGAGAGAAGGATGTTCACGAACGATTTTACTGCACTATTGAAAGTTAATGTGTACCAATTGGTATTATGCAAATAGTTTATAATGTTACGTTCAATGTATGAGTACGTGTTTTGAAAACGAGCGACATTAGGAGCTTGTTTTCAAATTTGTACGAATGCAATAAAGCAACATTATAAACGAGTTGCATATTCAATTTTTTTGTATATCAGCATTATATTTCTTTGAAGACAATCAAAATTATTCTTTGGAAAGAAATTGATTATGACGTCATACGCGGGTATTAGACATTGTGGGGGAAAATGATGATCCGTTGTTCCATTTACCGTTTAGTCTCCACGATTGGCTGAAACGCAATTTTTCGTGTCATAAATTGCCATTCATCATAAATTGTATCATAAAAAGACGTTACAATTCTGAAAAAAATATTATAACCGATAAGCGTTTCTAATGCTGAATTGATAAAAATTTCATTTGGGAGATGATCATGCTATTTGGGTATGGGTTTTTCGGAACAATTCTGTATCTTACGTTAAACACGTAGGATTGAAGGCAGACACTGTCTGTGATTTAAAGGAGTAAATAATACACCTACAGCGCGACGCTCTAAATATAAAATTGAATATATGAAAGAATTATATTTATTAAAGATTATATACATTAAAACGTGGAGATTCCCACTTCGAATTTATTTTGTATAGCATATATTTATATTTTATGTTAGTTTTCGTATTCGATGTCTCGAAGTCTCAAGTTTAGCTCAAACACTCGCACTCCTAGTCGGAACATCGCCGTGCCAAATGCGCGCATTCCTTTGCCCGCGCCCAAATCCTGACTTTAGAGCCGGCCATAAATTACGTAACGCTAAAGGGGGGGCTGGATTTGAAGCAGCGTTACATAGGAGTAGGGGAGCATTCCATTAGTGTTAACATTAATTTTTTTTCTCATATTCAACATTTGTTGAAATACGTCCTTTTTTGAACCACTGAAACATGAAAATATTACTAATTAGTTTTAAAACAAAATTATTTTAGGCTATAAATATTTTATAATAGTATTCATTTCATTGATTTAACAACTTCTAATAACTCTAAAATAATTTTAAACGTAGTGATCGTTCGATGTGAGAAAATGGCAATGTAGCTTAGCGATCGCATCATCACATCGCATAATCAAGTAGATTCAGTTCCTTACGGGAAAAGAAGATTACCGATTTTGCAAATTACTGTAAGTGAAAATTACTGCTACATAAACATGTGATATACTGCGTACTTACACAGTGCAATACACGTTTCATTCTACAACTTGTTTCAGTGATTAATTGTTCATTTCCACTGTAATTATAAAGTCCTTTCTTTACACCACAAATAAGCATTTGTTTTGTTTATTTCTCCTCCATCTCGAATTTTTTTTGGATTATCCGAAATTCCGTATTAGCGAGGTTCCACTTCTCTCTCATATTCATATATATATATATATATATATATATATATATATATATATATATATATATGAATGTCATCTATTTAGACAATTCGCCCTTCTAGTCGGAGCGTCGTCGTGCGCGCCCAAATCCAGAGCGTGTGCCCGGCGCAACGCGGCGTGTGAAGGGTGTGCTTCGCGTTCTAACGAGTCTCCTCCGTTCGTTTCCGAGTGTTTTACATGGCGCCATCGCGTGACGCGGGTTCGACACGAGCGTCCGCCTCCCCGACACCTGTAATTCCCAGACGCTCCCTCACGTGAAACGAGACAGGCGAAAGATCTTCCACTTTTTTCTTTCTTTCTTTTCGTTTTGTCTTTTTTGTATGGTTTTCGTCTTTCGTCCTCCATTGTCTTCTTCATCGCCTCTTCAGCAACCGAGGGGGCGCCACGCGGCTGGAGCACCCTGTTAGCTCCACTCGAACAGTGGGAACGATCGCGAGACACTGGGGTGCTAAATTTATGTTTCTTGAATTACACACGTGTCTCCTTCTGTGATTTGCCAATGCTATTATAATTTATTTAGATTTATTTAATCAAAAACAGTAAAAACTGTATATGACGTAAGGGGGAGAAGATACTCTGCGCACGTTTTCTTGAGTTCCAGAATCCTTTTCCATCATTTTAACTATAAATAGTTGAAGGGTCAGTAAAAGTTAAAGATAAATGAATGAATAAAAAAAGACGCAAGAATAGCGACATTTGAAAAACTAGATATTTTCGATCCCGAGTTATAAAAAAACGTATTTGCAACGGTAAACGAACTGCAGGTTTGATTTTTCTGCATTGCTAGCAAAATAGTAACTCGTCCTTACTTCTACTCCTGCCACTACAAGCAAAAGGAGGGTTCAACAAAACGTGCGCATAGTGAAGCTACATTTACTTCCATATATCGCCGCTTCGATAAACAATATATACGATAAATCGCCGCTTCTAGCTAAAGACGCGTATTTGTCGTTGCAAGTAGCGTTAAATTCTAAACGTATATTCATTATGGATCAGATGAAAAGAATATCACGTCTGTTAATCACTCGTGGATTCTGGTCAAATGATCAGTGACACCGTCTTTTTGAGCGCAACGACTTATTTGTTATAGCGCTTATGCTATTATTTCGTTTACACTTAATTTACCTCAAAGAAAGTGGTACTGTGCGCAGCTGACGGCAGTGAAAGTTTCAGAGGCAACTGGGCGTGGCCTCTATCCTCTTAACCTGGTGCTTTAAATATACCACCACCACCCTAAAAATATTTTTGAACCGTAGAGTTAAGAGATCTTCACGTTGAGTTCACGCTTCAGCGGGAAAGGAACACCGCCCGCTTTGGGATCGCAACATAAACTACATGTACGGGACTAGTGACTAAAGAGGTTGCGTGCGAAATCGGTAAATACTGACTTATTCATCCCCATAAAACATAAAATGCAAACTTGAAACATGAAATTTCCGACAGTTCAGTTAGGAATGTTAAGGCCCATTCACAATGCAAACATAAACATAAGCATGGCGTTAACATAAAAGTTAGGACTACGTCCATAAACAGAGTCATTCACAATGCGTTCACGTAAGCATAACACGTAAGACGTTTACTTAAAAGCTTGCAAGCTTCAAGCTTCTGTGCTTATACTTAAGTAAGACATAAGAAATGAACCAATCACAGTACGTTAACTCAAAATCTAGAATCGAAATGTGAGCGACGTCGATTGACTAACTAAAGCCACAAGGGACACTGGTCGAGGTCGATACCTCGAAGTCGATTCTCACGTCCAGCCAATAGTAAACTAGAATGTCTCGCAGCCAATAGAAACTTTGTTTTGCTTACGTTTATGTTAGACATTGTGAATACTTTAATTTATAACTTATGTTAATGGTTACGTCTAAGCTTTATGCTAATGTTTACGTTTGCATTATGAATGGGCCTTAACTTGAAAGCTTGCAAGCTTCTGTGCTTATGCAAGACATAAGAAATGAACAATTCACAGTACGGTAACTCAAAATCGAGAATCGAAATATGAGCGAAGTCGATAGACGAACTAATGTCATATGGGCCATGGACACAGTCGATACCTCGAAATCGATTCTCACACCTACCAATAGTAAACTAGATGTCTCACAGCCAATAGAAACTCTTTATTTTGCTTACGTTTATGTCAGACATTGTGAATACTTCTGTCTATGTTAATGTTTACGTCTAAGCGTTATGCTTATATTTGCGTTTGCGTTGTGAATGGGCCTGTATTGGGACCATAGATGGCGCGTCTTCGACCGTTTCCGCGGGGGCGCGTGCCACTGCGTGGCGGAGAGCGTGCGGCGCGGCGTGCGCGCGAGTCGTGCGAAGGCGAGTGCGGCCGCGCCGTCACGCAACGCCCGGGAGCACGTGCGTGCCCCACGTGCGGAAGGGGCAGCGCGGAGGCTGTGGACGGGCGTGCGTTAAGAGGAGGCACGCGGGGATAAGTGGATTTGCGAGAGGGAACGGAAGGCGGCGGTGAGAAAGGATCAGTGTGTTATGCGACTACTTGTAGTTTATAATGCGATGCTTTATTGTGCGAGTGCATGTTTTGAGAACGGGTGACGTAAGGAGCGGGTTATATACTCAATGAAACAGCAATAGAAATGACATGCATACGTTTTTGTTTTGTTTTTTGCATAACATTGTTATATATTATAAATAAAAAAATATCAGTTTATTGTTGCAAACAACTTTATTATGAAGTTATGTGTAGAAATTGTGCGAAAACTGTGGTGTGCTGTGCGGTTAACCACGAGTCGCTCGCTGCGATTAGTTGAATGTGATGACGCAATTATTCGTTCCATAAAGGATTAATACATCATAATCTATGCCAAAAGAAATGCAGTTTTTGGAATGCTATCATGAACCGAAAAAAGTCGTTAAAATGACGGTGTACAAAAAAGTGCATTTGTGATGGATGTCGGAGATATCGACGGGTTGATATGAAAGGTGATAAAAGGTTTGCTCTTTGCTAGGGAAAAAAAGTGAAGAAAATATTTGGAGTCAATTTTGAGAATCGTTTTTACATTTTTTTAACTGACGCGTTTTTAATGTTGAAAGAAACTACTGTCCAATTTTAAAATTAAAACCTATTGGAGTTTTCGAAATTCTTATTGAAAATAATTTTGCTGAAATTCAGTCTTATGGATTTTTTTTTCATTTCTACCCGATTTTATACGCGAACTTTGCTTTAATCAAGCAAAACGGAAGGAAAATATATTTGTGATAAATGTAAATCCATCAACAGGTTGAGAGTAAAGAGACGCAGTGAGTGCGGATGGTCTTCGCGGAACGTTAGGCGGTGGTTGCCGTGGAGGCTGCCGTGGTGGCCGACATTTCAGTCGATCGTCAGGGTTTCAGTTCGGCCCGATATGCCCGATTCGTTCAAACACGTGCTAGTGAATGGGAATGGACATAAAGGACCCGAACGACCTCTTCCGACGGCGTACGATACCATCGGCAGTCGGACGAAGGTCTCTTTCGTTTGATTTTGCCGTCCGACTTGGGCCGACCAAATTTCGCGCAAAATCAGCTCCAGTATGACCGCCGCTCTAAATCTCAAAGACGAAAACACTTGGTTCAATATAGATTGAGGAGCTCTATTGAGTAGTGTGTTGGGATACGCAATAGTTGGAGCACTAGTTAGAATTAGTGTCTAGGGTGGGAGTCGCGATCTGTTGTAGTTTGAGTTCCCAATTAGTGCGCGTTGGATGGATTGAAATTAAGGTCTGCAATTTGAGCATCTAATTTTCTTCCTGAGTTTAATGATTGGCTTTTTCCGAATTAGTACAGTATTGATATTATTTAATCATGTGTGTCATTACAGACTTCGAGATAATTTTATAGTGTGACTTTAGAGAAACAAATATGATATTTGTATTATTTAATTATTGGATTATACTTAAACATATTTTACAATATTTTAGAATTTACTGTTTTATTCATTGAATTTCCCTCCAAAAATATTCAAATGTGAACAATGGGCAATTTTAATAGCAATTCTCGCATTCATAGTAGATTCTGGTTGCCAGATATTGAGTTACTTCTACTGTATTCACTCTTTGAGTTGCTGCTATGATAGCATTTGTTGGCAAAAAGACAAACACAGCTCTTTTTTTCTTCATATTTTGCAATCTTGTTCCGCACAGCGCATTATTTCTATGAAAATGTGTATCGTGGTCCAGTAAATAATGAGGTGTTAGTTCAGGAACTTTAGTTTCGAAAGTGCCGTAAATATTTTATCGGTGTTTCCTTATCCTTCTCTCTCGCTCGAAAGCTATTTCGAAGCAAAGCATTGTGACCGTTCTGTATAGCATCTGCCCCCGATGTTTGTGCCAAGGTCGTCTTTGGAAACTAATCTTTAAATGCGGCCTTACACGCTGGTTTTGGGATGGCTACACTGTTCAGAGAGGGCCATCGGCACCCTGTGAGGAGTCGTCTCAGTTGTTGTGGAGTTTGAATTTTCTTCCGGAGTTGTGATTGGCTGTTTCAAAAATAATACGGTTTTGAAATTTTTAGTTAATCATACGTTCAATATTTTGAGATATTTTTTCGTTGAATGTGATATCAGAAAAAGAAACAAAATAGTTTCGTATTTAAACAAAATATTGTAATTAATATATATTATAATTATTAATATATTATTATGAAATATTTTAGATTTCACTATTTTATGCCAGGAATTTTCTCACAGAAATACTCAAATATCAGATACGAAAAGTTTAGCTGAAATTCATACATTGACAATAGATACTGGAGGATAGAAATGTGAGTTACATCGACTCTACTGACTTGAGGTAGGACTACTTAAGATCGCATTTCTTGGCAAAAACAAGATCACAATCAGTTCCATTGCGGCAGCCGACCGAGTCACATCGTGCTCCGATCGCGTGCAGTGAAACAGTTGTTACCACATTGCCATTTAGTTTGTGAACTTAATAACATTTACTTACTAGTAATATCTTGTCCCACGAGTTGTGAGTGTTTGAAATCAACTGTATGGTCAGCCGGTGCAGCGGCTAACCTGCAAGGATGGAGCCTCCGGACATCAGGGCTCCTATAACCTCAACATCGTCACCTCAGGTATCTACTCACTCAAATATGAAAACTTACGCAAATGTTATGTCAACTGAAGTGTTTCCCACCAAGGACCAGGCCATAATTATCGACTCGCATGAAGGTCTCACTATTAAAGATTACATAAACAGTCTATCCGATATTATTGACGCCAGTGAAATAAGGTTCATATCAAGAATTGCTAATAACAGAGTGTGTATCTTTCTAAGCTCTCAAGCTATAGCTGACAGCCTTACGAACAACCATAAAGTTATTAAAATAAAAAAACTATGAACTGAAGTTGAGACCACTTGTAACAAAGGCCAAAAGAATTATTATATCTAACGTTTGTCCCATAATCCCACATTCAGTAATAGAGAATGTACTCACCACAAAGAATATCAAATTGGCATCTAAAATTTCATTTGTAAAAGCTGGTATTCCTGGACAGGGTTTTTCCCATATTATGAGTTTCCGTAGACAAGTGTATATTGCCCCTGAAGATGTGAGTCTACTAACAGATTCTACTACTGTGTATTATGGTGGCTCAACATATAGGATATTTTTTACAACAGATGAAATGTCTTGCTTTAACTGTCACCAAACAGGGCACTTGGCTGGACAATGCCCGTCACATAACACCTCTAATCAACACAAGACTATCAATTTAGGCAGTGCTCCCATGGAATCTGAACAATTCAGGGGAAAATCGTGTGACATACCAGACCCTGCCATCAATAGAGAAAACACTGGAGCTGTAGATATTCAAAGTCACAATGATCTTACAAAAGAAATACCCACAACTGGTCCCTCACCACCTTCTAAATCTGTATTTTCTACTAATGAAGCTAAAAACAATGAAGAAATCCCAACTTAAGACAACATAGCTTCCCTTAATAATAATAAAAGATGCCTCCAGATTGACTCTTCCTTACCCTCCACTGTAAGCAACACAACTGAAACAAAGAATATGGAAGAAGTCTCAAAACAACCAAAAAAGAAAAAAAAAGAAGAAAGAGAAGAATATGGAAGAGTTGATTACCCCTATCAAACACATCATTGAAGACACTCAAAATAACTTCCCCCTTAATTACATTCAGTTTAAATCCTTTTTAGAGAACTCTTTCAGTGCTAATGATCCTATACTTATAGCTGCTGATTACTCACAGGACATATCATCCATCACCAAAATGATGCATAATTTGTATCCTCATCTCACCAACAAAACCATAAAAGGCAGATTCACCAGAATTATAAAGAAAATCAACTCAGTAATTAATACTGCAGATGAATCAAGTACTGAAACAGATTCCAGTATAGAAATCAACACCAGTTAATGTAATCACCCCATAGAATTTAAACCATGCTGACACATCTGAAAGTAGAGTATAATATAAAGAAGAAGTAATGATAGTCCTGCAATGGAATTTAAATGGCTTTTATAGCAGGCTAGAAAACTTACAATATTTATGCAAACTACATAGCCCTGATATAATATGTATACAAGAAACAAACTTTAAAGGAAAATCACATGGGAATATAACTGGATATACTTGTACCTTTAAAAATAGAAGTAATCCTGAATATGCATGTGTTGGTGTGGCAATATATTCCAAAATATCGATTCCCATTGAAATTCTAAAAATTCAAACTGACATGGAATTCGTGGCAATTAAAATTAATTCAACTAACCCCATATGTATCGGAAATGTCTATATCTCTAATAGGTACCCACTACAAGAAATCGAAATGCATGATATTATAAACCAGATAAAAGAGCCCTTCATAATTCTTGGAGACTTTAACTGCCATCACTCCTTATGGGGATCGTACAAAATTGATAAAAGAGGCCGATTATTGGAAAAAGTAATTGACGACCATGACAGCATCATCCTCAACTCTGGTGATCCCACACATATTAATATCAGTAACAGCAGGCTAAGTGCGATTGATCTTTCAATAGCTTCTCCCACAATAGCACAGAAATGTACCTGGAATGTTATGGACTTCCCTTACGATAGTGATCATTTTCCAATACTGATTGATATCCACGAACCAAGTGTGCCCATTAGTCATGAATGGCGCAACCCAATCCCCAGTTATAAGAACATTAATTGGCTGGATTATCAGAAAAAAATTGATGAGCACCTCAACGAAGAATATATTTTCAAGGACGATAATAACATTGACCAGATAGTAGAATCATTCTGTAATATTATATCCAATACTGCTAACTCAATGACACAAATGCACCATGGCCCGTTTAAGTTCAAAAGCGTTCCCTGGTGGAATTCTGAATGCAAAGTCGCTATTAGAAACGCTAAAAAAGCATTTAACCAGTATAAAAAAAGAAGAGATGATGATAGCCGAATCAACTATAAGAGAACTAGAGCTATTGCCCGCAGAACTGTAAAAATAAACAAAGCTAGATCATGGACTGAATATATCTCCTCAATAAACTGCCAATCGAACTCAACAGAGAGCTGGAAAAAAATCAAATCCATACGTGGTATGAAGACTAATAGTACTACACATTTCTTGCGTTGCAATGACCAGATAATTAGCGACCCCAAAATTATTGCTGAGGAATTTGCCGAAACCTTCATGAAAAATTCCAGCACTTCCAATTACCATACGAAATTCATCACTTATAAAGAAAAAGCTGAAAGTGAACCAAATATGACACCTATTGATGACAGCATCTATGATAATGACATGAATTCTCCAATTTTCATGCATGAACTACAAGAAGTTTTAAAAAAGATCAACAACTCAGCTCCTGGCCCAGACAAAATTCCAAACTGCCTAATAAAAAATCTCCCAAAGAGAGGTATTAACATTTTATTAAAAATATATAATCATATATGGCTAAATAATGTTTTTCCTGAACTCTGGAAGACTGCCACAGTCATTCCGATTCCGAAACCTGGCAAGGACCAGTCAAATAGCTATAATTACCGACCAATCTCACTGACCTGCAACCTATGCAAAATATTAGAAAAAATTGTTAACAAAAGAATAAGGTGGTTCCTTGAATCTCAACATTTAATAAAAGACAACCAATTTGGATTCAGAACTGGACACTCCACCACCTCACATCTTATCAGCACGACAACGATAATCCAAGAAGCCTTTCTTCAAGGACAGCATGTTATCTTAGTAAATCTAGACATCGAAAAAGCATACGATATGGTATGGACACACCGCATAGCTGCTAAATTACTTAGTATTGGTATCAAGGGCAATATGTTTAAGTTCCTTACCAACTTTATTAGCAACAGATGTATTCAAGTACGTGTAGGTAATAATTTATCAACAATTAAGAAACTTAATAATGGGTTACCGCAAGGATCAGTGCTCAGTGTGACTCTATTTTTAATCGCCATAAACGATGCTGATGATGATATTGTAAGCCCAGTTGTCGTGCGGAAATACGCCGATGATATGGTGTTACTATGCAAAGGAAGGAACTTCGATTCAACCAATGAATTAATGCAAACTGCTGTAAACTGTATTTACAAATGGTCAATGAAAACCGGTTTCAAATTCTCGACTGATAAATCTGAATGTATGATCTTTTCTAAAAAATTAAGCCCCGTCTACCCGAAACTATTCCTGGGCAACAAAGCCATTAAGACTGTCACACATACAAAAATCTTGGGCCTTATATTTGACCACAGGCTCACATGGCAAGAACATATCTCTAAAACATACGCAGAATGCAAAAATCGACTTAACATCCTGAAGTGTCTAAATCACAACAACTGGGGATCAGACAAAAATACCTTACTACTTACATACAAAGCCTTAATAAGAAGTAAGATAGATTACGGATCTATTGTATATAATTCAGCGTGCAACTCAACTCTCAAGAAACTGGACACACTGCACAATTGCGGACTCAGAATAAGCACTGGTTGCTTTCACACAAGTCCAATTGGAAGTATTCTCATCGAAGCGGCTGAAACTAACCTTGCATATCGAAGACAAACCCTGTCAATCAAATACGCAATTAAAGCCAAAACATCCTTAAATAAGATAATACGTAATGATGTATCTCCTGGAATTAGAAGTGGAAATCCACAATGTTCTACACCTTTCTATAATAAAGTAGCTACGCTATTCAGCTCACTCAACATTTCGAGGCTTCCTATAGAAAGTCAAAAGATCCCCGCTGTAAATCCCTGGACCGTCAACATCATTGAAGTCGATAAATCCCTGGTTGAAGTTCAGCAGAACAACCTTGACTTAGACGAATGGAAACTCAAATACTGCGAAGCGTATGATAAATACAAAAATAACTACAATATCTTCATTGACGGACGCAATAATACATCATTTTCTGAGGCCATTGTGAAGGATCCCAAATCTTTGGTGAAATTCCGGTTTATGAACATTGCTAGTCAGGAAAACATGTTCAACCATGCAATTCTGGAAGCGCTTAAAAAGATAACCCATAACAGTACCGATGCCACTATCATCACTAATAAAATTCCTAAAGATATCTTCAAAATATATGATGAAACACAATCCAAAACGACGGCTCGAATTAAAGAACTCCTTCATTTGATTAAACTCCAAGGCTTATCAGTAATTTTTCTTCTTTTACCTAATCAGCTGTATCCAATTATTGTGACCGAAATACATAACAATGAAACTAACACAAAGATAATAATTGATCTCCAAGGAAACAATGTAAGACCTAACCCTGGATACTCCAAGCAAGATGTCATAAGATTCGTACATAGGAAGATGCTCCAGCAATGGGAACCGATATGGCGATGTCATAAGTCTAGTAATACCCATAAATCAATCGATTTATTCCTATCACTACAATCGGACCCCAAGATGACTAGACGCGAACAAGTTTTAATTACACGAATCAGAACTGGTCATTCTAAAATTACACACAGGTACTTGCTGGAGAATACCTCACCACCACTATGTGATATGTGTCAAGTAAGACTATCAATCGAACATATTATTATGTCCTGTCGTAAATATGATCACATTAGAACTATGTATTTTAATCCAAATGAAATGGAGAAAATCCTGTACTCTGTCCGCTTTCAAAACCAGATTGTCAAATTTTGCAAAAACACAAATGTCATGCTTGAAATATAACGTTATGGTAAGCCCGCCCGTATCTTTAAGAGTTGATGTGTTATGATCCTACCCCGATGATATTGTATGACTGTGTTACAAGTATGTAAGATAATAGTATGTTATAACTTATATGTTATTATGTTATATTATGTTATGTTATTATGTTATATTATGTTATGTTATTATGTTATATTATGTTATGTTATTATGTTATATTATGTTATGTTATTATGTTATATTATGTAAATGTAATGATGTGTAACCCTCGAAAATATGTTATGACCATGCCCTGATTGTTCTGTATGATGATGGTATGTAAGATACGTAATTTGTGATACTGTATTTTGTTATGACCAATACATTCTGATACTTTTGTTTATGCAATGACAGATAAAGTCATAATTGTCTGTAAACACCTGTAATTAAAAATGTTGTCGCTAATAACCTTAGTCGTTGATGCGACAAAAAATAAAGAGAAAAAAAAAAAAGATCACAATCTTTTTTAATATTTTGCAACCATTTCTTCTGCGAACATGTTTATCTTGGTCTAGATAATAATTCTGAAGTTTTAGTTCAGGAAGATCGTTTCGAAAAAGCCGTAGAAAGATATAGAATTTTTCCTTTCGATCCATCTCTTTCGAAGCAAAGCATTGTGACCGTTCTGTATAGCATTTGCCCCCGACGCTTGTGCCACGGTTGTCTTTCGAAACGAATCTTTTAATGCGACCCTACACGTTAGTTTAGGAGGACTACACTGCCCAGAGAGTCGGCACCCTTTGTGGAGTCGGGTCAGTTGTTGCGGAGCATGTAATTTTCTCCATGAGTATGGTGATTGGTTGTTTCGAAAATTATACGGTTTTAAAATTAGTAATTAAACATATCTTTAGAGACTTTGTTTTCTTTGACTGTGTCTTGAGGGAAAGAAACATTTCTTATTTAAATAATATATTGTAATTAAACATATTTACCAATATTTTAGATTTCACCATTTTATGCAAGGCATTTTTTCCCAGAATTACCAAATTTCCGCTGTGGATAGTCTAGTTGGTATTCACACAAACACGGTTGATTCTGGGTGATAGATATGCGAGTTAATTCTCCTCTACTGACTCTTGAGATGCGTTTACTAAGACAGCATTTCTTGGCAAGAAGACGAACACCATCTTTTTTCATATTTTGCAACCTTTACTTGTGTGAAAATGTTTATTTTGGTCCAGTAAATAATTCCGAGGTATTAGTTCAGGGAGATTCGTTTCGAAAAAGCCGTAGAAAGATTATCGGCATTTTCCTTTTCGTTCCTCTCCTTCAAAAGGTATTCCGAAGCAAAGCATTGTGACCGCTTTGTATAGCATCTGCCCCCGATGTTTGTGCCAAGGTTCTCTTTCGAAACGAATCTTTTAATGCGGCCCTACACGCTGGTTTCGGGAAGCCTGCGCTACCCACCGAGTCGGCGCCTTGTGTGGAGGCGGCTTCGTTGTTGCCGACCAAGAGGTTGTTTTCGAGGCGAACGCTTCAATAACGCAGCCCGCCTTCCTTTGGAGGTGCCCGCGCTACAAAGAGCGGCGGACAGGCCCGCCAAGGGGGGTGAGGGGTGGCCCTGGACTAATGGCTTGGGCGGAGCGGACCGGACGGGCTGCAGGCGGAAGGGGAGGAGGTGGTTTTGAAGGTGTTGGCGGTAGAGGTGCTGGGACTAGGGGACGTTCTATTCCTGTAAAAGAATGGATTCGCGTATCAAAACGGAGTCAATTCTAGAATCGAATCGAAAGAAAAGAATCGATTTCCTAAGGGATCGAATCACATGGCCATACAACGAAAGTATCAATGCCGGAATCGAGCAATTACTATTTAATAAAAAAACGACCAGGTGTTAATTAATTAAATTTTAATGACAATAATAATTGACAATGTGGTCGAAAAAATATTATAGAAAAAATAATACAATTGAAATTAAGTAACAGAATATACAATGTATATAATATTAGTAGAAAATAAATTAAAAATGTAATATATTAGAACATCAACAGTAGACTGAACTAATCAACGACATTGTAACGGAATCGAAGATACACTTCACACAACACGGTCTATACAAAAAAAGTTTTCTTTTTAATTGAGATGCTAAAAACGTAATTTTAACTAAGATGGTTTGGTTTGAACTAAGAGGGAGGCATGGTTGGAGGAAGAATTCCAACACAACATGGACTTCTATAAAATTAATTATAAAAGTAATGCCCACATTATTAATAAATGCATACGAAAAAATCCTAAAAATACAATGAAATTGCAGGAATATGCATATTATAAAAATTGAAGGTATTCATTTGATTCGATTCTGACCTTTTGTAATAGATTCCTACAAGAATCGAAAGCAGAGGTATCAAATACCGATTCCATAGAAAGGAATGAAAAGAATCAATCCCTGAATCGAATCGGTAGAATCGGAACGTCCTTAGCTGGAACAATGCCTGCCACAGTGGTGATGGTGATGATGACGACAAAGAAGGCGATGGCCGAGACGGAGGTGGTTTTTTAGGGACGGGTTATTTTGTATTTCCGGGCGTGTCAAACCCACTTAAGTGGCTCAGGGCATTACTTGATATCATTGCGGTCCTTCTAACCGGGAGATTCTAGGGTTCAAGTCCCGAGAGTGTGAGGATTTTCGAGAATTCCTACATAGCTAGAACGAATTCGTTAGCTGCCTAGAGGAGAATTCTAGCGACCGGCTGCTCTGATCGGTAGTTTTTCGTTCTTTCGCCGATCAACACCAGGTGAATGCTGGAGCAGAACCCTAACAACCAGGTAACGGACCTTGCGCGCTCTTTCCTTCCTCTTCCTTATCCTATTCGCATTCCTTACTGACCCACAATTACACTTACATGAACTACACTGCTGCACGCGTCGAAAGACTGGTCAAGAGCTCAGAGCTGATCCCAGCTGCAGTGGTGGCCCGCTGGTGGGAGATACTTAGAATGCGGAAAACTCTGTAACCCCACGTGTAAGTTGGCGGTGGATTTCGCCATCCAGCGGGCGAAGAACCCCACCGCCTCAGTGATAATTCATACACTACACTTAGGTAAATAATTACCATAGCTGTTGGCGTGACCGAAAACAAAATAATCAAACGGGCGTGTTCAATGGTGTGCTCAACATCAGGTCCGTAAATGCAATGCTTGTTATATCTTCGATCGAATCGAATTATATAATTACATACTTACTATGAAAGGTATATTATTTCAATTCTGGTGGAAGTATTTCTTACTTCGTATAGATGGCTGTAAGTTATCTCCTGCATAGGTGCAAAGCATAAGCAAGTTGCAATGCATAAGTGTACGAAGTAATTTTGCACGCATTGAACTCGTCGTTCCTTCATCTTCACCACAAAGTGCGTGCACTGGTCTCTGTATTTCACTATTCTGAATTTCCTATTTCTTTTGGATTCTCAGGGAGTCAATTTTGTCAAATCTTTTCTGCTTCTTCTATAATCACTTGGAACAAATACGTCTTTCGTTGCTGCCAGTGTCTACATAGGTTGCCAAGGCGCTGCTTCCAACTCATCTGTTTCTTCCCTCCGCCGTAAAACTTAGTAAACACCTCAATTAAAAAAAATAACAACAATAATTATTGTCTCCTGTGAATTGAAAACTCGTTTGCAGCAGAGAACAATATAAGGCGAGCTGCGTTTGAGGTTCCGTGGGAAATGTTACACATTTCATGTGAACTTTATCTTTTTTTCGTTTACAAAGTGCTAATGGAAAAAATAATGTATCAACACTGCGTATTTTATTCTCTAATGATCCTGGGTAAAATTTTTCTTTCCTTTTTTCTTTCTTTCTCTCTTTTTCTCTTTCCCTATTTTTTCTCTTTCTCTCTCTCTCTCTCTCTCTCTCTCTCTCTCTCTCTCTCTCTCTCTCTCTCTCTCTCTCTTTCGAGGCAGAAATCACTATTATTTAACTTAGTTTACAAAATATTGGATGTTTAATTTCATAAATCGGCTACTAAACTTCTGCCATTGAACGGTTATAGAATACATGTCATTATTGATTCAACTGATTGGGGTTACTTAAGAACAAAAAAAAATCAATAAACTCCTTAAAATCTCGACCTCTCGTTACCGATATCTAGCGCACGTTTATAATCGCGACCTGGCGGCGGCTGGGCGCAAGTTTACGGCCGAGGAGGCAACAAAGCGGCTCGGCATGCGGGGGGAGGGGAGCGGGTGGGCGAGGAATGCACGGGCTTGTTAGAAGCGGCCTCCTCCTCCTCCTCCGCCCCTGCGGCCCACTCCGCTCCCTGCCTCTGCGCCAGGCGCTCGCCCCGGACGGACAGTTGCGCGAAGTGCGAGAAAAATGAAAGGAAAGAAAGAAAAAAAACATTAAAATAGGAAAACGAAGAAAAAAGAGAAAAAGGGATAAAAATAAATAGAACAAGAAAGAAAAAAGTGGGAATGAAACAAAGGGAAGTAAAAAGTGACAAGAAAGGTAAGAAAATTGAGAGAACGAAGGTCCAGAATCTAGCTAAGGTGAGAACCTATCTAACAGGTAATAAAGGTATTCATTTATACGGTAGTTGAATATGTAAATTTTTCATAGTAATGTTAAAATAATAAATAACACTGTAAAGTATATAAAATGTTTGTTTTTTTCTAATTACTCAGTAAGATTTTGGAAGCTATATCAATAAACGCATGTCACCGTCAGTCAGGGTCGACGAGCTTCTGCCGTGTGAGTTTTACCTGTGGAAATTCGATCGCGGACTCTGGAGTTTTTCTCAACATGTACCATGGAACAGGTAACACGTCGTTCATTTCAGGCGTGTATACACTGCTCACTGGGTTATTTCGGTGTTTCATCAGCCCTGTACCACTGTGCCGCCTGACCGGCCCGGCCCGGCCCGGCCCGGCCAGCCGCCCTCCCTGCGCAGGTGAGTGGCCGCTGCCGCCACCTCTCCCTCCTCCTCTTTCTCCTGCTCCTCAACCTCCTCTTCTTCTTTCCCTCTCACACCGACTCCTCCTCCTTCTCCTCTTCGGTCTCTTCGTTCTTCTCCTTCCCTGTCTCCTTCTCCGCCGCCACCTCCTCCATCTCCTTCTCCGTCTAGTTCTTCTCCGTCTAGTTCTTCTCCGTCTAGTTCTTCTCCGTCTCCTTCTCCCTCGTCTCCTTCTCCCTCGTCTCCTTCTCCCTCGTCTCCTTCTCCCTCGTCTCCTTCTCCCTCGTCTCCTTCTCCCTCGTCTCCTTCTCCCTCGTCTCCTTCTCCCTCGTCTCCTTCTCCCTCGTCTCCTTCTCCCTCGTCTCCTTCTCCCTCGTCTCCTTCTCCCTCGTCTCCTTCTCCCTCGTCTCCTCCTCCTCCCCCTCGCCCACCGCCCGAGGCGCCAGGCACTCGCGCCGCCGCCGACGCTTCGCGCTGTTTGTTCCCTGGCGCCGCCGCCGCCGCCGCTCCCATGGCCGGCGCGTGATCGGCCCGCGGCGAGCGGAGCACAGAGGGGGGGAGGCTAAGCAGCCTACGCGCCGCCTTCGCTGCTCTGCGTTGATGAGCGCGCTGCTTAGCGAGTGCAGCTCTCCTAACTTAATGCTCCTGGCCGCAGGTGGCCAGTCATGCTCCACAAATACCCGTAACCAGTGATTACGATACCCAAATGAATTGTATTATAATTACTAACGAGAGAAGTGATATTAACAAGTACTATTATTATTATTATTATTATTATTATTATTATTATTATTATTATTATTATTATTATTTCCATCCTTGCCTTTTCCCTGTTTCTATAGGGTAGACACTAATTGGGGGCGGGCTAAGTTTTTTATTGACTTTACATCACTCCATTTTTATACTTGTTTGGTGAGGTTTTTACGGCAGGATGCTCTTCCTGACTCTAACCTCAAGCGACACACAAGCAACAACACACACACAACAACACGAAACACACACCCATGCCCAAGGCGAGACTCTAACCCACGATCCATCGGTCGAAGATCACCACCGTCTTAGCGATCTCGGCTACACGAATAGGCTTTT
This sequence comes from Gryllus longicercus, assembly GCA_038098605.1. NCBI lineage: Eukaryota > Metazoa > Arthropoda > Insecta > Orthoptera > Gryllidae > Gryllus > Gryllus longicercus. The sequence goes on from JAZDUA010000215.1 coordinate 2,329,081, forward strand.
TAATTTATTATTATTATTATTATTATTATTATTATTATTATTATTATTATTATTATTATTATTATTATTATTATTATTATTATTATTGATTCTGGAAAAATTGCACCCATGAATCGTGTAAAATGGTCAGTAATGGCCTATACGCCAATAATAATAATAATAATAATAATAATAATAGTTCATGCAAGTCATTCAAGATGAAGTGATTCCCACCCCAAACTACAGAAAACAAGTTCAAAAATATCCCAAGCTCCATCCCATTTCAGGATGCCCTTGCAGTAACCCTTGCACTGTCAGATTATACAATGTGCCATCACCAGGTCCCTTCCAGTATACAGCAACAAATCGCAACCATAAATTTAGTGATCACCATACCCCTTACTACATACACCAACCTGAACCTCTGTAGGAAAATGAAAACGTCAAAATGTATGTCGATCGCACAGTTTTGTCGCACAAGACTCTAGAACATAACAGACCAGATATTGTGATAACTCTCAGGTGCCAAAAACTTCTTTTCTCATTGATGTTACGGTCACTTCCTACAGGAACAAACAAAAAATCATTTTCGGAAAAAATAAGGAAGTACAGCAATGTGTCATATCAAATCAAAGATCAGTGGAAAGAGGACCAAGTATTCATTCTCCCAATAATCATCTCCAGCACCGGCCTTACAGAAAAAACATGTCAAAGAAAACCTTCATAAACTCGATATCCCTCCAAAGCGTTTAGAATTAATGTAGAAGTCTGTTATGTTAAATACTTGCGGCTTATTCGGAACTTTCTAAGTTCAGAGACTTAAATAAATAGCAAACAACCCACTTGGCGAAAAGTGAACCAGCAATCTGTAAACATACAAATAATAATAATAATAATAATAATAATAATAATAATAATAATAATAAGCAGGAGGGCAGTAATAATAATAGGAGCGCAGTTGATAATAACTATAGTCCTCTGAACTTGAAAAAGCTTGATCCGCCTGTTCAACCAATCATTGAAACGGAAGAGAAGATATCCTTATGGAAAGCGAAGGCACTGCATGGAAGGTACCCTCACGAGCTGAGTAAACCAGAAGTCGACATCTCTGCGTCGCACGCATGGCTCCAGCACGGGAATCTCTTTCCGGAGACAGAAGCCTTCATGATAGCTATCCAGGACCAAGTGGTACCAACATTGAACTACAGAAAACACATTTTGAGAGATTCTACCATTCATTCCGACTCGTGTAGAAGATGTGAGGCTGCAAGCGAAACTATCCAACACGTGACAAGTGGATGTAGCAGCCACGCACAGTTGGAATACAAAAAGAGGCATGATGAAGTGGCGAAGCAGGTCCACCAATTATTGGCATTGAGAACGGGCTTACTCGCCACTTCCGTGCCGTATTATAAATATGTGCCTCAGAATGTGCTTGAAAGTAGTGAGCACACACTCTACTGAGATCGCTCCATTATCACTGACAGACATGTCGGCGGCAATAGTCCCGATATAACGTACATTGATAGAAACCATCAGCAGGTTTTCCTTATCGATATATCAATACCCAATACCCACAACATATCGGGAAAATATCAAGAGAAGATCCAGAAGTATACCGATCTCGCCCATGAAGTCGCATCTCAGTGGAACTTCAGTAAAGTGACAACTGTGCGTATAATAATATCAGCTACAGGAGTGATCCCAAAAATGACACTTCGGGCACTGGAATGTCTTCACTTGGATGCCAGGAATGTATATAATATGCAAAAGTGTGTAATTTTGAATACATGCTGTATTGTCAGAAGCCATCTGAACCTTCAGAAAAGCAACCACACACCTGGTCATCATTCCTGTGTGTGGTTGACATACCGACCAGTAGATACTGTGAATAATGTATAATAATAATAATAATAATAATAACAATAACAATAATAATAACAATAATAACAACAACAACAACAATAATAATAATAATAATAATAATAATAATAATAATAATAATAATAATAATAATTCTGTAATATTGTACTACCAACAAATCCATACTGGTCGTACGATAGTGACATGCCGAGTATTGTTAGCGGGTATTTGCAAAAAGTACTGCCAACCTGCAGACGTTACTGTGCCATGCGGCCGGAAGGTCGTAACCAAGGACGTAGTGGCTTAAATTCAAGAGTTTGGAAATCGAGATCATCCTGATGTGAGGAGTAAAATCACTGGTAAAACACATAGCAACACTGTTAGTGTTAAATATTGTTAACAGATCTGCAAGTTTAATTGCATCATTGTTTGCACAGACTATTGTAGTTGTATCGATAGTCACTAAACTAAATATTGTTATTGCCCTTGTTTCGCGCAATGAATTGTAACTTCATCTGCTCCTTAGGAAGCTGGTTGAAAGCTGGAGTTGCTTTAAGTTTATTTGACATATAACATCTTTAGTTGTGAATTTAGTGGATAATAACAATAATAATAATAATAATAATAATATGCAATTAAATTGCATGTAATATCAAATAGTTTATTTCCAATATTTTCCTATATTTCCTATATTTTGAGTCTTTGATAATTTCGGATCGTCCTTATCGAAGGCCCTAAAATAAATCGCAGTTCTTCCATCGTCAAGAAAATATCTGGGTATGTCTTGTGGTCTATTGGTCTTGACTTTTCTTTCCCACGTACTTTACAGCCGCCGGACCACTCAATACTGAAGCTGGAGTCTACAATGATGACTCAATTGTTCTTAATAAATCAAATTGACGTCAATCAAGTTCGATTTTCGTATGTTTAAGTGCAATTAACTCAATAATAGGAATTTATCTTGAGGAATTCATTGATAGGAACCGTCGGTTCTGAATTTGATCCCGAGTGAGCGCTGATACAAGACGAAGAAATACATTTTCTCGTTCGTGTTAATTTTGAAGCTTCATGTCTGCATGTGAAACCTGCGTTATCTTCTGCGAATTCTGCGTGAAATTTTCGTTCTAGTAATGAACTAAGAGATCGCAGTTCGTCTAGTTCAGAAGTTCTGAATGAGTCCGATGTCCACCCCCTGGGTGTCGATGAAATGTTAGAGGCAGTTAATAGAAATAAAGGGGTTGATTTAGGGGTCAATCATAAGAACGGGTGACTGATAGCTGAAATCAAGAATAAGGTCTCATTGAATGCAAAAATGTTTTAATCAAGTTCATAATTAATTGTTTTATTACATAAAGCTACAAGATATGTAATAATTGCGCGTCTAATTAGTTCCTCATTAGGAGATATTAAAATCTCAAGACATTGTAATTATGCATTCCAAATCTCATCCACACTATTGCACAAGAAAATGTTCTCTGCATTTCGTAACCATTGTACAATGAAGATTAGAAATTAAGCTATGTAGAAGTTAAAGTGTCACCGAATATTAATAATCAAAATGTTTTCGAAAATATTGGTGTGAGGAATTGGTAAACTATACGTCGTTTAAGGTTTGGAATCCCTGGTCCACATAAATCGCTAGACATGTCACAGATGCCAAACAGGTATAAAAATAAGTACTATACACCGATTTAAATACAGTGACTCCTGACAGATCATCAGCTGTGACGCGGTTATCCCAATCGGGAGATCGGGAGTTTCAATACCAGAAGTCGTAACTAAGCTTCCGATTGAATAAGTACGTCTGATGATTCGTTAGAAGTCACCCTATTTAAATGAAAGTATAGCCTTAATACGTCACGGCATCGCGCTTGCGCATCATTCAAGCAACGGCGGCGGCGGCTGCGGCAGGCGAAGACAATGCGTCGTTGGCGCCTGCGCGCTGCCCGCCCTTGCCCCGCCCTCGCCCCGCCTCCGCCCCGCCCCGGCCCCGCCCGTAAGGGGCCGCGGGAGGCGTTATGGGCGCTAAGTGGCTCCCGGCTGCGCCCGTGGGCGCACGTTCACGGGGGCGTCTGAGCTTCAAGATTAATCGCACACTACTGGAAAACACTAACGGGCCGCCTCAAAATTGAGAAAAACGGGACACCTTGAAATTTGAGAAAAAACGGACCACCGCAAAATTTTAATAAAAAAGTATTACCTCACAATTTTAATAAAAACATTTACCTCAAAATTTTAATAAAAACGTACTACCTCAAAATTTTAATAAAAAAGTACTACCTCAAAATTTTAATAAAAACGTACTACCTCAAAATTTTAATAAAAACGTACTACCTCAAAATTTTAATAAAAACGTACTACCTCAAAATTTTAATAAAAACGTACTACCTCAAAATTTTAATAAAAACGTACTACCTCAAAATTTTAATAAAAACGTACTACCTCAAAATTTTAATAAAAACGTACTACCTCAAAATTTTAATAAAAACGTACTACCTCAAAATTTTAATAAAAACGTACCACCTCAAAATTTTAATAAAAACGTACCACCTCAAAATTTGACAAAAAACTGACCACCTCAAAATTTGAAAAAAAATTGACTACCTCAAAATTTGAAAAAAAATTGACTACCTCAAAATTTGACCAAAAAACGGACCACTTCAAAATTTGACAAAAGGCGGACCACCTCAAAATTTGATAAAACACGGCCCACCTCAAAATTTGAAGAAAAAAAAGCCCACATCAGTACTGAAAAAATGGGCAAATCAACTTACAAATTCGAAAAATAACATGACAAAATTCAAAATATAATTTGGAAATGTATGATTTTTATTCATAAAAATTATTGCTCTCTTTATCACGGTTTAGGGGCAAATCAAATTAACTTTCCACTACACCCCGTGATACCAGATAAAAATGCACTATTTTTTTAAAAAAATATCTTGGGTTTCAAATCAATTGACTCTTTTTCCTTAAAATGCGGTAATTCTGATAAGCGGTTTATAATGTATGAACGATTTTCTTCAAAACTAAATATGGGAGAAGGAGTGGGGATTTCAGCTAATTTGGATGATAATTGTGGGTGATATAATATTTGAATTTGGTCCATTTTTCTGATTTTGGGGTGGCCTTTTTTAAGTCTCTACTACGCTGGTTTTAGCGAAGTGACTGAGTCTCGCCACGTAAAATAAGGCTTCAATTCAATTCAATATTGAGAGTCCAGTAACTTGTCTGTTTACAATGCTGTGAGCAGGATAAAAATATGACTTTATCATGTCTGGCACAGCTAAGGAAAGATGTAGAGTATTTGAACATACAGGACGTTGTGAATGTCCGGCAAAGAAAAGAACTTCATGGAGATCTTTTGCAACTTGAACTTGTGAGAACATTGATAGGTAAAGATCAGTGAAGCGTCGAACCAGGGGCCTCTTCTGTGAGACTGAATGGTTCTTGTCTATTCAAGACCAAGTTGTCAAAATCAGAGCACGCAATACAATCATTTGGGATCAGCAAATTGACAAGCATCGACTTAGATGGCCGAGGAGGCTAAGAGCGTGTACCGACTCCGTGCTTCGGTCCGAACGGGCACGGGTTCTAGTCTTGTCGTTTGTCCCTTATCTCTCAAGTATGTGTTCTCAGCTTCCCTTTCCTTCACAACACAGCGGTTCTGTACTTTCACTGTCGCCTGTGACAATGGGCCCGTAGCGACACTTGAATTGATTAGAGTTGGAAAGAAATGTGACGGGCAGGTGGCGCGCACATCGTGGCCCGTGGACACATGGACAGCGTAGTCCGCCCGCCCACTAGCAGACCGAATTGCTCTACTACTCCTAACCAGGGTGGGGGAAAGGATGAGAAGGAAAGGTACTTTTATTAGGTGATGGATGGTGGTGTGGAAAAGCACCAAGCCGGTTGTGGTGACTCAGTGGATCAGTGGATGTCATTGCAGTGCCTCTGACCGGGGGGTCCTGGGGTTCGAGTCTCGACGGTGGCAGGATTTTTGATATTAGCTACGTAGTTCGGTTGAGTTCAGCCGCTGTCTAGAGGAGAATCCTTGCGACCTCTGCTTTACTCGAAGGTTTTCCTTGGTTCCTCCCATCAACACCTGCGAACGTCGGTGCTGTACGGGCCGCATGCGATCTTTCCTTCCTCTTCCTTATATCCTCACCCCTTACACCTACAAGCACTTCACTACCACTCATGTCGGAAGCTTAGAGCTTCAGTCCTGGGTGGTGCTGTGCTCCATAGGTGGATAACACCTGGATGGATGAAAGCCCGCATGTCGACTTGTAGGCCAGGTCCCGCATTCTCCTCCAGACAGCGGCTGAAATCGACGTAGTATAGTAGACATAGTGATCGACGTAGCTGTGTATCTGATGTCGAAGATCCTGCCATAGTCGGTACTCGAGATCTAGAACCTCTCTGCCAGAGGCCCTGCAGTGACATCAGTTGATGCCCTGAGCCACCTACACTTCGATTTTTTTAAAGTGGCCAATGTCATTAGGTCACTGTTGTACCTCCTAACTCGTGAAATGAATATTTTTATTTAATTCGCGAATGTCCTTCTCAACAGAGCTCGTGTTCTCTGAAGTGGGGTTTTATTATTATTATTATTATTATTATTATTATTATTATTATTATTAATAATAATAATAATAATAATAATAATATAATAGTTCTTGCAAGCCATTCAAGATGAGATTCCCACCCGAAACTACAGAAAACAAGTTCAAAAAGATCCCTAGTTCCATCCCGTTTCAGGATGTGCAACCCTTGCACAGACATGCTTACCATTGTTGAAAAGATTCATTTTATAAGGCAGGAGGTGTAACAAAAACCTAATGTCGTCGGCCACTTTAAAAAATGAATTGAAGTAAAAGTTGGTGTGGCGTGGCGCGGAGTGGCATGCCGGAGCGTAGCGTGGCAAGGCAGAACGAGGCGAGGCGCAGCGTGGCAAGGCAGAACGAGGCGAGGCGCAGCGTGGCGGGGTCTAAGCGTGGCATGGCATGGCATGGCGTAGCGTAACTAGTGTAGCGAGTGTGACGGCGAAGCGTGGCGTGGCAGAAGGGGCCGTTGCGGAGCATAGTGTGGTACGGCGGGCCTTTTTCTTCCAAGAAACAACGCAAAACTACTGATCAGAGCAGCCGGCCGCTAGAATTCTCCTTCAGACAGCGATAGAACTCGACTCAGCTTTGTAGCTAGTGTAGAAAATCCTGCCAACCGTAGAAACTCATCAGGACCTCCAGTAGAGGTCAGAGGCACTGCAGTAACATCAGTTGATGTCCTGAGCCACCTCTCCCGGGGGGATGCGAGACTCTGTGGGGCGTAGAAAGGCCGTGCGGGGGCGGGGTGGTGTAGGAGGGCCATGCGGGGCGGAGCGGGGTGGTGTAAGGTGGGAAGGGGCGGGGCGGGGCTGAGTGAGGCGGAGCGAGGAGGGAGGGGCAGGACAGGTGGTGAAGGGAGGAGCGATATGGGGCAGGGCAGGGAGGCGCGGCGCGGCTCAGGACGGGACGGGGCGAGGCGGGGGTAAGGTGATTTGAAGGAGCGGGCGGGGCGGAGTGGAGCGGAGCGCTGTGAGGTGGGGAGGGGCGGAGCGGGGTTAGGCGGGACGGGTCGGAGCGGAGCTGCGCGGAAGAGTGGCGGGGCGAGAGCGGGGAGGGACGTGGCGGTTGCAGCGAGGCCGTGCACGGACCGTCCCTCGCAGGAGAGGCGTGGGGCGGGGCAGGGCGAGGTGGGTGGGGCGCGGCGGAGGCTGACGAGCGGCGCGCGTGTGGGGCGCGCATAAATGACTAGCAAGGCGCCGCCCACGCGCGTGCTGCGGGCGCAATGCGCATTCATGTATTCGCGCATCCATCTCGCGCGCGCTACCGCTGCCGCCCACTTCTCTCCCCTTTAAATCACCCGCTCCAACGAGTGCGCGCTCCAATCTCATCTCAAGGCGCCTCCACGCATTCGGCCTTCGCCGAGTAGCGAACCAATGCCTAACAGTTGATGTGTTCGGCGAATGTTCGCTCCCTTTGATGTGCCCTAAAGACCGACACGCAGTGGGTAGGGCGAATACCGAATGTTCGACGCTCGGCGAAACGCCAGTAAACCGACCACACTACTCGGGATTCGGCGAGCATTTGCTCGGGATTCGCCGTATACCACATGTTTGGAGCCGCCTTGATATCACTGCAGGGCCTCGGACCGGGTGGTACTAGGGTTCCACACCCGACTAGGATAGCACAAATTTCGACACTGCCTTAACAGGTAGGTCGAATTAAGTTGCTGTCTGGAGGAGAATGTTAGCGGCCGGCTATTCGGATTGATATATTTTTGTGGTTTCTCCAATCAAAACCAGGCGAATGCCGGGGCAGTACTCTATCAAACGGGCCACGAAATGCGCGCCATCTTTCCTATCTCTTCCTTGTTCTATCCTCTCCCCTTACATGCATTTACCCTAACAAGCACCTATGCCGGGAGACCAGTCCGGAGATTAGAGCTTGTCCCGGCTGAAGCGGTGCCCCGCTGGTGGGAGATACCTGGTGGGGGAAAACCCCGCTAGCAGACCGTAGGTCTGCGCCAGATCTCACCATCCAGCCGGGAAGTTCATTGCCACCGCCCGAGCAAAATGAATGAATTACACTTACGTGACTAATGACCTTTGCAGTAGGTGCGGTCTTGTGCTTCAGCGATATCTAGTGGCATTACGACATTAACGGCATAAAAACGTTCTTGAAGAAAAAAACACGAAAATGTGCACACTTTCTTGGAGATCAGTCACCCGCTGCAGGAGTCCATTAATCTGGTTCATTCCAATATATATATATATATATATATATATATATATATATATATATATATATGTGTGTGTGTGTGTGTGTGTGTGTATACATATATACACATATATATATGTATATATATATATATGTGTATATATATATATATACACATACATATACATATATCCTAGTAAGTTTTCCGCGTTCGGGTAACTTCCCTGGTGGGGCACCGCCCCAGTCGGGTAAAGCTCCAAGATCCCGACACTACTGCCTTAACGATCTCGGCCATCCAGATCGGCCGTCATTGTTTTTGTTGAGCTGCCGTTCGAGCATTCTGTCTCGGACAGGAATGCAAGAGCTTCCATAATCCAAAAAAAATTAAGATCTAATTCAACTCTGACATTTCCCTTTAAACTCAGTAGTGCATGTAGGTGTGTATACAAGTTTGTGTGTAAGGGGGAGAAAACGAATGGAATGAGGAAGAAGAGGCACGCTGTCCATGGCCAGGTGCAAGAGTGAAGAAGCACGGACCGTGCTCCGTGGCCGGTGCTAGATTACTGTTCGCGCATTCGCCCGGTCCTGATTGGAGAAAACACAGAAAACCACCGATCAGAACAGCCGGCTACTCGAATTCTCTTCCAGGTAATATTTAAAGCCTTTGATTTGAACGAAGCGACAAACTCGTATAATTGTCTTGCGTTTAGAAAGTACAACATAGACTTTTTTTACTCGTTTGCCAATACGTCGCCAGGAAAGCAGCACCTCGTTATCGTCAACCGTTAGAGGAAGCGCCGGGTGAACGTTTTGTCACTCGCTGTCGTGTGTATTTGAAAAGGAGGCGCGGAGACGCACGACCGAAGGGAAGTTTGACCTCGCGTGACCACGCCCGGAATTTTGCAGTTGCCTTTTTTTAACTGTGACAAGAGCTCGCGCTGTGCAAACCACAACCTGGGCGCGCGTTCAGCCTTTAAACAAAAGAGAGGCAACGTGGAAAACCCTTACGACCAGAAACATAATGAAGGCTGGTTAATGGGAATTGGTAAATGGGAAGTAATTTGCGTACGTCAATGGGTAGTCGTTTGCCTACGTTTCGGGAAAATGGAATAAATGTTTTCGCAACATTTAACAAATAATAAATTGTTCCATTACTTTCCATTGACCAATCCTTGAGAACATACCTTCATTTCTGGACATGAAGTTTGTTTTGATCTTGGGGATGCAGGATCGTTGACTCTCGTACTTGGCGTACAAGTCAATGCACGGATGGTGCCATAATCTGATAAGGAAAGCAACATAAATGAAAGGTACCGCAAAGTTCGTATTTTCTTTTTTCAATTTATTAAATGAATTATTCACGAATGTGGTAGCACGTGTGTATAATTGCAAATGATCTTACTCACGTGTAATATGCAACATCCTACCCGATCGAATGCTTCAATATTTTGACAAATTTTCAAACTGTCAGAAAACATGATTACTGATATTACCGTTAATTCTCCTCCAATACATCGGCTGAAATAAAGAGCTATTTAATCTATTGCAGGAAGCTTGAAATATGGATGTAATAGTATGTAATTTAGGCTACTATGAAGACGTAAGTAAAATGCATATATCTAGGAGATCGAATTACGTAAATGAGGTTTAAAGGGCAATGTCAGAGTTAAATTAGATCTAAAATTTTATTGGAATATGGAAGCTCTTGCATGTATGAGGCTCTTGCTGTATGAGGCAGAATGCTCGAACGGCAGCTCGAGGAAAACAAAGAAGTCCGATCCGGATGGCCGAGATCGTTAAGACAGTAGTGTCGTAGCGATCTCGAACAGAAGAGTCGCGGGTTCGAATCTCGCTTCCGGCATGGTTGTATTTGTGTTCGTCCTTTCACCCTGTATCATCACCATATCGTGTCATCTTCATAGTTACCATGCCGTTAAATACATTAGTTGTCCCTAATGACCTCGTAGATGTTGATGCGACGTTAAATAACAAAACAAAACAACAACAAAAAACAAAGAATACAATAGCCGTTCCCGATAGTCTAGATCGCTAAGGCAGTAGTGCAGTACCGATCTCGGATGGAAGGGTCGCGGTTTCGAGTCCCGACTCGGGCATGGGTGTGTTTGGGTATGTCTTTGTGTTGTCCTTACATGTCGTGTTCCCCCCTCCTCAAAGGAAAAAACTCAAGACAGTTGTCTGTACATGACCGAGAAGTTAAAATGAGTCCCCTGATATGAGATCTTGTGGTCAATCTTAGGATATACAAGGGCTGATCGAATCTGGAATGACGAAGGAAGACGCATACTGGGAGTTAAAAGTACGTTAGAGTAAATTAAGGACTACCGGACAAATTGGCTCTTTCATGTGAAAAGAATGATTAGGAGCTGGTTTCCAAAAATGTTCTATATTTACGAGGCCTCATAAACACAAAATGGAGGACGCCAACACAAGAGAATGGAAGAGTCAGTTCTAGAAACATTGGGACGACACAGCCTAAAGGAGACTAATTCTTACCGAAGTTAATTGTAATGATTACGTTTGTCATAAAAGATATTTTAATTTGTACGAATACAATTTAAGATCACGATATGTAAATGTCAAATGTAGAAAAATTCATGAACTTATATATCGGTCAGGTTACGAGTAGAACGAAAGAGAAAGTAAGATACATACTACGGCATTCGTTTGTTTCAGAAGTCATTGTTTCTCATGACTCTCGTCTTTTTTATATTAATAAAACGTATCCAATGTTTTATGACAATCCCTTATTATCAGCAATTACACGACGTTTCGTAACATGATTAGTTACATCTTCAGGTTTCTTAATGAGCGAACTATTGTCTCGCTGTGTTACATCATTAAGTTTCACCAGTAGAAAGTTTCAACAGTAGAACACTCGAGGTAGAACAGTCGAACACATTGTGATCATAAGTGTTCAAAGAATTTCAAAATAAAAACATTTCGTTCATTATATATATAAATAGAAAGGAGTCTTCTATTTGATCTACAAATGTCTCACGTCTGTTCGAATATGGGTTGAATTCTCAGTGCAGCACCTTAGAGAATCCTAGCTAAGTGTCCCGGACGATGACAAATTCTGACCGTAATAACAGATAACGAGGTAGAAATCGACCAATGCCTGGAGAAGATATTCATGTGGCGGGAGGATGCGTGTTTTTCTTCTGGATTGTGCGCGCATTGGAAACGCGCAGCGGAGAGGAATCGCGAATCAACCTTCGCCTGCCGGTCGTCGCGCGGGGCTCCTCCTCCTCCCTCCCGGATGCGCGGCCGAGTGGCGCCCTTGATCCCAATCGGTTCCCGACCGACTCTCCGCGCGGCGCCGCCGCCTTCCGGGCGACCATCGCTCCCCGCCTTCGACGCACACGGCGGTGCAATGCTACAGTCCTTGGCCTGTCTATTAGACGATAGAGGTACAGTGGTGCAGTCCTTTTCCTGTCTAATAGACGATAGAGGTACAGTGGTACAGTCCTTTTCCTGTCTAATAAGCGATAGAGGTACAGTGGTGCAGTCCTTTTCCTGTCTAATAGACGATAGAGGTACAGTGGTACAGTCCTTTTCCTGTCTAATAGACGATAGAGGTACAGTGGTGCAGTCCTTTTCCTGTCTAATAGACGATAGAGGTACAGTGGTACAGTCCTTTTCCTGTCTAATAGACGATAGAGGTACAGTGGTGCAGTCCTTTTCCTGTCTAATAGACGATAGAGGTACAGTGGTACAGTCCTTTTCCTGTCTAATAAGCGATAGAGGTACAGTGGTGCAATTATTTTCCTCTCTAATAGGGGATTGTGGTCTTACGAGTACTATGCGAGCGCGCAGAATGAATAAAAACTACGTTCAGTGGAAAAGAGGAACCCAGAAAAGTAGTTTGCCCCCTCCCATTCTTGTCTTAGGCTGCGCGTGTCCTGAACCGGTGACAGTTCAATCCTGAACTAGGGTCAACGTGAAATTTTTAAATTAACATAGCACGAGCAAATGCAAGTAATGTTTCTGCAATTGAATTTAAATAACTATTTAAAGGTTTAATTGTCAAATTTTAATTTATTATTTGTGTTTCTAAAAATGAATCAATGGCCAGTTAATTGCAAAATTGCATGCTAGTCGTAGATTGATGTTTTTAATGGTAAAATTTTATTCACTTTTACTTTTTCACACTATAATCTCAAAACAAACACATCCTATGGTTTGATATTATATGCTTACATCAGAGAGCAGTGGGGGAATTGCCTTTAATATCAAACGAAAGTTTATTTTTGTCGCGTCAATATTGGGTGAAATTACCTAAACGTGACTAGAGCCCTTCAGAGTTTAATCTGAGATCTAAAGTAACATTTGTTTTCAAAATTGCTATTTATAGATGGTATTACCTTCATATTTAATTACTTTCATTACAATCAATTTCGTGCGGATTGACGTGTGACTAATTTATTAACTTTCTAATTAATAAATACTATTTGTTTTTTGTTTTATTACTTAACTAGTAAGCACATCATTGCTCATTTGCGTCAAAATTGGATGTTTGGGGTATTAAACATTTTTGAGAATGCTGTAATTTTCACGGGTACAAATAAACGTACGTAGCAGCATGTCAGATTAAACTGTAACTCTTTGAATGGGCAAGTCGTGCGTAAAAATCGCTACTTGGCTCCCCGGGACACAAAAAAGATCAGCAATTATAGTTATTTTTAGTTCACAATTCAAATTTCTCAGTGTTTTTCAAAACACTCAGTGTTTTTCGTTCGATGTTCGTATAAAATACACGATCAGAAAATGCTGCAAAACATCAAGTCGGCTAAAAAAACTAACAAAATGCATAAATAAAGCGCTTATTTTCTAAGTGACAAATCTCCATTTCAATTTGATTCATAGTTTTATTATCAACATCTTCTGTAGGTTCTTTTCCATCATTCTAACAAATATTTTGTTCGAAAATTGCGTTTGTCGTATGTTAACGATATCCGGAAATCGTTGAATCCTACCTTGACCAAGGAGGCTGAAGTTGGATAGTTTCTCTTTGTAGAAAAGTGAATTTCTCGGAGATGCGGCTTTCGAAATACGTTCCTCAATTATTTGCGCTTTTCATCATTACCGCGGATTTTGCTTCGTCGTCCAATGCGCGCTTCGCAGCTCGTTTCGGAACAGCGTGCGCCGGCTCCTAAGTAGCGAAGCGTGATCACGCGCACGCACGCCATGTGACGCGTGCTCCGAGCACGGCCACCGCATTCGGCACGCCTACGTTCACTCACACACACTCGCTCGCGCGCGCTTGGAGGCCTGGGTCGAATCCCGGACGGGGGCCTGGCCGATTAGATTCGCTGTGTCTGCCTGTGGGAGCTTAGGGGGTACGATTGATTGATTAGTGATCCCGAATGCGTTAACTACGAACGTCATTATTTCCGTAACTATAGTGGATGTTTTTTATCGCGGGAGGTGGCGGTGTTCTTCGCTCGCTGGATGGTCAGATACAGCTCAGCCCGTCGGGTTGAGATTCGTCCCCTGCCAGGTATCTCCCTCCAGGGGGGCACCGCCCCACCCGGGGCAAACTCGTAAGCTCTCGAAACGTCTGGTAGTATAGTGCATGTAAGTGTATGAGTGTGTGAGAGAGTAAGGTGTGAGGGTAGGACAAAGAAAAGAAGGAAAGACTGCGCGTGGTTCGTTTGTTAGGGGACTACTCTTGCATTCGCCTGGTGTTGAACGGAGAAACCACGGAAAACGAGCTATCAGAGCAGCCAGCCGTTAAAATTCTTCTGCAGACAGCGGATGATTTCGATGTAGTTTCTTATATGTAGCTAGTGTCGAAAAATCCTGCCACTGTCGGGACTCGAACCCTAGGACTTCTGTCAGAGGCACTGCAGCGACATCAGTTGATGCCCTGAACCTTCTAAGGCGGTGGAGGGGTCTATGAGGAAAATCGGACGGGACGCATTGTTATTAAATTAAAAGTCTGATGCGAAGATTTTAGAACATTGTATTTTCTTGGCATGAAACTGTTTTAAAACAAGTTCACCATCTAGCGGGTGTGGAACTCCCGCACCTCCCGTGATATAATCGGGCACTGCACTTTCGGGACTACTAACCAAAGTAGTTGAAGAGCCCGGAAATACGTATTTAACACCCAATCACATTTAGAAGATTTTTTTAATCATTGTGGGATTCTCTCGCTTGTAAAGCGGTTCATGCGCGAACAAACCGGGCTCTCAAGAGCGACCAGCGCCGACTTGAAATTTGTCGTCGGCGCAGTGGACCAGGTATGCGGTGGCGACAACCGGGCTTGCAAGCTGTGTTCGCTAATGTGTTGACATCTTAAGGGCAGCGATGATTCGTGTTTGGGGAAGGAAAGATCGCACGCGGTCAATTACGCGTTGTTTAAGATACTGCTCTTGTATCCGCGTGGAATTGACCGGAGGAAATAACCGAAAAGAAAACAATCAGACCAGCCGTCATTTAGAATTCTTCACATAGTGGCAGTCGGCTGGCTTGCACCCAAAAGTTTATGGGGTGTCGAATATCGTCTCAATGTTGCGATTTGAATAGCATAGGCTCTCCGTGACTTTGAATCTTAAATTAATGACATTTTTTGAACTTGGCATAAAATTAGCATCCGAGACTTTGAAGAAAGAAAGAAGTGGAGAATATCGTTAGGAAACACTTCAGCCTTATTGTACCTGATTTGCTCAATACGTAGTAATTTGCGGGAGGTCGGAGGGAATTCTTGTCTTGAAACTTGATACTCCTAATCCATTGAAAGAAGATGGCATAAAAAAAGTAATGGTGATTTTATGATACACTAAAAAAATTCTGTCTAAACACAACTAGTTCACAAAAAAAACGATTTAAAAGTATCAAAACATTGCCCCCCCTCCCTCTCTCTCTCTCTCTCTCTCTTCCATGTCATGCCATTCGCTGTTTCCCCTCTCCCCCAGTACTTAAACAAATTGGGAATGGCACTAATGCCTCCAGCAGAGGTCAACCTTGGTCTTATTCTGTTTTCTGGACCTCCATTTTTTATGTAGTGGTTAATCCTTTGTGCTCACAAGCGCAGAAACTTGATGTCGAATAGAAGGGAGTTCCTTTACTCCATTTCTACAGTATTTTGAACAAACTTTGCTATTTCTTGGGCTCTATACAATCAGGAAGGAAATTGAAATGAGGTCAGTTTTTATACAGAATTTGAAACAAACCTTAGCCTTGTGGAATGCACTAAATGAATAATCAGACTACACAGTTGAAGCATGAGTCAATACTGCAGAAACTTAATATATACCGCAAACTAAATATAGAAGTTGTAATAATAATAATTATTATTATTATAATAATAATCATAATAATAATAATAATATCACATTTAATTCATTATGTTTTTTTATGTAGATCCAAATTTAAAGAAAGGAAGTGTTAATATATTGTATTCCTGTTTTACGTCGTTTGCACCGTTCAATGCCTAGCGACCGCCTCCTCACTTCCTGGTTGAGGCTTATTACTCCAGGCGTAGCCACGGAAACCTCGTTCATCTCACGTATAGCGCTTGTGAACCCATGTTGGTCATAGAACAATGATAATCTTTTGGGGAAATGGGACCTGAAAGAAAAATGTAGTTAAAGGAAGTAGAAAGGATATAGTTAAAATAAATGTTATCATTTTCATTTTTCGAAGAAATAATTGGTTTCAAATATTCGAGAGCAGCCAAAGCTGGAACATTTCCTCTGAGCTTCAAAAAAACAACCTAAAACATTTATGACATAAAAATGTATTTTTGTGTTCTTGTTACCCCATACATATATTTCACATTTTTAAATTCGGTGCCACTCATCTGGTCCATCGATTATTGGCCCTCCTTGGGCCTAATCGAATCTACACTCATGCATTTTTGATTCCCCGCTTCGAATTAGGTTTTCCCCAAATCACTCAAATTAACACTCAAAACGTTCCAGCTAAGGCAAGCTTAAACACTAACAAATGTATATGTTTCGTCACTTAACGGCCCGTACTCGAAGCTTTGTTCAGTAGTGGAAGCACAAAGTGAACAAGTTGCAAGTTTGCTTAGAAGAGCTTTCCCTCTGTGACAACCAGTTTTGTCAAACATCAGCGTTTATAAAATTCGTGTGTGTTATTTATTATCTGTCAGAGAGCAAGGACATTGCAGTTTCTGTGCTATCGCATGTAGGCTGCATGAGACGAACAAAAGGCGGGACGCCAGTACACACTACTTCGCATGGAAATAATAAACTTAAATAGTAAATAAATAACACACCGCTGATATATATCTAAGCTTATTATTCACCTTTTTTGCTTATGAGAATATTTTAGTGCTTGTGTGTGATGACAATACTTCTAATTTAATTTAGAAGCTGATTTCTGAGTACTTCGTATCGAAAATTATATTGCTGGGTATAAACGTGTTACCTTTACAAGTCAACTTTCGCATCAATAAAAGGTCTTCAAAATGCTCTCTCAAATTCTATTAAAGTGTTCGTAGCCATAACAATTCGCTTTACGGCCTAGCCCTTATTCCCTTTCCCTAACGATCCCCTAAGAGTATGGGAATCAAGAATTGTGATGTAATAGATGTCAAAGTTCATCATCGTGCTTTAAGATTGTCACGGCCTTTCCGACTGCACATTGGTATAAAAGGTTTAGAAAGTAAATATAACCGCAGAACACCAACACGATAACGCGGTAGTGTATATGAGTGTATGTGTGTACCGATGTTTTCCCTAATTCTGTAAGTTTCGTCTTTTCTGTTTCAGGTGAGTGAATTGAGAAGCAATGGACTGTGACTGTGGAGAAGCTTGAATGCTTAGCCGTTATTTGTGAGTAGTTATCAGTTTTCATTGCAGTTGTATGTTTTAATATTACGATTTAATTATTTGTAATAAATCATATTTAAACTGTGAATTAATATTTTTCACATTGGGCAAATTGACGCATAGTGACGCATATGGTAACATTTTAGAACATAAGATGTTTTTGAAATCGCACGTTCAAAAAATATTTTAAAACTTATAACATAATAATTTTTAAAAACCCACCATGATGGAAAGATATGGGTAAGTTAGTCCGGCGCACTGATTTTTTCTCGTTCTGCACAGCACCAGTTTACTTCGCGAACCACGTGACCACAGCACGGGCACTGCATTTGAATAATCAAACCAGATCAACGAGCTAGAAAATACTTCATAGAGTGACCAATCATTTAAAAGCGGAATGACAATATGTTAGAACGAATTGAGAAACTTTAAATACATGTTGCTTCCAGTATCGATTATTGTCGTAAGAATGAAAGCTATTGAAATGTTATGGTAGTTAGCATAAAGCCTGAAAGTGTATGTTATTGCAATACCGTTATTTAAACCGGTAACCGAAAAACAATAAAGAAATAAGTTGTGATACGAACACCACAATGTCAATTCAGTATAGCATTGAATACTCCGCCACTCGTATGTTTTGGCTTAAAAACATGGCGGCCACCCTCGGTGACCCTCCACATAGAACGCTGAAACTATAGGGATAGCCAATAAAATATATTCTAGCTCTTTGGACCAGACGCAGGAGACCGAGTAGTGTTGAGAAACGTTTTGAAAGTGACATAAAGTGACAATTTTCAACGAAAAATAACATGATGAAGGTGCAATCGAAATAAAAGATGGACTATTTTTGTAATATGCTTCATATATATGTTACAATGTCTTGTAACTATGTGTTAATTTTGTGTAACTATGTGTTATCTAGCCGATCTATGTGTTATCTAGCTGAATTTAAATTTTACGCTAACATTTTGTCGCAAACGGTGTCTAATGCTCATTGGCGATGAGTTTGCGCAATATAATTTTATTCTCAGTTGATAATTTCAAATAAATATAATATATTTCATTTTAATGGATACAATCTTTGATTAGTAAAGGAAAAAGGAATTAAATGGCTAAATTTGGGGTAATCGTGAACAGACTTCTTCAAATGCTGAGAAGCGCCAGGTATCACTTGATGTACCACGACCCAATTTGTACAACCCTTATTTTTAAACGTGCCCGCGAACTCGTAGTAAGCTAGCTAACTTGCCCGCAACCTTGACACATCTGATTTACAAGAAGGATTTTTGCCAAGTCTATAAAATGTGGGAGAATGTATAAAAGGGAATCCACGGAGGAGGTCCCAATCCTGCCCACCTCAACTTGAACAGAAGTAAAGAAAAACGACTCACTTGTGCACACAGCCGGATTTAAGTGTTGCGGGCCCCCCAAGCACAAAATTGTGTTTACCGCCACCTAACCCTTAAAAATAGCTCCAACTTTGGGCCTCCACTAACTTTGGCCCTGGGGACTGTCAATGTGAGCGTGGATCATTTGGTTTGCGTAAACAATTAACACATTCTGTTGCAAATAATGAAATAACGAATAGTTCATATTAGACTATTTCAATAAGTTTTTTTTTTAAATCTTCGAAATTCTAAATACAAAATTTGTAGTAAAATAGACTATTTGAGTAACAATTATTTTACAGACACAAACATGTTATGCAAATTTTTCCGGGCTGCGGGGCCCCTCATGGATGGGGGTCCCCAAGAATCTGCTTGTTTTGCATGTAGGTAAATCCGACCCTACTTGTGCACAGAAAAGCTTGTGTGTACGGGGGGGGGTCTAGACATGTGTGAGCTCGCTAGAGGCGCATGCGCTAAGGACACGAGCGCGCCGCACGGCGGGAGGGGGAAGTGGCGATGAGTGCTATCCACGGCGGCGTCGGAATCCCGCCATTAGCACGCAAATGACGGCGGCACGGGGCGGGGAGCACATAAATCGGCTGGCGGCGCGACTCTAATGAGGACCCCGCCGCCGCCGCCCCCACCGGCACCTCCATTGCCAGCTCAGCCTCCGCCACCACCGCTACCGCTACCGCCACCACCGCTACCGCTACCGCCACCACCGCTACCGCTACCGCCACCACCGCTACCGCTACCGCCACCACCGCTACCGCTACCGCCACCACCGCTACCGCCATCACCGCTACCGCCATCACCGCTACCGCCATCACCGCTACCGCCATCACCGCTACCGCCATCACCGCTACCGCCATCACCGCTACCGCCATCACCGCTACCGCCATCAGCGCTACCGCCACCTACGCCACCACCGCTACCGCCACCACCGCTACCGCCACCACCGCTATCGCTACCACCGCTATCGCCACCACCGCTATCGCCACCACCGCTATCGCCACCACCGCTACCGCCACCACCGCTACCGCCACCACCGCTACCGCCACCACCGCTACCGCCACCACCGCTACCGCCACCACCGCTACCGCCACCACCGCTACCGCCACCACCGCTACCGCCGCCACCGCTACCGCCGCCACCGCTACCGCCGCCACCGCTACCGCCGCCACCGCTACCGCCACCACCGCTACCTGTACTGCGGGCACCGACGCCGCCGCAATCGTCACTGTTGTTTTCACCGTCGTCTCTGTCACCAACACTGCCACCGCCACCATCTCTGCCGCCAACGATACCGCCACCTCTATTGCCAGCACAGCCATCGCCACCCCCACCACCGCGTCTGCTGCCATCTCCACTGCTGCTCCGTGTAGTGCAGCGTGTAGGGCGCGTGGCGGTGGTGAGGTGCAGGGGGGGGGGTGGAGGGCCGCTGGGAGCATGTGAAGGGGTGTGGCAAAGCAGGTACGGCGCACATGCTGCGTATGGCTTCCGCCTCATTCTTGTCCGTGCTTCTCCTTTGTCGCCTGTCTCCTGTGTTCTTTTGCGATTCATCCTTCAGTACAGTTTCCTTATTTCTGTATTCTTTACCTTTACTGGTATCGGTTAAACTATTTATTTCTATTGATTATCATATTCTTCTTTTTTTTTCCTTTTTTCCTCTTGCCAGGATTCTCCACTGATTTGATTTACTTACTTCTTCCTCGTCTTTCCTTTTTTCAGAGTAATCTCTGTGTTTCTTTTATTGTAAGTAATTTGCAATACATCACTCCTTTTATGTAACTATTGTTCGATCCGATGTCTGCAAGTTGTAAACAATGTTTCATTATCCAGTTATTCGAATTTTCATTTCCGAAATTTGTTCTTTTTCAAACATCATCGAATTCGTACTTTTTCGAATTTTTCAGATGTATATAGAATTTTTAATCGTGTTCTTCCCATTTTTCAGATGTTAATTTCTGATTTTTTCAATGTGTGGTTGGAAATTTTCAATTGTGTGGTTCACGTTTTTCAGTTGAGGTGTAAATTTTTCAAGTGTGTTTTTGTTGTTTGAGTCATCCAGTGGCGTTGTTCGAGTACTCATTTCAAAAATACCCAGTTTTGATGTTTTTAGTACGTTCTAGTTGTTATTTTCCGAGCTCATATTAACCCGATCCCGTTATACTCGTGCGTACCTACTAACCTAGCGTGGACGCAACGCGTCGCAAATAGTCCTCATCACGTGCGGCCGCCGCCGCCTCCTCCTCCTTACCCGGCGTGCATTGGAATCGTCACAACAATGAGACGCGTGCCTGCGCGGGGTGGGGTGGGGTGGAGGAGGGGAGGGGAAGGGAGGGGCGGCGGCGCGGAGGCGGAGCCGGTTCGGCCGGTGGCAGCGCGGCCCGGCCACGCCCTCCGACGCGACATCCGACAGATGACGGCGCGGCGCGCGCCCGCTATGTGTGTCAAGGGTCCCGCACACCCACATGTGCTTCAGCCAAGTTCAGAGGGCCCGGTGCACCTGGAGGCAGGGTTGAAAAAACACACTTAAAAAATAATAAAAGCCAAGCAAACAAGTTTTTTTTGTTTATGTTCGGTTATTTGTTCATTTTTGGTTTATGGTGTTTTTGCCATTCGTTTATTTTTTGGGGTTGTTTATTTATGTTCTTACTTTCTCGCTACGGAGTAGAGGGAAAGTCATGTAATGCGGCACGAAAAAACAGCGAATATTCGGTAGAAAAACTCTTTATTACAGGGCCCTGGTAACGAAACAGTGGATAAATCCAGTTTCTAAATTTAGAAAAAAAATCCTCTAACACGTGGTGTAGCCACAATCCTTGTTTAGTGGGTCCCTGATACCGAGAAATTGAGTTACAGGAAAAAGTCTGTCTGATGTCGCTGCACCTTCAATTTGAAACTGATATTTTAATTTTTGGGGGGTACTTTACATGAAGCCCCTGAGACATTTTCCAAATTGTCAAAACATTGTCTTAATCGTTTTTGATTAATTCTTTTTGGATAATGTTAAGGATGTTCAAGAGAATGCTGCAGGTCTCATGTTTGTTGAAAACTCTGATTTTTCGAAAATTGCAAAAATTCAAAAAAATGTAGTTCAGTCGCTGTTGTTCTTACCACTGCGACTGCACTAAACTGCACTAACTGAACTAACTAACCAGCCTTCTGATACAATTGCGGCGATGCGGGTCGTAAGTCCGTATCGGACATTGTGCACACTTTTGGACTAACGTACCTTGTGAGCCCTTTGCCTTTAGTTGTGTGTTGGCGGAAGGGAGCCAGGGATGAGAAGGATCGGACGATGCGGCGTGGTATAGCTAGGCATATCACTGCTCACATGGGGAGTCCTCCGATTGCATCCCGAAGTCAGGTTTCCCTCGCACTCGCTTGCCAGTTAATCCCCTTTCACTTTTGTCCCCCGGAGGAGGAATAGCCCGATTGCATCCCGGCCGGCGTTTTGTGTCGGGGAGGAGGAAACAATTTAGTCAAGTTTCCAGTCATGAGTAATGCAAGTATATTCACGAACTAGCCCAGAGAAAACCTGGAATACAGGTGCTGCATATATTAAGGGAAGGCCAAGGACCCCTTTTCTCTCCTCTTTGCAGCAGCCTACAGAATAAGTAGGAAGAAGTTTCAATATTTTATAAACATTCTCTGCAGGTGAATTCCAAGCTTTCCTTAGTCTTTCTATCTGATTAGCGCAATACAAAAGTAAGAAAACACTACACTAAAAGGAGTATTTATTCTGTTTCTGTTTCCTTTTCTTGAAATGTGAAAGGGAAAGGAATATCGTAGAAGCTGATATCAGTGCGAGCTCTTCCTTGTACTCACGAAGAAAACCGAACGGGATTCAATTGGGCTATAACTTTTGGATGTGGGAGATTAAAGGCTGAGGGAAAGTTGACTGCAGGAAGCAGTCGGGGTACGTCCAAGCTACCGTATGCAAATTGCGGACCAAACAATCCCTTGATCTGCTCTCGCGGAACGTACTTTCTAAATCTACATGTAAATTGCGGACTACAGCAACACAGGTAAGGAAAAGGACGGATTGAGCCGGTAAGGGCGTCCGGGGAACTGCCACCGCGCTGCTGTCTAGCTTTTCTGGTGACTTATTGAAAATCCTTCAGACTCGCTCCTCAATCAAAGTGAATGGGAAAGAAAGCACTAGAGGAGTGTCGAAATTCCAAGGTCAGCGTTGTAGAATATTAGCTGAGAGAATGGAAGAATATAAAATGGCAAGAGAAGCAGAATTCATTCAATCAACAAATGATTCAATTGAATGAAAAACAACTTTAACCAAACCTCATTTCAAACGAAATGTGCCAGTCTTAAGTCTGGAAAATTGTAGAGGAAGTTGTGTTTTTAAACGAATGGCTATGAAAATGTTCTTAGAAAATAAAATGCCACCTTCCACTTTTATCTGGAAAGGGGATGAGGAAGTCTGTCCACAATTAACGTATGCCATTGTCTGGGTCGGTCCGCAGTTTACATATGGGTTAAATTCTCATTTTCCTTCTGGTCCGTAATTTACATTCGTCCAAGCAAACATCTTAAGCCTGATTCGAACTCGAGAGCAGAAACCGACCCTTTAAACAGCGACTGCTAAGTCGTGTATGCTTCAGCGACATTCGTTGTTCAGTTCGAGTGATCGCTTTTACTATAGTTTTACTGTATGGTATTGTATTACAGAAGTGAGGTACTTGCATATTGTGTATTCCATTGAGGTGTGACCAAACAAACAATACAAATGAATGTTATTACGCTACTTAAGGGATACTATAGGGCGAAGGACTCCGTAGTTTTGTCAGATGTAAATACATCCAGTTTTTTCAACG
This sequence comes from Gryllus longicercus, assembly GCA_038098605.1. Lineage (NCBI taxonomy): Eukaryota > Metazoa > Arthropoda > Insecta > Orthoptera > Gryllidae > Gryllus > Gryllus longicercus. Next base: position 2,352,732 of record JAZDUA010000215.1, read on the forward strand.
TTGGCGCTGCATAATATTCTTCTCGACCTGTCGAACCACTAAGATGACTCAGGGCTACACTTGCCACTACAGCGCCTCTAACCGGCGATACTCTGTTCGAGTCCACACGGTAGCGAACTTTCGACACTGGCTACGTAGTTGGGCCGAATTCAAAACTACTGACAGTCTGGACGAGATTTCGAGGGGCCAGTTGGTCTGTTTAGTCGTTTTCCGTGGTTTCTCTTTTCAATATCAGGTCAATGCTGGAACCCGAACAAATGATCCGCGGTCCGCACGCGATGTTTCCTTCCTCTTCCTATCCTCTCCCCTTAATCACACGAACTTGTACTTAAAAGCACTACACCTCCGTATGTCGGGACACCAGTTGGGAGCGTAGAGCTTGCCTCGGGTGGGGCGGTGTTCTTCTGGGGAAGAGATATTGTGGCGTCTTTGCCGGGGCAAATAATTACAGACGTGAACGGCTTGTAAATATTTAGTATTTATTAGAATAAAGATACTCCGACACCATAACACTATATACAATATTTACAATTAAAGTTAACCGTTACAAGAAGGAACCTTCCCTGGTTACCACCACCGCTGGCCCGATAATTAATTACCATCCCCGGTGTGATGCACCAGTGCCTTACGCGAGCATACATGCGAGTATGCCGCACCTGCCGTCACGACGTAGCACGCCGGCTTCGATTCCCCGCCTCGGTAGCCTATGCATTACAATGCAACGCCGCGCACAACCCTCACGACGCCCTACCGACGCGCTCAAACCTGAAGAATCAGAAGAACAGAAGAAATCTCTTAAGGCGGAGTCCGCTTATATACCCTCTGGGCAGGCTGACGGAAGTGCGTCACCCGCAGTGTCCGCCGACGCTTTTCCGCCGGCTTCGGGGTTTCCAAACCTGCACCCACGACACGGCACTCCTTCCCAAGCCTTTGTGCAGCCCGGCGTCACTTCCGCCAGCGCTGTCCACATGGCTGATATAGTACGTTTGTGCTGGCGACAGATATGACGCCACAATATGTAGAAAGGTGAAACAACGTAAACCGAACTGTAAGTTGGTGACAGATCTCACTTGGCAAGGGGAAGAAACAGACTTTCAGACAGTCTTCTTCCCAACTACACATTCGGAACTAATGACCTTAGCAGTTCACGCCTCCAGAAACAAAATACACAGTCAATCGGAGCTAGCTCTTCGCTCATATTGGCAATGCTTCTCAGAAACTGAGAAATACTGAGGGGTAGATTTAGACAAGGTAATATTTCGTTTACGTTAAAAAGAAGAAGAAAAATAATTATAATATGAATATTAGAAAATATTGGGGGAAGGGTTGTGTTCAAGAGAGGATCTCGAGTGAATGGACACCCCTGCCTCGCAAGGGCTATGTTCAGCAGGTGCTCTGCCATCTCAGGGCCAAAGGGCTGCCCTTCTGGCAATATCCTTCACCCAAGAGGCTGGAGGTCACTGGGAAATGAGTCAGGGGGAAGACAAAGTAGGCCGCAAATTCGCTTTCTTTTCATTTTTCCCCCTTTATTTTTATTTTACATTGACAGACAGTATAACTTTCGGACGTGAGGCTCTTCAGTTGATTGGCCGAGTTATTTTTTTTTATCAGCGAAGTGTGAAGGTAGTACCTTCTTGTCACACTCCCTGATAGTGATTTCATTAAGTTATGCCTTCAATCAAGGTTATTGCGAGGAAAATTCTTCAAACATTCGTTAGAGTGCGATGATGTGACTTGGAAAGGAATATAATGGGCGAGACTAGTAAATGCTAGAAATGTTCTTACCTTATCTAATGTCAGAGGGATATTGAGGGACAATGTGAAATGGGAGTCCGTTTCTTAGGAGGGAGAGTGACGGTTGATCAGTTCCTGTTTCGTGAGTAACTTCTCGTACATGATTTAAATTATGGAAGAAATTCCCTTTCATTGGAACGCCAATTACCCGAAATAAGCAGGGATCGGTACGATTCGCAAAAGGGAAATTCAAATGATGGAATAATGCGAAATGATTGCGTAAAAATGACGCGAAACACAGAAAAAAAACTTTAATAAATTTAATATAATATACGGAATGTCAAAACTTCCAAATCGAATGATTTATGAGAGAGAAGTATCAAAAAAATGCAATGAAATTGTTTACCAAACATTATTGTTTGGTTTGTTTACAGTATTGTTACCTGTTTGTTTACAGTATTGTTACCTGTTTGTTTACAGTATTGTTACAGTTTGTTAACAGTATTGTTTACCCGTTTGTTACATAATTGTTTACCTAATGGTATATCATTTACAAATTTTCCAGAAAATCTGTTTCATATAATTGTACTATACACCTTTTTTTTATGCTCACTAGAGAGCTATGTTATACGTTGCTAAAATAGTGCCTCAGAGTTAATGTTGCAAACGTCTAGGTTATGTAGAGGGGAAAAATGATAACCTTTTGCAAATTAACACGTAGTAGGAAATTTCATATAACGAAGTTTGTCTCTGATTGTTTTGCAATTCTCACTTCTCATTCATGAACCTGCCCAGTACCTGGCATATGAGGACGTTCTAACAAGTAGGGGCCTATGTTATATATGTACCTTGTCACTATGTAAAATTTTCTACCATATGTTCATTGGCAAAAAGTGATCATTTTGACCTCTCGATTACCATAGAAGTTTGTAACATTAACTCTGAGATATTTCCTCGGATATCTGATTTTTCTCTGATTTTAAGTAAAATTCTTCCTTTTTTTCGAAACTTTTATCTTCCTTTCACTTCTTTATTTGGTTTTTTACCGACATTCATCTTAGCTAAGTTGGCAGATGAAGATGATTTTTATGTTATGTCACACTCATTTTAATTGCCGTTTATACATTTTATATTGTTTTTATGGATATTTCTCTTCACATAAAGCAATTCTTTATTTTCTCCTCGTTTACTGCCTGCTTTCTATCTTTTATGTTATATTTGATAATACAAATTTCTTTCCGTTTATTTTTATTATTATTTCTATGTTTTTTTTATTATTTTGTTATCTTTCTTTTGCTTCACATCTTTCTTTCTTCCATCATACGTTTCCTCTTTCCGTCCAAACCAACTAATAATTTTAATATCGCGATCTGTATCCCCGTTAACTTATCGATTACCTAATTTTAATTATTACCTTCCTCTTTTACCTATCATATTTCCTTGTTTTTCACGTATTTTCTCTCTTTATTGTTTTCGATTAGCCTCAAAATAATTTGAACAACTGGTGCATCACCTTTTTTTTTCTATCGCTGTGTTAACCGTTCAGTAACCGCTCATAATCAATAGGAAAATGAAATTCGTTTATTTGGTATTGTAATATCAGAGATCATACACCGAGAGCTCAGCATCATCGATTTGTGAGGCCAAGTAAAATTGTGTCAATGGAATACCAACAGTTGACATTTGTTACCTAAGTAATTTACTGCAATTATTACAAACCCGTGAACATTTTATGCCTTAATAGGTTACTTTCCTCGGGGCACTGTTTGGTTCCATAAAAAAAACCTGTGATGTAAATATTTATGCTGGAAATCAACCTACTTGCATTGAAAACGTAAAGCAGGTTTATCCACTTTTTATTCTCTGAAGAGGCAGTTTGCTCGTTTTGTTTTTAAAACACCTTAAAGTGGATATTAATCTGCAGTGCGAACTTCTGATGCATCTCATGTTTACTCATGCACATACATAAATACGTGATAACGGAGATGTCTTTTTACAAAGTCGAAATCTGAGTTTCTGTAAAAATACGCATAGTGGCAGACATTTAGCGAAAATGTATATTTAAAATGTAGTTAGCTCTAAAAATGCTCAGATATTCATGTTATTCCATGTTTTCAAAAAAATTATTTTCTCACAAAGAGATCAAACGTGAACACACGAATTCTTTCATTATTTTTTATTTTATTTTGCTACAAAATAAATGAAAGTGAATATCCTGGGTACACAAAGTTTGTGATAACCCAAATTTCGCGAAAAATTAATACACTCCTAAGATGGAATCGAGAAAATGAAACTAAAATGACATAGATTATCAATATATTGCGTACAACTTCCAAATTGTTTACGTAGGTTCACGAAATGTGATTGTCGAAAGACCAACAAATGAACGACTTTGTTCACTGGGTACGTGAGTTTCCCGTAACAACAGGAGTTCCCTCTCAGACTGAGTGACATCTATGACGATGTTTTTATAGAAACACCGATGTTTTAAACATCGACGTACTAAAGATGATGTTTTTAATAGCGAGGTTTTGTCCTCGATGTTTTACGTTTTCGATGTTTTGATTACGGATGAAAAATTTCCATAATCACTACAGTTAAGCTTATTTTGATTGTGTAAAAGTTACGATATAACTGATTGTCAGTTTATGTACAAACCAAACAAATTCTGTTCGTTCCGTCTTCATGGAGTATCCATTCTAATTGTTGTAATTTTCGTTTTCTGTTAAATCTTTATTTTAAATTAAAAAACACGGCCACTATGAAATTACTTACATGATAATAAGTTACTAACTACGCCCGTACGTGATATTAAAAGTTATTTAACCATCTTTAAAACATCGATGTTTGCAAAAATCGATGGTTTTTGGACAATGTATTAATATACACCGATGGTTTAATTTCCAAAATCGACGTTTAGTAAGATTGATGTTTTGTTATCGATGTCGCATCACTACTCGGCCTCCGCCACTGACCGCTCAGGAGCCTTCGCTGCAGCCCAGTGTGTACACCCCTCGGTTGGTCGCGCGTAGAGCGCCCCACGGGATAAAAAGGAAACATCAGACTCGTCGGCGCGAGGCAGCCCGAGTGCTCCTTCCCCCTTCCTTTCCCCACTCCCCCCCCCCCGGCGCGGGCCGGCGGACCGCCGACGAACTCCTCCAAAAAAACAACAACGCCCTTCACCTCCCCTCCTCTTCCCCTCTCCCCCTCCTCTGCATCTATTTCCCCCGTGCCGCCGCCGCCGTCTTCGAAGCAGCCGGGCGCGCGGCACTCCACTAGTCATTACGTAGAGGTGTTTTCCGAAGCCTCCTTAATGGCGACTATTTTTAACAATTTTTTGTCCGCCACCCTCCGCCACCGCCGCCCGCGCCCTCGTTCCTTCCCTTTCCCCGCCCGCCCCACCTGACCTCCCCGAGGCGGCGTGCCGGCGCCCGCCCGACGCTACAGGGCACGCTGCCCCGCTGACACTCCAACGCTCCTACGCGCTCGTTTGTTCACCGTGATTGTTGGAAACAAAGGAGCGGCGGACGGCCTTCGTAGTTCCTCTGCTGGGCGCTGGTCGTTTCTGCGTTGCATGTGAAACGTATTCGTTGATGTGTTTGAGGTCGAGTAGGAGTTTGAATATATGTTTATGTGTGTGTGTGTGAGTGTGTGTGTGTGTGACAGAGGGGGGGGGGAGAAAAGAGGAATTTGGAGAGAGAAACTGTCTCGGGTCTTGCTATACAAACTACGGAATGATTGATTACTGCAAAGGCGGTTGCTTAGGTGTTTTGTACACGAATGGTAAAATAAATCGTATCAGCTTAGCTCTCGCTTACGTTTACTGGCGTGTTTCGAAATTTTAGATACTTAACATTTAACGTTGATATTTCATTTCATTATTCTTCTGCGTTTGTTATGTTTTAGGCTCTGTTTGCCTCACCGTTGGATGTACAACATTGTTATTTTTATGTTGTTCGGGATTAAATTAGTATCGACCTGAGTAAACGGTAAATGTGTAAATGTAATGTGCAAATGTGCGAGTGTCTATGAGAAAAGGATAATGAGAGAATAGAGAGAGAGAGAGGGAGGATAGTGAAGGAAAGGGATAATAGAGAGAGGGAGGGATATTGAGAACGAGACAGAGAGGATGAGTCAGTGAGGACAGAGAGGATGAGTGAGTGAGTGAGGACAGAGAGGATGAGTGAGTGAGTGAGGACAGAGAGGATGAGTGAGTGAGTGAGGACAGAGAGGATGAGTGAGTGAGTGAGGACAGAGAGGATGAATGAGTGAGGACAGAGAGGATGAGTGAGTGAGGACAGAGAGGATGAGTGAGTGAGGACAGAGAGGATGAGTGAGTGAGTGAGGACAGAGAGGATGAGTGAGTGAGTGAGGACAGAGAGGATGAGTGAGTGAGTGAGGACAGAGAGAATGAGTGAGTGAGTGAGGACAGAGAGGATGAGTGAGTGAGTGAGGACAGAGAGGATGAGTGAGTGAGTGAGGACAGAGGATGAGTGAGTGAGTGAGGACAGAGAGGATGAGTGAGTGAGTGAGGACAGAGGATGAGTGAGTGAGTGAGGACAGAGAGGATGAGTGAGTGAGTGAGGACAGAGAGGATGAGTGAGTGAGTGAGGACAGAGAGGATGAGTGAGTGAGTGAGGACAGAGAGGATGAGTGAGTGAGTGAGGACAGAGAGGATGAGTGAGTGAGTGAAGACAGAGAGGATGAGTGAGTGAGTGAAGACAGAGAGGATGAGTGAGTGAGTGAAGACAGAGAGGATGGATGAGTGAGTGAGTGAGGACAGAGAGGATGGATGAGTGAGTGAGTGAGGACAGAGAGGATGGATGAGTGAGTGAGTGAGGACAGAGAGGATGGATGAGTGAGTGAGTGAGGACAGAGAGGATGGATGAGTGAGTGAGTGAGGACAGAGAGGATGGATGAGTGAGTGAGTGAGGACAGAGAGGATGGATGAGTGAGTGAGTGAGGACAGAGAGGATGGATGAGTGAGTGAGTGAGGACAGAGAGGATGGATGAGTGAGTGAGGACAGAGAGGATGGATGAGTGAGTGAGTGAGGACAGAGAGGATGGATGAGTGAGTGAGTGAGGACAGAGAGGATGGATGAGTGAGTGAGTGAGGACAGAGAGGATGGATGAGTGAGTGAGTGAGGACAGAGAGGATGGATGAGTGAGTGAGTGAGGACAGAGAGGATGAGTGAGTGAGGACAGAGGGGATGAGTGAGTGAGGACAGAGGGGATGAGTGAGTGAGGACAGAGGGGATGGGAGAGTGAGTGAGGACAGAGGGGATGAGTGAGTGAGGACAGAGAGGATGGATGAGTGAGTGAGGACAGAGAGGATGGATGAGTGAGTGAGTGAGGACAGAGAGGATGGATGAGTGAGTGAGTGAGGACAGAGAGGATGAGTGAGTGAGTGAGGACGGAGAGGATGAGTGAGTGAGTGAGTGAGGACAGAGAGGATGAGTGAGTGAGTGAGGACAGAGGGGATGAGTGAGTGAGGACAGAGAGGATGAGTGAGTGAGGACAGAGGGGATGAGTGAGTGAGGACAGAGGGGATGAGTGAGTGAGTGAGGACAGAGGGGATGAGTGAGTGAGTGAGGACAGAGGGGATGAGTGAGTGAGTGAGGACAGAGAGGATGAGTGAGTGAGTGAGGACAGAGGGGATGAGTGAGTGAGTGAGGACAGAGGGGATGGGAGAGTGAGTGAGTGAGGACAGAGGGGATGGGAGAGTGAGTGAGTGAGGACAGAGGGGATGGGAGAGTGAGTGAGTGAGGAGAGGGAGACGGAGGATGAGTGAGTGAGGGAGGGAGGGGAGGGAGAGAGGATGGGTGAGTGAGAGGATGATGGATAAGGAGAGGATAAGAAACTAGCCCGAATATTTCGTGTACTGTTGGTAAAATATCAGTTTCGTTCATTAGGTTTATGGATGTACTGTAAAATTCTAGACAATATATTTCAATACGATGCCTGATATTTTAATTTCGCGTTTGCAGTTTTTCTATTCGACCATGAATTTCCGTAGCAGACTTTATCGTAAACTCATGTGGTTTATGGAAAGAATTTTTGAATAATGAAGCAACTCTGACACTGGAGGTATCAAACGAATTTCAATGAGTGTGAATTCAAGAGATTTACGATGAATCCTCGGTTCTTGGACAAGAAAAGTAAATAGTGTGATAGTTTCCCTTAAGATCATTTAAACCCGTTTGTGATATCTGACAAGGAAAGCAGCTACATGTAATGTTCAGAAGCAGAGTATGAGACCATCTCAGCAGTTTCTCTCGCTGGTTCAAAGCAAACAACAAAACCCAGATAGGTTGGAGCTATTGGCCCAGAAGGTGATAACAATATTGCTATTACAGCCATATTTTCACTTTTAGAATTATATTCAGTATCAAATGTAACTTCTCTTAATGGTTTAATATAGTAATTATAAAATAAAATAGCTTTTTGAGGTTGATACTCGATATAGTGTGAAGTAGAAACTTTGAAAGTTCGTTGGCCGTGCTGTGGGGAAACCCAGTATCCCTGTATAAAAGTGTACCTGTTTTGTTATTGTTATACCTTTCAATTATATATTTTTTAGATGTTCGTTAAAACCATTTGCGATTTTTCAATATTGTTTTATTTTTAAGCGATGCTCAGCCAAGTGAGCTATGGCAATCGTTTTGCCCTCATTTTCTCGTGGGATTTGTAAACAAAATAGCTACGAGCTATGCGTTCTAGTAGTTTTGTAGTAATTTCGCATGAAATAATTATAGGCGTTGTCTTTGTCAACAATATAGTTCATTAAAAGAGCAGCTTGTAATGGCTTAGCCATCCTGATACAAGAAACTGATGATGATGGCTAAGCTATTGAAAACTGCTCTTTTAATAGTAACATTGTTGGTAATGACCGCGTCTATAATTATTTCATTTTAAATGCCAACGACAACTCACCTATGTGCATATTGAGTGTGCATATTTGAAATTTATATTTATAAAGTTTTACATTGGATTTTGTTTATTTTTAGTTTAGATAAGAGTTTTTGCAAGCGACTCGGACTGTCCGACTGTGTCTTGGACGCTCCTAGGTGCACATTTGTTCGCAGTAATTGATGGAAACAAAGGAGCGTCGAGCTGCGCTTCGGCCTTCATCGTCCGCTAATTTCGCTCTCACCGTTTCACTGAGTCGTTCTCTCTCTTTCGTGAGAAGAGAAACATGGCTCATTTTGATTCATTATCGAGGCTGGAAAGATGGTGAATAAAAGCATCAGAGAAGATTTTTGAAGCTTTTTTAAAAACCGAATCAATGAATGATTCATTGGAACTACCCGAAGTAGTCGTTTTTGTGGCTTCCATTCAGCAGACAACTGATGATGATGGCTAAGCCATCGAAAGCTGCTCTTATAATAAAAAGTATTGTTGGCAATGACAACGTTTATAATTATTTAGGAAAGTTGATTTCATCTCTTGTGTATGTCCTAAGGAGATTCAATTTGAAGTAATGTCTTTTGCATTCATTCAGACTTCATTAAGATATTTCGAATATAGTAATATTTTTCAAAAACCAACAATTTAAAATTCGAATATCCATGTAAAAACTCATTTATTCATATTTTTACATCACCGCAATTGAATATAGGGCGTTTAATTTTAGATTAAAAACACACTAGCGGTTTTCTGATAATATTACAACTACAAAAATTACCGATTTGGTCTCCCATAGTTCTTTTTGTAATTTTTCGATTTCGTCGTGCCTGCATATCACAGCAATTTTATGCGCAGTTTCAGGACAAGAAACACTGTTGTAGACTCGGGAAGTCACTTGTAAACAGCGAGTGCACTGCAATTCTCAAGGCTGGCTGGCAGTCTAAGGTTCTGACAGTTCTGACTCTCTCAATTTTTTTTTTATTTTTTATTTTTTTTCTGCATAATTTACAATCTGTTCCTATCGGAACAATAAGCAAATGGTGTCAACAGATACATTTACGACGTGAACGTTTTATGACATTGAAATATCTCATTTACAAAATCGGTATGGCAGATCTAAAATACTCTCTCTCCTCAGTCTATACACATGCTCACTGTTATCTAGAAGGCTTGTTGAGAGGTGATTTGGGTGGTTGTACAATCTTCTCTGGTATGCTAGGCTCTTCGTGGCGATTACTTCCTCCAGCGGGACGATGTCGAGGTCTCTGTATATCGTCTTGTTTGTCACGTACCATGGTGCGTTGCATAGTTTTCTTAGTGTTTTAGCTTCGAATCTTTTTAGAATTTCTAGATTCGATTTACTGGAAGAGCCCCACAATTCAATACCATAGGTCCATGTTGGTTTGATTATAGTTTTATAAATCTGTATTTTGTTATGCAAGGACAGCTTTGATTGTCTGTTTATTAGCCATGGCAATTTGAGGACTTTAAGCTGCGCTTCTTTTCTCTTAGTTTTGATGTGGGTTTTCCAAGTCAGGCGTCTATCCAAATGCAGTCCAAGATATTTGATTGTATCAGCTTCGTGAAGTTCTGTGTTGTTTAGTTTTACTTTTGGGCAGTTTTCTTTTCTTAGTGAAAATGTTATATGTTTTGATTTTGTTTCATTTACGGTGACTCGCCAACAATGAAGATCGCCAACAATCTTCGATTTTGTTTAGATGTTCTTGAAGATGTTGTGATGCGCAGGAGGGGTCTTCATTTGCAGAAAGAATAGCTATGTCGTCTGCAAAGGTGGCTATTGTAGTTCTTTCTGTTGTTGGTAAGTCTGAGGTTGATATAAGATATAAAAAAGGTCCAAGAATACTTCCTTGTGGCACTCCTGCAGAAATAGGTTGGAATTCCGATAGAGCGTCCTGATATTTCACTTGAAATAGGCGATCGCAAAGATATGATTTGAGAAGTAAATAGTAGGAGTGCGGGAGAAGTTTTTTTTATTTTAAATAGAATTCCTTCATACCATACCTTGTCGAATGCTTGTTGTATGTCTAGGAATGCTGCAGAACAATATAGCTTTTTTTTCAGGCTTTGAGAAATTGTGTTTACAATACGATGGGTCTGTTCTATTGTTGAGTGTTCCTCTCGAAAGCCGAATTGAAAGTCAGGAATCACTCCTTTAATTATAGGCTTGAGGCGCTGTAAGAGAAGTTTTTCAAATACTTTTGATAGGACTGGTAGCAGGCTAATAGGTCGGTACGATGTAACTTCCGTGGCAGTCTTTCCTGGTTTCACGATCGCAGTTATTTGAGCGTATTTCCATTGACAAGGATAATGGCTATTTCGAAATATCGCGTTGAATATGCTTGTTACGAGTTCATATCCTTTACTTGGCATTTCCTGCAACATCTTGCCGGTAATAAGGTCAAACCCAGGACTCTTTGCAGGATGCGTGTGTTTTTTGATTGTTTGTTCGACTTCTCGTGAGTTGAAATGCTCGATGGGCAGAGATAACTGTAAAGGCACGTCCAAATATTCTAGCACTTTATTTTGAATAGTACTTACATTTTCTGCTGGTTTGAAAACTGAAGCAAAGTGTTTTGCTAAGCATTCGACATTTTCTTCTGCGCTTCTTGCCCACGTGCCATCTTCTTTTCGAATTGGTGAGATGTGCTGTTGGGGTCGCTTTAGTTTTCTAGTTGCTTTCCAAAGCGAATAATTAGTTTCAGCAGTAGGTGATAGTGCTTGAATGTAATTAGCGAATGATTTGTTTTCGTATTCCTTAATTTGACGTGTTAATTGTCTGGCTGCTGTGTTATATTTTCTTTTGTCGTCTGGTTGTCTTGTCGTCATGAATATTCGTCGGAGTCGACGTTTTTCTACCTCTTTTTGTCTTATTTCTGCGGGATACGTTGACGATTTATTTATTGTTTCTCTTGGTGTTGCGGCCCAGGCAGCGTCTTGTAATGTGTCAGATAGGTGCTGTATTGCGTCTTCGATGTTTTCTTCAGTTGTTAGCAGTGCGTTTGCAGATAGTTTATTGTTCACGTAATCGCGGTACTTGTTCCAGTTTGTCTTGTTACTTGTTAGTTTTAGAGGATAGTTTCTTTCAGATATATTTGAACTGATGGTCATTTCTACTGGGGTGTGGTCTGAAGAAAGGTCGTAGCAAGATTTTGCTTCTACTGTGCCAAGATGCACACCTTTTGCTAAGTAGAAGTCTAGGAGGTCAGGAAGCTTATTGACGTCAGTGGGCCAGTACGTAGGTTCACCAGTCGATATAGTAGAAATATTAAGTCTGTTTGCTACTTTAAGAAGAATTTTTCCTCGTAGTGTGTTGAGTCGTGAGCCCCAATGCTGGTTTTTTGCATTGAAGTCGCCTCCAGCTATGAATCTTGATCCTAGTGTATTTATAAAGTCTTCAAATTTTTGTTCTGTAATTCTATGTTTGGGCGGGTAGTATACAGATGTTATCGTCTGTAAAGCTTGACCTTCTGTCACCATTACAGATGTTGCTTGTATTTCTTCAGTTTTATATTCGTTCATTTCGTAATGTTTGATTGTGTTTCGAATTATTAGAGCAGTTTCTCCATGCGCTGTACCGTCCGGGTGCTTGGTATTATATATATCATATACCGGTATCTTTAAGTAGGATTTTTCAGTGAAGTGAGTATCGGATATTAGCATAATATCTATATATTTTTCTTTGAGAATAGTTACGAGCTCTCTTTGATGTTGGATTAAACCGTTTGCTTTCCAGAGAATAATTTTAATTCTTGGTGCCATTTAATGCATCTTGGATATTAATGACGTCAGTGGGTTGAGCAAATCCCCAATTTGTTCAGATTGTTGTTTAAGGATGCTTTCGAACTTTTGGAATGAGGTTTCTATTATTTTGCAGAGATCTGTTTGGTTTTGATTGTAGGGTACAGCGTATGTTAAGTTTTGAGAAGATGCTGTACGAGAGAAGGGATTGGGTTGAAAGTGGCGAACTGGGAGGGGAGGGAAATCTGAGGCGTTTGGCACTTTTTGTTTCTTCTTGTCGATGGTGTCTGTTTCTTTTCTGTGCTTGTTACGTTTATTAACGTAATCTTGATACACCTGGCAGCCTTTATAGTTGGCTGGATGGCTTCGCGAACATAGCGCGCATGTTGCCGGCTGCGTTGCATCTTTTTTGCATTCGTCTATGAAGTGTTCTTCACCGCATTTCACGCACCTTGGAGTTGCTTTACAGTATTTCTTCGTGTGACCATACTCTTGACAGCGATGACATTGCACTGGAATTTTCTTTTTGTACGGTGCTTCAAATTCTATTTCTGCATTTACAAGTGTGTCGATATTGTAGATTTCTGCATTGTTTGCACTTGGTTCTAAGTCTATAAAAAAGAGCGATAGCGGCTTTTTGCTTACTCGATGAAGTACATTGTGCATGTTACGAACGGTGTGACCCTTGGATTTGAGTTCAGCTTTTACTTCTTCTATGTTTGCTGACGGATGCAGGTATCGAAGCACTACACGAAATGCTCTATCTTTCTTTGGTTGATAAGTGTGGTTTTTGGCCTCGGATTCGTCAAGTTGCTTAATTATTGCTCTGTAAGCTTCAATGGTTTTCGGTAGCACTTTTACATCCTCGCTGTACATTTTGTACGTAAAATCCTCGTCTTTTACTTGTAGTTTAAGAAATTCTATTAATTTCGATACATTGGTAACACTTTGCACGAATATTGGCGGTATGTTATGATCTATGGGGGGCTTTTTAGGAGTTTCAACTTCTGATCTGTCTTCTAATACTGCATATTGATTTTTATGCGTAAACACTGGCGCACTAACATTCGAGGGAGTTGGTATGTGCTGGTCACTGTAGGAGTGTTTTTTTCTTTTTCGAGGCTGTTGCCACTCTAGGGTACTCACGGTTTTATTTGAGGTTGTTCCAGACGACCCCGGACCTTGTAGTTGTTGAGTCCATTGCTGTGGTTGTGTTCCATGAAGTTCCCAGGGCTGGCCCTGGTGATGTGCTGAATAGAAACCTGTTTGATCTCTCATAAGTAGTTGTTGTTGATTGATCTGCATCAATTGTGAATCCTGATTCATTAAATATTGATGTTGCTCTAATTTTTGCTGCGCATTTTGTTGTATTTGTAAGTTAATTATATCACTGTTTTGCCCCACGGGGCCACTTGTACCTTGACCATTCATTGGTGTTGAATTAATATCACTGAATTCACTGTGATGATTTAATGCTTCCACTGCTCTAGCGATGTGCTGCCCCGTATCAGGGGAGCCACTTGAAAACATTGTCACTACACACTGTACACTGAACTCGTAGAGTTGTACTCTGCTATACTTATCTCACTGAAGTCGCCCGTGAAGGAGAGCGCTCGGCGCACGTCCGCACGCTACCGTGTTCAGGCGAGAACTGACTCTCTCAAATAGGTCGCGATCGCAAAGTTGCTCGAGATACAGGCTGTCGTAATTTGCTCTCCGAACAGAAGTGTTTGTTTTGGATTACTTGTACCCGAAAAATTTTTTCTTCGACATTTCATAAATATATCCTCAGTGCTTCTCAGGTTAAGAACATCATTCTGAACAAAAGAAATCGTCAAGAAACTGGTGTACAGGAACACGGGCTTTGTTTCTTAACAAAATAACACCAGAAACATTTCTTCATGGTGGTATTTTTTTCTACAAGAAAATACATTTTATTTTATATTATAACATAATTTCTTCTACCTGAAATACGTTCATAATTTTTTGCCTCAGAATGGTCCAAATTGTTCTTGACAACTTCTTATTGGCAAACGCCCTGAAATGTAATGTACAGAACAGGAAGAAATATATTTTCGTAAGTATTAGAATTGCTGACTGCGGGTCGCACATCAATGTCATCGTTAATTTGCACATACAAAATTCAAAATATACTTTCCAATGAACCCTTACAAAATTACTTAAGAAAACTTTCTTCCCTGTTCTGTTCTTTCATTCACTTCCAGTTTAGCCATCAAAATATTCAACCTTTGTAATTCACGCAATCCAAGTTCAAGAATCAAATTCCGCTTCCGTTAATATTTAAGTCCTCAGCAATTTGTTGAAATTCATATATATATATATATATATATATATATATATATATATATATATATATATATAAATGTTTCTATTATTCAAATGAAAGTTCAATTTTTTCGGCTATTTAACTAAGACGTAAATTATAACATTTTAGAGGTTTCTACTTGTCATTACCACAATACAAATAAGCGTAAATATTTTATTTATGCTTATTTAATGTGAATTGTACAGTTATTTAAGTTTTTTGTAGAATTATGTATTGTTTGTAACTTCTTTAAAGACAATAATATTTGTAGTGAAACAATTTTCTTCACTGATTGTTCTAAACAAAGGAGAGATTATTTTCTCCTTCCGGTAACTTTGCTGTATACTGTCAGGGTTATTGACGTGACGGGAAAGGGTAATGACAAAAAATTAAAGATAAGCCGTTTTTTTATTATGACTACTGTGGCGTCATATCTGTCGCCAGTACAAACGTATTATATTAGCCATGTGGACAGCCCTGGCGGAAGTGACGCGGGGCTGCACAAAGGTATGCCGTGTCGTGAATGCAGGTTTGGGAACCCCAAAGCCGGCGGAGGAGCGCTGGCGGGCACTGCGGGTGACGCGCTTCCGTCAACCTGCCACAGGGTATATAAGCAGAATTCGACTTGAAAGCAGCCTTCTATTCTTATGATTCTTCAGAGGTGAGCGCGTCGGTAGGGCGTCGTGAGGGTTGTGCGCGGCGTTGCATGGTAATGCATAGGCTACCGAGGCGGGGAATCGAAGCCGGCGTGCTACGTCGTGACAGCAGGTGCGGCATACTCGCATGTATGCTCGCGTAAGGTACTGGTGCATCACACCGGGGATGGTAATTAATTATCGGGCCAGCGGTGGTGGTAACCAGGGAAAGTTCCTTCTTGTAACGGTTAACTTCAATTGTAAATATTGTATATAGTGTTTTGGTGTCGGAGTATCTTTCTTCTAATAAATACTAAATATTTACAAGCCGTTCACGTCTGTAATTATTTGCCCCGGCAAAGACGCCACACTACTAAGACTGGCGTGTTATATCATCGGTGATTGAATTGATTGCTTGCCTGATGCTTGGGTGGGTATTGTATGGTTAGCGTTTATCTGTTCTTGATTTTAACGATGACTGTCGTATGAACGTTGCTTGTTGCAACGTTGTCCGCAAAAAAATATTTAAGATCACGTTTTGATGTCAAATTGAAAATGTGAACCTTCGATCGACGGATAAACGTCACTTTCGTAAATTACGTGGTTGGTATAAGTCAGGCTTAATGCATTTAGGAAGTTATTATTATTAATTAGGTACTTTAGCCATAATTTAAAATGCATTATTATCGTAGCAAGTCATTAAAACGGGCCTTATTAAAATATTGCCACTCTTCCACTTTTTAGATTTCATCTGGCCTTCGACAATAAATTCCTCTCTAGAGGGACTCGGCCGCTTGTGTATTTCCATATTCTCCTTCACTACGGTTAAATGGATTCCGTTACTGTATTTTTTTCGAGACTTTTCGGCATTCCACAACCATCTCTGTAGATAAAACTTTTATTCTCATTCTAGAACACTGGAAACCTTCACAAATAATCTTCTATGACATTGATATATTTTTGAGACAAGCATTTCTCCACCCATTATCCTTTGGAGTCATTAACGTTCCATTCTAAAACCATTAACATTCCCGCTAAAAAGGATGTGTTCGTAGGAAGATCAGCCTAAATTTCAAAGTTACGATTAATTAATTGTGTGATTTCTTTATATGGATTGTTATGGAATCAGTAGCTATTGAAATTATGTCGTAGTTATTGTAGTTATGTACGAGTAAGTATGTTCGAACCTTATCAACAAAACAGAAAAATGAGGATGCTGTTAATCTCATTTGCTGAAGCCTTTTTCCCAAATTATTTTAAAAAATAGAGTTATTATGTGTATTAAGGAAGAACTTGAAAGAGACTTGCTAACAAATATAAAGGTTCGCAACTTGAGAGTTTGTTTTAATTATTATAGTCGAGAAAAATTCTGTACAAGTTTATATTTTTAGAAAGGAAAATTCAGAGCCTCCATAAAAAAATTAAAACATAAAAAAAAAGTTTATTTCGCAAAACTTGGGGGTTGCTTTTGGTAGTAGACCCGTAGAACTCAATGTTACCGAACGATAAGAAAATTTTCATGAAGCGGGCCGGTCATAGGCGAGTTTTACACAAGGGCAACTATTTCTCACTCCTTCTTAACTTTAAGTACTTAAACTTTAACTTACTTTACGTACTTTAATTTTAGTACTTAAAATCAACGCCTAAAGGTACAAAATAATTTGTGAAAGTTTTCCAAATAATTGTTCACATACGTAGACATCGTAGACGCGACTTTTCTTAACGGGATACCTGTGTGAAATTAACAACATAACAAAATCTTACATTCACCAATTTTTACGAAAGACTACGCTTACAAAACAAAAAAAATCAGATGTAATCATTTCAATCGTTTTTATTTTCAGAAAATAATATTCATATTAATATGTTTTTATTATAATGAGTTAAGGAACGTCCTCATTTTTCTGATCTTTTAAACTTGTGTTAATTGATTCATTATTAATTAATTATAAATTAATAAATAAGACGTCTATCTGTGTTCCCCCGCATAAACATTAATGCTAAATTTCATCATCCCAGTTTTGAAAAATCGATGATTTTTGTCCGATGCATTATTACCGACGCTCTCATTTTCCTCATTGTTGATTAAAAACATGGATGTTTCTTTGCCGATGACGCATCCCTAATTGAGAAGCGGAGTGTGGCCGACTTTCGGGGCGCCCTGTGCCCTCCTGCCCGCTGGAGCGGATCGCGCCTCCCCCATCCCCCCACCCCCCTCCTTTTGGACGTTGACACAGGTACGAGGGGGCCGTGACAGCTACAAACTGCCGTCGCCTTCAGGTGCTGCCGACGCTTTCGCTCCCGCCCCCGGCGACCCCGCCGCCCCCTCGTCAACATCACCCCCTCCCACCCCCACCCCCTCGTCTCGACCTTCGGCGCGCCACCGCACCCCCGGTGGCTCGGGGCGCACGAAAAAGGGACAGTGGCTCGAATTCGTTCTGGCGTTATGCATGGGCGCTGGGAGAAGAAGCAATGGTTGCCAAGGCCCCCTACGAAAATGTACAGAACTCAATATAAAAATGTTTTATTTTTTACTGATTCGTTATAACTTGTTATTGTCTTTGATGTGGAGCTCGATATTCATTGCAGAATGTACTTGTCGTTACGAGGAATATATGAAAACAGTTAAATGATGCTAAATATTTTCTTGCGAAGGAAATTATGGGAGGGAAATATGAAAAGACAAGAGTCAACATCGAGTTAACTAGTAAATAAGTAAATCTGAATCATTAAAATTAGGTTTAAAAATATTTTATGTTCTACGGTTGTTAACTGATTCTAATGATCTCGGGCCAATGGTCCTCTGGCTCTTTGTCGCCGCTCGATCATTAGAACCCTTAAAACGCCCTTGCATAATTAACATATTTTTTTGCATTTATTTTTTACTGATACGTTATTGCTTATTAATGCCTTCGATACGGAATTCGATATACCCGTCATAACGTACCTGGATCGACAGAATCGTGATTTTTTTTGGGGGGGGGGATGGAAACATTTTAATATCGGTACATGTTGGCTTATGTGTGGAATTATGAGAGGGAATAATGAAAAGTAATTAATTATATGCGGAATATAATATATGGGAATATAAAAATACAGACTAAAATAAAGATAATAAACAGAGTCAATTTAACACCTAGTTAATTAGTAAATCTAAATCTTTAAAATTAGTAAAAAATAACATCTAACGTTCCACGGGCCTTAACTGGATCTAATGATCTCGGGCGACAAAAAGCCCTCCGGCCAAAGTCCCTTGGTCCTGTTCCTTGTTTTTATTTATTATTCATGCCTAGGGATAAGGAAGACATGTGGCGAGGAAGACATATTCCCTTTCTCCATATCTAGCATACTTGATCTGGCTGAGCTTTTCTATCGTCCCACAACTAAAGAAACAGAGACGATTGTATTAGAAAGCTAGAGCCCAATTTATGTCCCGACCGGGAATCGAACCCGGAATCGCACCATGGAAATCTCGCTCGTTATGCTCCCCACCTCCACTCACAAAGACTTCAAAATTTTAATAATATTGAAATGTTTAAACTACCCATGATCCCTACATTTCCCCCGTGCCTGTACCCTTTTATTTTATTTTATTTTCGCTCCGCTATCCCGTCCACTTACCATTTGCTCCCAGATAAGAATCCATCTCGTCTGCCCCCACCCTTGACCTGGTCGACCGCTGCTCGCACTCAAGCCTTCCGACCGCATTGTCTCCGCATTCCGCGCCCGCCGTGTCCCTGCTCCACCTCCCGGCCGCCCGGGGACGTAGTGAGGATCACGCATCTGTCAGATGGAAGGAGGACTCCTGGTATTCCACGTAATAAATCGGTTTTTTAAAAATTATTAATTTGGGGTTAACTTAAACTACACACTACCGGAAAACGTTGTTTGTTTTAAGACATGCATTAATACGTCGTTTTAATCATAATATTTATTCCTAGATTCTAGTTATTGCTGAAGTGATTAAGAAAATTTTATTGTAATGTTCCTGGTGATGGGTCTCCGCTGTACCGAGACTTAAGGGGATGTAAAATATGCGGATTTCAGTATTCGTTTTGTGAATGCAGAACATACAGCATTGAACTCAACAGTTCTTTCTATTTCTTACTGTATTTATTTTTTCTATTTGTTCTCTTTCCTTTCTATTTATTCTAGTTATTCTTCTTTCCTCCTCCTCCTTCTTCTTCTT
This sequence comes from Gryllus longicercus, assembly GCA_038098605.1. Lineage (NCBI taxonomy): Eukaryota > Metazoa > Arthropoda > Insecta > Orthoptera > Gryllidae > Gryllus > Gryllus longicercus. The sequence goes on from JAZDUA010000215.1 coordinate 2,372,281, forward strand.
CTTCTTCTTCTTCTTCTTCTTCTTCTTCTTCTTCTTCTTTTTACTTCAGTTACTGCATTCACGTATGTATCTCTCTCGGTAAAAATACTTGCAAGATGTGCAAATGTTTTAGATGATCTCGAAAGCTGAAATATCTCCAACTCTTGATGGCTTACAAGAAGCCAAACTTCAAGTGACTTAATGGACAGCTCCCTCTTTTAATAATACCCAAATTATTTACATACATTCGCGTGTTACATATTTATACACGTACATGTGCATAAAATAATCATAAAACAGGAGCTACATGCATATGTATAAACGTACCTACGTAATTACCTCTTGCGGAGGTAGAGGCAAGAAGATATATTAGATGTATGAACATATGTGCTCGTGTTTTCACGTCTAAATTTCATATTAATCGTATATCACTATTATCTTCTTCTTTCCCATTGTCCCCTCTACGTTTCTTTCGGTTATCTTAGTCAACATTTCTATCCCCTCAATCGTTGATGCGTAATCGAAAGATATTGCACTCTCGTCTCAGCTGCTGTTACGTTTTTTGGATTTGGATTTTTCCCTATGCTTGCTTCGTTTCGTCTTAAGTTCATTTATCGAGCTTACGTGTTGGAAAGGTAAAGTGAATTTGCTTCACTAAATTTAGTTTTTCAATTTTCTTTCTAATTCTGAATTCTGTAATGGAGGTAGCTACTGTATGTTTCGTTGATGTGGACCAGGAATTTAATGTCACGAAGTCAGAAAAATCATGTACCAAATGCAATGTTTCAGGTACCTTTATATGACGTGTTGTATTACAAGCATTCTGTAAACTCGTTTAAGTGGAATTTGGCATTGGAAAATATTTTTAAAAAAACAATTATATTATTTTTACATTCGGTGATTAAATAAATGAAACATACCTGTAAATAAGTTAAATATGACAAAAATAAACATATCACATTATTTTACAGCTAGATAATACATTCTTATACATTTCATGAAACAAGTAAATAAATCAATAAAGACGTTTGAAATTAATAAGTCTTCAATTGACCATATTCGACACAATCCTTCTTTATTCTTTCTCTTTCCTGGCTCGTTCTCCAAAGACCACTTTTTATTCACCAGCATTCCTCCATTATTCATGAACGACATATCCACCCAAGAGTTCTACAAAAATAAGAAACAAACCGAGCTTTTTTTTCATTTTTCTCTTACATTTTATGTTCGATATACTCGCGTCATGAGTTGTCACGCGTCTTTTTTTATGTTTTATAATATCAATTTGCATAAAGAACCAGAATATTTTTAAGTCGAGAACGAAATTAGAAATTCGTTTCATTTCCATATGTTTATCTCCAAACAGGACAATAGTAAATAAAACTTTTTTAGTGCAAAGTATACGTAGTACATCTATGAAAGTAACTAAGATATTCGCTGATTGCTGTTACTATACTCTTCTAAGATGTGTACTATCGTAGCCTCCCTCCTCATTAATGTTCCATAATGCATGAGCAGTTCCATGACTGCTAATAACGGTTCCTTGAAAAACAGGCCGAGGGAGAGGGGGAAAGCACAAACATATTTAGAATTAATACTTCTAATATTTAAACATTTGTCACCTTATGTGAACCCCTACAATACACCTGAAAAACAGTACGTAATTTCAATTCTTTTAGCTTCACTCATGAGCTTAGCGAAACCCATCATTATTGAAAACGTAACGTGCAATTTGTTCACGCGCTTCCGTTGAGGCATCGCATATGTTACGTGCTATTTTAAATATATCAGGATGTTTACCATACCTTTTAAATCCTGTTGTAAAATACTGGGTCAGCATGTTCTTGCTTTAACAGGGAGCGAAGCAAGTCAAATGACTCATGTCAAATATCGATGCGATATCGACAACAGATCATCGATGTTCCGAAAAATCGATGTTCAGGTTTAAAACATTGATGTTATACATCGTCCAAAAACTTTCGATGTTTTCTAAGTAGTTTTGCCAGTTTACCGTAAAAGAATGCGGGAAGAAAAAGAGGCTATGCCTACTGCGCGTGCATTGGCCATCTCTTCGCCAACGAAATACGAGGAAAGGCGTAGAAAATACAAACAAAAAAAGCATAGATGTTATCTCTCAGGGGAGGCATAGTCTACTCCATGAAGGTAGCATGCATTAATACAACATGAATGTACACCTGTACCATGAAGCTCTCATGGTACAAACAGCATTTGGTTCGTTCGAGCACGTGAACTGACAGACGTATAATCAGTTATTAGTTCATATTTTACCTTGTACAAAGTTGTAATTATGAATATATTTTCATTGTTCAACAAAACATCGAAACCTAAAAATATCAAGCATTAAATATCAGTATTAAAATACATCACTTTTCGTCTATAGGTGGTTAAACTTCGATTTTTTTTATAGAAAGATCGATGCAATGAAACATAGACATGGATGTCACATCTCTAGTATCAGATGAGCAATATGTTTTTTACGAAGCCAAGTTAAACGTGAACAAGACTACAACGTTTTGAAACGCCACCCACTATACAGCGTATTCCACAGGTGTTGCATTGATCCCTTTGCTTCAGTGTGTGTGCGGCGGCGCGCGACGTCCGCGGGCGGCGCAAAAAGCCGCGGGTGCGCGCTTCGCCCGGGGCGACGGGCAGCGGGCGGGGGAGGGGAGAGGCGGGAGGGGGCGGTGGCTGACGAGGCGCGAAGAGCCGCGTGGCCGCGGGGGCGACACGCAACGCACCGCCGCCGCCCATCGCCCATTGCCCGTGCCCGACAAACAAGGCCCCCGGGGTAGCGGCCGCGCCGCCTCCGTCGTCTCTGCCTTCGCCACCGCCGCCGCCGCCGCTTCCACCAACGCCGCTACCGCTTCCGCCGCCTTCACCTCCGCCGCCTTCACCTCCGCCGCCTTCGCATTCGCCTCCGCTTCCGCTTTCGCCTCCGTCTTCGCCTCCGTCTTCGCCTCCGTCTTCGCCTCCGTCTTCGCCTCCGTCTTCGCCTCCGTCTTCGCCTCCGTCTTCGCCTCCGTCTTCGCCTCCGCCTTCGCCTCCGCCTTTGCATTCGCCTCCGCCTTCACCTCCGCCTTCGCCTCCGCCTCCGCCTTCGCCTCCGCCTCCGCCTTCGCCTCCGCCTCCGCCTCCGCCTTCGCCTTCGCCTCCGCCTTCGCCTCCGCCTTCGCCTCTACCTCTTCCGACGCCTCCGCCTCTACCGTCCCCGTCCCGTCTTCTCGCCTTCGCCTCAGCTTCCACCAACGCCACCTTCTTGACCTCCATCGCCTCCGCCATCTCTTTCGCCACTTCCACCGCCGCCTCCGCCTTCACCTCCGCCGCCTCCTTCGCCAACCCCTTCCGTCACCCCTTCCGCCCGCCCGCCCGCCCGCCCACACGAGTTGGTGGCGGTGACGCGACTCACTGCAATGCGGCGCGGCTCCTGGCGGAGGGTATGGATGAAGAGAGGTGGTGGTGGTGGAGAAGAAGAAATAGTAAGAGAGAAGAAAGATGAGAAGATGAATAAGGTGGGGAAGGAGAAGAAGTTGGAAAAGGAGATGAAGAAATGGAGGAAGGGTTGGAAAAGAAGTGGGATTGGCGTCTGCAAGAGACGCTTTTTTGAATAATTTTTACAGTATTCCTGTGAAAATTCGGATTACAGATTTTATTAATTCGCTTTTAGGTGTGCAGTCTTGAGCTAGTGCCGTGCCACTTGAGATGATTAGTTTTGTTCTTCTTCTACCTCCACATTCTTCTCCTTCTTTTACTTCCTTCTTTTTTATATTCTTCTTTTCCACCTTTCTTTTCAACCTCTTCCACCTCCTAATCCTTCCCCCTCTCTTCTTTCTTTCTTTTATCCTTTTCCATTTTTTCCCCTTCTCCTTCCCCTCCTCCTTTTCCACCTTCTCCTTCCCTTCTTCCTCCTCCTCCTTGTTTCCCTTCTGATCCTTCTTCTTCTTCTTCTTCTTCTTCTTCTTCTTCTTCTTCTTCTTCTTCTTCTTCTTCTTCGTCTCCTCTCTTCTATTTCTTCTTCTGCTTCTTCTCGTTTCTCTTCTATTTCTTCTCATCCTTATTAACGACATTCCCTAACGGGGCTTGCGAAGAACCTGTGGGAACAATACGGCGGCCACCGCGCAAGAGCTTCGCTTGAGTTGAGAGTGATCAGGCGCGCGGATGCGCCAGTCAGCGACCGCAGCTCAAAGCGGTTGGGCGCTTTCGAAAATTGTATTGCCCTTCCATGTTCCCATTGTGGGCTTTCAAGTCAGCTACCTTTACGACTTGTTTTCCATCCAAACATTCTCAGATAAATCTCCAGACGCTACTCCTTTCGCGATGTACAGATTAGGCTCCTTGGTTGATTGATTTGTGATTCCGGGCGCGTCGTCTGCCAAGGTAATTAGTCCCTTAAGTATAGTCTATATTTTCATCGCTAGCGCAGATCTTTCCCCGCTGGATTACGAGATCCGGCGCCGACCTGCCAGTCGGCTAGCGTTGTTTTTTTCCCAATCACGTATCTCTCTCCAGCCAGCGGGGCGCCGCCCCAGTCAGTACCAGGTGTAAGCTCCCGACATGTGTTGCAGTGTGTGTAAGAGGTGAGGAAAGGATAAGGAAGAGGAAGGAAAGATCGCGGGTGGTCCGTTAGGGTAGTGCAACGACATTCGCGAGAAATTCTAGAATTCTTCTCCAGACAGCGGCTGAATTAGACCTAGCTACGGTCGAAAATCCTGCCACCGTGGGGACTCGAACTCTAGGACGTCCCGGTCAGACGCACTGCAGTGTCATCAGTTGATGCCCTGAGACAGCGAAGCCAGTAATTAGCTCGCCAGAGTCGCTTGGTGCGTCTCCGAAACAGATTCATAACCTCCGCGGGTCGTCACGTTTGGGTCCACGAATTGAGTTCAGAACTCTTGAGCGTTATGGAACGGGCAATGGCCCAAGGTTTTCTTTTGTCCCCTCCACAGTAACCCTGTGAAGGAGGGGAATTTATTATCTATAATTTTTTTCATTACGCTGCTGCCATTGCGGCTTAAGCAGCTACAGGCGGGGCTTTTTCTTACAACTAACTTACAATCTAGACTTAAAGTTATCTTAATTGCACTTTGGCATTACTAACTTATACTAAAATCGTTTTTTGTAATTCTATTTTATACGTAAATTGTTTTTATATAATGGTACATTGTTATTATTATTATTAGTATTATTATTTTTTTTTCTACATTCACACATCATTCATACTATTTTCATTATATACATAACCATTCATTCTTCCCATTCATTCGCACTTGACTACTACTGGCCCAAGGTCCGGCAGTCAATAAACCACTCGACCGGCAATATCAGTAGGAAGTTTTTGCTCGGCATAGTTACCGCAATGGATTGCGATCTCGAACTGCATAGAGTATAGTGCTATCGATTGCTGTAACACTTCTCCGTGCACAAATTCCATAATAGGGAGTTTGCGTTCCCTCTAACGGCACTATTGCTGTGCGGATGCGCTGTTAAAGTCTCGCAACATTTTAGTGCATCTGCGCATGCGCAGAAGCTCGATAGTAATGTCTACTATGGCGTGCACAAACTCCCTATTAAACCACTCTACGACAGTGTCGATAGACCATCCTAGAGCCTACAAGTAGGTAGGTCTGGTTGTGGGGAGTTTGTGCACGTCATTGCAGAAGCAATATCAATCTTCTGCGCATGCGCAGATGCACTAAAATGGTGCGAAACTTGAAATGCGCCTGCGCAGAAGATGGATAGTGCTTTAACGTTCGAGGTGGCACAGACTCCCTAGTATTGACCAGTCAGGTAATACCACCGTGCGGTATCGATAAACCTGACCCTAGAGCTGGCAGTATCGCTAAACCATCCTCTAACCAGAGTTGATCTGTAAACCATTCTGTTAAAAATTGACTTGCGAGGGTCTTCACTTACTCGGCAACGATTCGCCGGACTATTGCTTATTGCTTATGCCAAAACCCCGAACAGTAAAAAGATCGTGTAAGTCTCCCCGCGAAAATCTCGTATAAGGTTTGTAAAGAAGAAAAAAAGGGGAAAAAACGTAGAAAGTAAAAATAAGTTCAAGACGTGTATTAAATTAAAGCTTAAGCACTTAGTTCAAGATATTCTGTACATCTTCAACTGAAGTGTAAGCGTAGTTTTCAAGCAATATTTCAGTAGCAAAATTAAATGTTTTAATTCATTACATTAACTTCAAAATGGTGTTTGAAAAAACAACAATAATTTGTGATGTGGATTCTTAACTGTTTATGGTCCGGGTCTGGCGACTTTGGTGGCTTCGGAGGGGTCAATGTATCGGGTTGTTGTACCCACGTTTGTGTCTTAAAGCCCAATCAAAACCAAGGATTTTTAATGGCGAAAATATCCATCGAATGCCTTCCTACAGACAGGAAATGAAACTGATTGTCTCATGTTGTAGATATACTGCCTGTAAAAGAATAAAGAATAGAAGCGTAGCGAAATTTGCGTGACAGACAGAAGAGCAGGCCTAATGTCTCGTGTCTCGCCACCTAAAAGAAGGCATGAACCAAGCTGAAAAGTGTCTTCGTAAGGGTTCCGTGACCAAAAACAGTTCGGGAACCATTTGGCCCGGCTGCTCGCGCGCCCGGGAGTATTATCCTTCGTGAGCGGCAGAAGGCCAGCCGCCACCGCCCTCGCGTCGGACTGCCCGCCTGGTCGGTCGGCCGGCCGGCCCTCCCGCCCACGGCCGCTGCATTCCTCCGCCATTTGCGGCGGCGGCAGCGGCGGCGGCGGCGGCGGCGGCGGCGGCGAGAGAAGAAGAGGTGGAGTGGCGCCGGCGACTGGAGCGCGGCGTGCGGCTGGCCTGAGAACTACTCCGGACAAGAGATGCTCCGGATGAGGAGAGACGGTCGGAAGGACGCGTGCCCTCCTGGACGTCAAGACTGTAAGGAGGAGATTCAGGTCGGGTGGTGGGGGCATGCATGAGAAATGTCGACAGCCAATCGGCCAAAGTGAACTTCAGGGACGTCACGCGGTCTTTTAAGGCGTTTTCGGCCAATGTCCCCCAAACTGATAAGTCATGTCAACGCCGTCAACTCTTACACATACGAAAGTGTAGAAGAGGTTGGTCAAGTACATGTGCATAGTTATTGGCCGAAAACGGCCGAGATGGTTCCATCATTTACTGCGTGATATCGCTTAAGTTCAGGTGTACCAATTAGCTTCCGACCCTCGATACCCCCACCATGCTTACAACACCGAAGTTACAGCCTTCATGCTCGTGAAGATGGCTGAGAAGGAAAGCGCTCTCGACTCAGCGGAAATGTGGGTATAGGGTGATGAGGTGTGCCTCAGGGTCGCAAATGGAGCGACCACGTTTTTAATGGAGTTCACTAGGAGATTTTGATGGTCGGAGAGAGTCGAGGCGAGAAGGGGGAGATGTAAAAAAAGTACTAAATCAAATACACGAATTTTCAAGTAGCTACAAGCATGTATTAATTAAAAATATCGTAATGATATAATAAATAAAATATATCGTAAGTGTATAAAACTTAAATACAGATGAAAATAGCGATGGGTTTGGTCTCTAACTTTTTAGGTATTTCAGTTTTTATTTATCTAAAGTGATTGAATTAGAATTCAGATTTCAACAAGGCAGCCAAGCCATAAACCAGCACTGAATCCTAAAATTGAGCTAATCTTTGTAATTTCTTAAATTCAGTTAAATTAAATGTAAGAATTGATATAATTTTGTTGTTATGAAATAATAATGAAACCGATGTATAGCTGCCATAATGAATCGTTGGAAAATAATTATAAAAGTGCCGAGAATTATTATAGAAGCCTGGATAATATAAAAGAAAACATCCGGAGCCAAGATAATATTTTCAAGAATCCAGAGTGAAACTCCGGAGATGGTCATCGTATGGCAGGGAAACGTGACGACCTCCTAGGTATCTCTCCCAGCGGGGCGCCGTACCTTCCGGGAAGAGCTCTGGAAACCCTACAAGTGTTGTAGTGTAGTGCATGTGAGAGTGTGTGAAAGGGGCGCGAGGATAGGACAAGGAAGAGGAAGGAAAGATCATGCGCGGTCCGTTGCCAGTTTATTAGGGTACTGCTACTGCATTCGCTTGATGTTGATCACAGAAACCACGAAAAATTGTCGATCAGAGCAGCCGTTCGTTAGAATTCTCCTCCAGACAGCGGCTGTACGTAGCCTAATTGTAGTGTTGAAAATCCGGTCACTATCGAGCCTGGAGCCCTTGGTCCTCCAGGTCAGAGGCGATGCAGTGACATCAGCTAATGCCCTGAACCACCCAAGCAGTGCGCGCAACTGCCGGTAAGCAACGCAGTTGGAACCATGCACTTGCGCGATCTAGAGCTGATTATACAGGAACAGGATATACTACCGGAATTGTCAGGTGTAATCACGGACTTGTATCGATGCGAGACACGGCCCCTCATTATGATTTATGGGTTTGATTTCTAACTGCGACTGTAGTTCTGCTAACTGTATTCTCAAGATGCAATATCGTCCTAGTAGGAAAGCTCTTGCCGATCAAATGCGAATGATGTGGATGTCCTGCGTTTTACTGTGACAGACGAAACATGTTACTTTGAACCGTCTGTATTTAGAAGTCTTCCCCCTACACAACCTCGCGTTTCCTGTCCTCTTCTTTTCTTGCGCATAAGTAGCAATCAGTCAGCACTGACGTCTGCATATTGAGTAGGGAAAATGCGAGGTTGGCGTAGGCAAGCAAACAGGGGGCAAAATTTTGACAAGCAATACGTAGCCCTACGTAATAAAAAAATATTTCTGTAAATAAGATTAATTCCTGATTTCACCCTTTTTTAACCTAACGATTCGGGGATTTCATTCCTGACACTTGGGGATGAGGTGTATTCCAAATCATCTGGCAACCATGTAAATTGTTCAACATCATACAAATTAATTAATCATACATGTAAAGTTATTTCACTCTCCTTGTATTGCGTTTTATTCATTTACCAATAAAATACGTCATTTTTAAATAAAACGTTTCATGGAACAGCGGGCCCAGAAATGTAGTGGCCCCTGTTCTTTAGACTACGCACGCTATGGCGGTTGTCTGTGGGACAGAGGGTACAGAGGATAGGCGACCCGCATAATGCATTGCCTTCGCTATAAGGAGTTTTTGTACTGCTTAAGCATGGCATAACGTTCTGCAATCGACAGCAATATCGATCTTCTACGCACGAGCAGATGCACAAAAGTGATGTAAAGCGCGGAACTGCGCAGGCGCAGAAGATTGATCATGCTTTCGATTGCTACGGAGTGCTTAAATTCGCTTTTGGCGTGATGTTTCTATTTTGAACATTGTTTCTATTTTGAACATTGTTGTATCAATTTTGAACACTGTTGTATCAATTTTGAACACTGTTGTATCAATTTTGAACACTGTTGTATCAATTTTGAACACTGTTGTATCAATTTTGAACACTGTTGTTTCCATTTTGAACACTGTTGTTTCCATTTTGAACACTGTTGTTTCCATTTTGAACACTGTTGTTTCCATTTTGAACATTGTTGTTTCCATTTTGAACATTGTTGTTTCCATTTTGAACATTGTTGTTTCCATTTTGAACATTGTTGTTTCCATTTTGAACATTGTTGTTTCCATTTCGAACATTGTTGTTTCCATTTTGAACATTGTTGTTTCCATTTTGAACATTGTTGTTTCCATTTTGAACATTGTTGTTTCCATTTTGAACATTGTTGTTTCCATTTTGAACATTGTTGTTTCCATTTTGAACATTGTTGTTTCCGTTTTGAACATTGTTGTTTCCGTTTTGAACATTGTTGTTTCCATTTTGAACATTGTTGTTTCCATTTTGAACATTGTTGTTTCCATTTTGAACATTGTTGTTTCCATTTTGAACATTGTTGTTTCCATTTTGAACATTGTTGTTTCCATTTTGAACATTGTTGTTTCCATTTTGAACATTGTTGTTTCCATTTTGAACATTGTTGTTTCCATTTTGAACATTGTTGTTTCCATTTTGAACATTGTTGTTTCCATTTTGAACATTGATGTTTCCATTTTGATCACTAATACTTCACTTTTGAAGTTCGGTGTTTCAACATCGAAGATTCTTTAAACACCAATGATTTATCTTTGAACACTGACGTTTCAATTTCGATGTTTCGTTCGCGATGTGCCATCCCTAGTTCCCCGCTCCGGGCTCTCGAGCTCGTCCTGGAGCCGCCGGGGCCGGGGGGGGGGGGGGCATGCGCGGTGTGGCAGCCGGGCCTGTTGTCGGGAGCGGGCGGTGGGCACTCGAACGCCCGGGGCGTGGGCGGTGGAGAGGCCGCGCAGACGCGAGCCAGGGGCTTGGCGCCGCCCCTGAGTGCGAACAGCACACGGAACAAAAGCCCCTCCTCACTCGCTCGCTCGCCTTTTGTTCGTAGGCCCAACATCTCCGTGTTAGAACACGGCCAGAGGCATAAACCCCTTATGAAATGTGGAGTTCGGTGTGTAAGTAGTGGTATCTGGCATTTTGGGCGGAATTGAGACTATTGGCTTTTGTGAAAAAGAGGGAGTAGCTGTCTGTCTTTAATGTGGTTTCAAGGACTGACAATTGGCAATGGTAATTTACTCGTATGGTATTACATGTGCAGCTTGTTTCCTGTACACAGTATTGTCTCATTGCATTTTCTTGCAAGAAATGTCAGATCTCACTATATTCACCTGACTACCTTTAGTATAATCAGTGGCGCGGAAGGGGAACAAATGCTCAGCCGCTCACTCGCTCACACGCTCGATTTTGTTCGTAGGTCGAGTGTCTCCGTTGTTAGAACACGACCAGAGGCATAAGCCCCTTATTTATGAGATGAGTTCGGATTGTAAGTAGATGTATCAGGCAATTTTGGGTGGAATTGAGACTTCTGGCTTTTGAGAAAAAGAGGGATTAGCTCTTTCTATTTAATGTGGTTTCAAGACTTGTCAACAATTGTAAATGATAAATCATTTGTGGAGTTTGCGCGAGATATCTGCGCGCTCGACGCTCTAAACATGTCTCAAAAACAGGTGTTTTTGACATTCTTATTTGATGTCATTTGATTATTATTTTGTTCTGAAAGTGGTCAGTCGTGGTTTTGACATACGGCTCGGGCAAGTCAGGGAGTGTGACGTTATAATAACGTTTACAAAGGCCCGGGTTGTGCAAAACCAGATCATTGCAATAGATAATGTATATCTCATTGACGAGATCACTTTTTTAAGTACTAGGTATGCGAGCTCATGCGAAGCTTTGTCACATACTTTTTGCCTACGTGTCGGAATATGTCCGAACAATTTCGCTGTGTGATCCACTTACCGGCTAATTTGCCCCATATGTATTTTTACTGAAGTCAGTGTGTGTGATGCGTTGTTTCAAGAACATTTAAAAAACTCATAACCCAATACTTGGTTTAATTTAAACAATAATATTGAAACCAATATTATCTTTATTTAACCTAAAATACCTGTTCCATATGTTCAAAACAAAAGCAATAGGGGAGACGGAAAATATTTTTAAGGTTTTGAGTTTCAAAACGGTCACATCTATGGATTTCTTCTCTGTTACCGTCAAATTTTCACCGGTTTCCTTTAGTTGTACTTATTTCTCCATCCTTTGTTGTTGCCTTTTTTTTAACTTTGGCTGTTTCAAGTGGATATTTAAGAATATTAGTTCGAGATTTCCTTCTCGTTCACGCGAGTCCTTCACAGAAGGCGCTTTGGAAGGCTCGCCGTTGCGAAGGGGCTGGGAGCGGATGCCGGCCGCGTGTGGGTGTGGGATGGGAGTGTGTGGGCGGGAGCGAAGTGGTACGGGCGACCGTCTTGGAGCCACACCATGCGCAAACAGCCAACGCCGAATGAATGAAACCTCCGCTCGTAATACCAACCTTTGCCTTGCGGCTTGCTGCTTCAGTTTTCATAGCGGCTCACGGCATTCACGTTTCTGCAATGCCTCTGATTGGGAGGTCCTAGGGTTCGAATTCCGATGGGGGCAGTATTTTCGTCCTACCTACATACCTAGGTCGAATTCAGTCGCTGTCTGGACTAAAATTTGACTGATCGATAGTTGTCCGTAGTTTCTCCTATCTCCGATCAGGCAAATGCTGGAGCACTACCGTCACAAACGGGCCACGGGCTGCGCGCGATCTATTGTTCCTCTTCCTTGTTCTATCCTCACGTCTTACTTACACACACTTCCATGTGCTACACTACTACACATGTCGGGAGCTTAGAGCTTGTCCCGGCTGGGGCGGTGCCCCACTGGTGGGAGATACCTGGGTGGGCAAAAACCGCCGGCCGACGTAAAAGTACATGAAAATTTTCGGTACCCTTCTTGGTCTTAGGCCGTAAAAAAGGTTTTTTAAACTGTTTTTAAAGATTGTACCCATCACACACGTCCAATAATTCATGTACCTTCACTATGGAATGTCCCCAAATTAAGGGATTTTTATTTTTATAAGTGATTTATTTATAATTTAGTATAATCGCATCAACATCTATGGCCATCAGCGACTAAATTAACGAACAGAATTACATAAATTAAAGAAACAACTTGAGGTAACATGTGAGGAATAACTTGGTGCAAAATTAGTATCTATCTAAATTATTAAATTTGTATTTTATTTTTACATTTTTTACTATGTCCATATAATTCTCTTCTTTAAAAAGTATAATTTTTGTTGCAAAAAATTGTTAATAAATAGGCATGTAATTAATATTACATTATAGGAACATGTTCCTTTCGCTCTAAATCAAACTGCTGGCATCTTACCTTAACAGTATTGTAATAGTTAAAATTCAATTAACTGAAAAATTGACTTACAACTAAACAGTACAGTGTAATACAGTTTGAGAACCTGTGATGTATAGAATATTTTTCCTTCTTTCTTTTTCTCGTGTAGTACAAAGAGTTACAGTTTCTCTTCTTGATGGTTTCAGTCTATACATTGTGAAGTTTTGTCTGATAAGCAAAGAAAAAAGCAAAATATGCTCAATTCATATATTCTAGTCATAATTATATTTGAGTTGCTAAAATAAACTGTACAGTGTGAACGAGCATAGAATGTATTGTTCAAAGTGAAAATTACTGAAATTCGTTCTTCTTGTTTAAGAAATAAAGTACTCTTGTTTATTTGATTAAATTGATTTAAATAATTTTGTAACGGAGTATTAGAGGCCATAATATTTATTCTTATGTTAATTCCCATTGAAGGTGTTTCACTTTGACTCATCAAGCATAAGTTTATTCCGTCTTAAATATTTTTCCAAATGGTACCAGATGTGATGGCACTGACTCTTTGTTTCCGAACGACTTCCCTTGCAAGATTACAATCTACAGTTTTGTTTCCTTTATTTATTCGAAAGGGGAATATCAGTTCCACGATCCGAGCACAGCGAGATTTTGCTTTGTTTTTTTCTTTCTACTCTTTTTGGGTGAGCTTGTGTTTACTATATATCTTTACCTTACAGAGCCCTGCCTCTTCGTTCTGAGCTCTCACCGCGCTCCTTTTGTTGAGAGTACTAGACGCAGCGTTGGAGCGTGAACATGTGTAGGTGGAGAGAGGAGGCTGAAGGAGGAAGTTAACGTCGAAAAGAATGAAATCTTTGGTCTAAAGCACGTAATGTGTCGTTTCAGATTTTATGTACATTCACGTTCCCAGGCTTATTCTTATTACTACAGGTTGTTCCAAACCTCTAAAACTACAAGTCAAGGAGTTAAATAAAAGTTTTTCTTCCTTAAACATTGAAAAGTCGAAAAAAATGTAAGCCTCCCCTGCATCCCCTTAAAATGTGGACAGACTGGGATTGCCAAATTTAATCGTTGATGATCAGCTGATGTCACTGTAGTGCCTCTGACCGAGACATCCTAGTGTTAGAGTCCCGACGGTGGCAGGATTTTCGACACTTTCGATTCAACCTAGCTACATCGCTAGGTTGAATTCAACCGCTGGAGGAGACTTCTAGCGGCCGACTGCTCTGATCGGTAGATTTCCGTAGTTTCTCCGATCAATACTGGCGAATGCCAGAGCAGTACCCGAACAAACGAGCCACGGACCGCGTTCTATCTTTCCTTCCCCTTCCTTGTCCTATCCTCACCCCTTACTTAAACCTCCATGCTCTACAATACCATACATGTTGGGAGACCAGTCGGGAGCTTGGAGCTTGTCCCGGCTGGAGCGGTGCCCCGCTGGTGGGTGATACCTGGATGGGGGAAAACCCTGCCAGCCGCCGTGTGGGTCGGCGTCGTATCTCAACATCCAATGGGAGAGGATCACCACCAACTCCCGTAATAAAAGCATGCACCACACTTATGGGACTATTGACCGTTGAAGTTAACATGCCCGAAAACATGAATCAATCTCAACATTTGGCAGTGAATATTTTTACTCGCTGCTTTTATAATTAACACATCTTGGATTGTGCGAGTTAGTTCCAAACCTTTTAATAAAATAGTGGACTAAAATAACTATTTTCTTGTAAATAAAATATTTTTAAGCGATTAGAGAGTATGACCAACTATGTACAATAAATAATTTGCATTAACTAAATTTAAAATGCCGTGGGTGGAAGGGAGTTAACAGATCTATTCTGCACTACATTTCTACCTAATTTCTTTCTTATTTCTTTCTTTTCTTCGTTCTTTCTCTTTTCTTTTTGAATTTTCGTTCTTTCTTTCTATTTTTCTTTCTTATTTGTCATTTCTTCTTTTTATCTCTTTCTTCATTCTTTCTATCTCTTTCTTTCTTTCTTCAGTCTATTTGTGCCGGTCGTCCCGGCGGGAGCGGCGTCTCGTGCGTGAGTGGGCGTGCGCGCGTGAGCATGAGTTTGTGTGTGTGTGTGTGTGTGTGTGTGAGCGTGAGCGGGGTGCGGCGCCGCACCAGAGTGCGAACGCGTGTCCTCTACCGCGCGGGACAAACAGTGCTCCTCCTCATCCTCCCACGCCACCCCCACCCCCACCCCACGCTCTCTTCTCCCTCCCTCTCCCGCTTGGTTGGTCGCTCGGTTTACCAGCGCACGCTGAATACGGGAACCGCCCGATATTTTCTATTGCATTCTGAGGTTTTTCCCTCACACCCACTTTCCAGGGAATTCCCATTTTACTTTTGGCTACCTGAGTAGGCGTATAATCAGATTGCATCCTGCTCTATGGTTTCCCTTACACCAGCTTGCCAAATAATCACCATTTTACTTTATGCTACCTGTAGAGGCATTGCATCCCTGCCAGTGTTTTGGGAGGGTAAAAGATGAAACAAACGTACACTTTCGATTTATGTCGCATCGCATATCGATGTTCTCGCGCCAATCGAAAGAAAATCTCGAACACATGTGAACATGACAGAATCTTCAGAACAGTTTATATTATCACAATAACTAGAATATAATTATTTTAATTCTGCATATTTTGAGGAAAAATAAGGTTCACTTTTCCCCTCCTTGGAGCAAATTACTGTATACATTACGAACTCAAATTTAGAAATTACGAAATTCGAAATTGATGAATTCCAAAATAACAAGCTTCCCTTACTCTATCTTACCAGTGAAATACAAAAGTAATACAAAATGAGCAACGTTAAATGGAGTATTTGTTCTTTCTGTTCTTCATTGATATTTTTATTGATTGGTTGACGATTCTGGGCGCGTCAACTGCTGCGGCCATTTGGTCCCGTAAGTGGTTTTTGTTCGTGAGGGGACGGTGATCTTCTCCCGCTGGATTGTGAGGTCCGGCGCCGACCTACCGTCGTCTAGCGGGTTTTTCCCCAACCAGGTATCGCCACCTCCAGGGAAAAGCTCTATTAGCTCCCCACCGGTCTCTCGGCACGTGTGGTGGTGTAGGTAAGTGTGTGTAAGTAAGGGGTGAGGGGAGGCCAAGGAATGGAAAGAAAGATCGCGAGCGGTCCGTGGCCTGCTTGTTAGGATACCTCCCTGGTGTTGATCGGAGAAACCATGGAAAACTTCCAATCTGAGCAGTCGGCCGCTAGAAGTCTCCTCCAGAGAGCAAGTGAACTCAACCTAGCCAGTGTCGAAAATATTGTCACAGTCGGGGCTCAAACCTAGGACTTCCTGATGAGAGGTACTGCATCAGTTGATGTACCTGTCCCTTGATCTTCAAAAATGAAAGCTATCTTCGAAGCACTAATAACTGGGCGATATCTTCTTGGAATCACGAGGAAAAGTAAATGGGATGGGATTATTAGTGGCTTGATAAGTGTGGTAGTGAACATAATTCAACTGCGAAAAATAAGAGTGTGAATAGAGATTCTGGTGCTCAAGGAAACGTTCTCAGGTTATACTTGTATTTCTTACTCAAACATAGTTTTTACTGTTGTTAACGATGAACTATTATTAAAATAAGAAAAGTAAATAAAACAGCTGTGATTTCCTGGTCCCTTCTATAGCAGAGAATGCTAGACAGAAGTACCAAACACAATAAAACAGATGGTGAATGGTTGGAATGTGAAAATACCCTCTGTAAGGGTATATCCATTTGACATTTCACTGTATTTATACGAAGCCATGTAATTTTTTCTCACGAACAGGGAACAACCCAAATAATGTACGGTGTACGGTGGGAACGTGTTCGCAAATAGTTCAATGAGTAAAGTTGCAGGAAAGCAGTTGCAGTGTCGTATCAATTTCTAATTATATCAAGGAAAATTGCAGGATAATTATGGTATGCTACTTACATTATCTATACTAATACATTTAATGTTTTTATGTGATTCTAGCACTCTGTTTAAAAATATGTTTCTGTCTGTTTCAGGTAAACATCTTAAGTTATTACGACGGTTCGAAGTGAGAAGACTGGTTAATTCCTTACGAGGTATGCCTTTGGATGTTGGTAATTACTGCTTGGTAATGAAGTAGTACAAGTGAGATAACTCCACAGAATCGAGGAAGTATTTTGTCTTTACTACTGTATTTTCTCCCCGCCTGTAATTAGCTTATGCGATAATCGTCTATTTATTCATTCGTCTTGAGGAAATGAGCATGTATTTTTGTTTCATGAATTAATGTATTTCCATTCAGGATTTTTTAGTGCTGCAGCTGTATGCAATTATAGGGAAAGGAGATTATAAAAGGAATGTTTGTACTGAACGTCTCACATAGAAAAGATAATACATATCTCTACTACTAAAGTTATGTACGTAATGCTCCAAGAAAATCAACTTCGATATTTTTTCGGAAATAGATGTTTTGGGGATCCGTTGAATCAAGAAAATGTTTTTATCAAAACGCCTTTTCGTCTGTGAACAACATTAGCCCCTAAATGTCTAAACTGTTCACAGGATTCTCCGAAGAATAGCCATTCCTCGATTTTTGGAGTACTTTACATAAAATCCTAACATTTTCGAAATTTTCCACAAAACTGTCTCCAAATTTAAGTTTAGACTTAAATTCTTCGGCACAATTTTTTAATGTGTTGCGTCTCGCAATGCATCTCTTAGGGCCTGTTTTACCAAACAAGGAGTAAGAGTTTACTCTGGAGCAAATCGTGTTTACCCGAGAATAACTTCTTGGAGCGTTTCACCAACACTTTACTTGAGTGTAAATCACATACACTAGAGTCAATTCGAGAGTAACTTTACACGGCGAAAGTCCGGCGGGTAAAGTACGTAGTAAACTTAATTTTGAGTTTGCGTCTACCTTCGAAATAATGTTGTTATGACTCAACGATAGGGAATGATGGTATTTGAAAATGATTCGGAATAGTATCATCTAGTGCGAAGACAAAGATGTGTGCGGTGAGAACGGATTGTTTTCCGATTACGACGATTGAGATTTTGTCAGAGGTTATGTTTGACCAAATTAGCGAAAACATTTAGACGACCGACGGGAGCTAAGAGTGTTTTTGGAAGAATTGAAGCTGATTTGGAAAAGAATAATTTGCATAATACGGAATTAAAGAACAAATACAAGTAGTAGAATCATTTCATAAACTATTTTTTTCTGAATTGTAAGTATTTTAAGGTTATAGACAAATTGTTCAATCCAGATTAAAACAGGACATGTCTATTAAAAATGATTTAACTGAAATAACGTATTTTATTTGTGAAGTACTTGTATGTTATTCAGTCATGTAATGTTATCATGTTCATCAGGTACACTATAAACTGTGGAGGACTATTTAAATTTCTTTTTCATCCATGTGGATACGAAATAAAGATAGTAAGTAAACGATAACAAAAGGAAAAATAATAAATTCAAGAACTAAAAGTATAAGAAATAAAGATAACTAAGAAATTAACTACGCTAACTCAAATCACTAAAACACCAAATAACATTTTTGTACGACAATGTTACTTCCACCATGGGTGGAATATGAGGAAATAACAGGAAGTTGGCGTTAGTTCGCATTGGGTCACGGTGGTTCACTGGGTCGCTCTGGCTCACAGCATCTTGAATCGCTCTCTGCTGTGTATAAAAAATTGCTCGTTCAGGTGGTTCGCGGAGTAAATCGGGGAGTATGGACTCTAGAGTAAAATAACCCTCCAGAAGAATGGTTAAACGCTTATATTTTACTCAAGTATTACTATCGTAGAGTAATGCTTACACTCTTAACTCTACTCGGTTGTTGGTGAAACCGGCCCTTAACCCTTCTATGGCATTTAGCTCGTATTATTTTTCTAGAGTAATAGCTACGTCTCGTCACGTTGCAATCAGGCAATGCCTTTTCTCCCTTCGATCAGGGGCTTGACGCCGTTAGTAACCGTGGTTCTCAGACGATCACCCAACCAGGAATCCGTGGTGTCAAGAGTTGCTTAACTGCTGTGATTTCAGGGACCTGAGTTAAGCAATTTGGCTAACATTATGGGCAATACAAGTCCAAGAACGGTTTCGTTTAAATAGCGCCAGCACAAAACAACGTTAGCTTTTCGTAGAGGTGCCCAAAACGTTGTATGATCTCGAGCAGCTTTGGTAGATACACGGTTATCAGGTCCCATCTGAAAACTTGAGTTACTGCAAAACTACATTTCTCGTATTATTAGTAATGGTTAAGGAATATTATAATATTGTAATTTCTGCCCATACAGATATTTCAGTTATCACTTGTAAAACTCGATATTAATCGCGCAACTTTTCTTGATCGATGACCTTACTTCCCCCTCTCTGGCACAATAAACAGGTGAAGGCAAAAACTCGTAGCGAGCACTGATGACAACTCTTCAAACACATCTTCACTGGCGCAAAATAGAAACTATATTCTGTTGAAGAGTACTTCTGTCCGTAATTTTCTCCAAGCAATCTAAAGAAATGATCGTAGCAGGTGAAGATCATTCACAGGAGCTACCTTGAACTCCTGAGAAACGTAGAACGCTAATTATTGAGAAAGGGTGTTGATTTGTTGTGTTGTAGTGTTATTGATTTATTGTTAACTTTGTCATGATTTAAATACATGGATGAAGTTGAATAAACTGAATATGTGTTAATGACTTGTTAAAAATTCCTTTTTGTAGTACAACTATCTATAATGCAAAGAATGGGTGAGATAGACACAAGAATATGTTTTAACAGACAATGAAACAATCAGATTATTGAGAAAGTTGCGAAAGGACGACTGATTCTTCAGAGATTGGCATTGTGTCATAAAATCCAATGTCTGATTTCGTAACTCGTAATTCTGCAATCCATTGTCCAAGAAAAGTTGCGCAAGAAATACCAAACGCTGCGCATGGGGTACAAACTTGTAATTACATCGAAATGGAAGCCAGATACAATTGCCAATTCTTACCCACCTACCAAACGAAACAAACTAGTGATGCTGCAACAGCACATACTTTCTCGCGTTATTGGAAACAGCTATATGTTATTGAAATATTGTATTTTCTACGCTACTAACACCTCTTATTACCGTCCCTTACTACATATGTGGAGAAATGAAAAAATAATGGAGCGGTTTTTCAAACAAAATTAAAAATTGCCTCTATTTCGGTCAAAATTACATGAAAACTACTCACTTTTTCGAAAAGTTGAATCTGACCTAATTTCAAGATTTGTCTTTAAGGAACAGATTTCATTTAGGAAAAACCTGTGTCTTCAATATTATAGTTGTAGGAAGCCGCCAAAAACTTTAAATTTCTGTAATTTTCGAAAAATCGGTGACTTTTAACTGCACCATTCTCTTAGAGATACTTCGCACTATCCATCAACAAATATAAATCAAAAATTTTGGAGCCTTTTTTTAATGACCGATGAACTTTGTGTAAAATACCCCCCAAAATCAAAATATCGATTTCAAATTCCAGGGGCCGTGACATCAGCCAGAATGATAGGGAAATATCAGTTTTGGAGAAAATCGGCTGAACGGTTTATGCGCTAGCTTTGTGCACACTCGGACAGATAGACAGACGTACATTTTGCCGTCAATCGATATTTTGGTATCAAGGACGCACAAATCATGGATTCTGTCAATAGCGCGTGTTAGAGGATTTTTTTTTCTATATTTAGTAATTGTATCCACTTTTCGTTACCAGGGCCCGGCAATAAGAGTTTTTGTGTCGAAAATTTTCCTGCGCACAATTACAATACTTTCTCTTTTATGGTAGTAAGTGTGGGCAAATGATTAAATTAGAATTGTAAAATTATTTGCAGCACATTATTCAGACGGTCACACAAGCTTGACTCAATGACTTCAAAGAAAGATTAACTTTAGAAGGATTATGAACGTGTAGATGAAATAATTAACTTTGAATCCATAAAAGAAGAAGTTAGAAACCTATCGACTTTTATGTTTTAAAAATTATTATTCGAAACATTTTTTTTTTTTTGAAAAAATATTTTAAATCAAACATATCGTCCAACTTCAAGAATCCAAATAAAAGCATAGGATTCCGCGGTCAGTAGATTAGTATGACATTTACTTCATTTATGAGAAAGTTATCCACTTTTTTGGCGTAAGTGGGCCACAAAACAAGTGTTTCTATCTGACTGCAATTTTTCGCAATAAGATAGCATGCCTCAAGTCAAAACAGCAGACTGATCCCTTAATAGTGGACGCCTTGCAACCTTTCAGAGAGCGAGTACAAATTATTTAATGTGCATCATATAAGAGTCTGATTATTATACACGTCTGGAATGTGAGTCACTCAAATAGCTAAGATTACACACACAACATTAATTGTTCGAAACATCACCATTCTCCGTGCGACCCAGTAACTAAAGAATCAATTTTTCCGTTCTGGTTTCTCTTTCCTTTCGCTTCTTCAGCAGCTCCTCTGTACAGCCACCGTATCTCCCGTTCGGATTAAACGAGAACTTCCCGAGCGCGCACCGCATTCCTCATTTTCTATGTTCCGATCTGACGTTTACAATGTTGCGCGTAGTCATTTGTTACGCTCCGACGGTTGCCAGGCATGGCCGACGCACCGGGATAACAGTTGAGTGTGATTGATTGTGACGGCTCACATTGGATCGAGATAGCCGTTGAGCTTGCATTTATTCAGTTGATCAGAGTATTATAGTTCCACAGGGCTCGCATTCTTTCGTTTAATCCTACCCAACCACCGTATAAGATGGTATCCTTGTCCATGTCACTTCTGTTTGATATAACCAGTTAGGAGTTCGATACGCGATGTTAAGACTGGTTCGTGGGCCTACAGCCAAAGCGGCGGGCGAGTTATACAGTGGAACGTGGATGATAAATATTTTAAGAAGAAATAAATGAACATTTTCAAAGATACAAATTCTACACACCTTTCTTGCTGATCGATCTTCAATTTGCTATTAGCACCGATCGGTTTAATGTAGAACTCACTTTCAACTGCAGAGAACTACCAGAGCTAATACTAGTTTTTCTTGTGCAACCTGAATGGCGTGGGAAAATTGAGAAATAATGTTGGAAAATCTATAAAGTAGGGTAACGACCACTTCAAGGTCAAAACTAATAAATAATGGGATGCTTTCCACTGATAATACGTGGAACTTATTTTCTTGTGGTGAGGATTACATCAAGAATAATTTATTTCACCTTACTTTAAATAATAATCTGAAACCATTTTATATTATCATTTAAATAATGTAACATGTAATCCAAATCTGAATTCTTTTGGTCTCTAACACGTTCATGGGGTAAAATATTGACTACAAATTACTGAGTAAAGTATGTGATCAGTATAAAAAAATTTTAATTTTCAAGTGGTCACTACCGGAACCAATTCGGTATTTGGAAAGAAATTAATAAATAGAACAACATTTTAAAAAAATGTAATTTTCTGGCATGATATTAATTATAAAGAGCTAAATTAATCACTCATTGAGTTTCACATAACAAATTTAAAACTGAAGCACTGGTGCACTAGTGCTTTTAACCTAGTTGATATTATTATTTTGTTACTACAATCTAAAGGAGGCTCATCTCTAGGATTTTTTGTTGGAGAATAGTTAAAATGGATTGGTATCAATGTTTTAGATTTATTGTGTACATGAAAAAAATATAGTAAATTCATGAAAATAGCTTTATTGAAAGAACTTCAATTGTAATTAAGCTGGAGGCAACATGCATTTAGCAAACAAGTATCCATTCAAATATTGTTCCACATATGATTAAATACAGAGAACTGGTTTTTGTGCTGCTTTTAAAATTGGTATTAATGATTATAAAATACGGTTTTAAAAAAACTATGTTGAGAAATGGGATATCAAGGTCAAATTCGGATCTATCAAAATTGTTTAAAATTGAAGTCATGTGATGTTACCTATTAAAATTGGAACGCTAGGAGTGATGATTGTATCTATCTTACAAAAGATAATAATGGAACATGACATCAACTTTGATAAATATTTGCAAAATATTTGTGTAAATAACTAAAATAGTTGATATTAGTCATTAATTATCTGCAAAACTAAGTGGCTGTACAAATTTAAACTTGCATAGGTGCTGATAAGATAATGGTGAATATATTAAAAGAAATATATCTAGGCAACAATGAGTGGAGGCAAGAAAGAACATAAGTCTGAGTTAATTCATTTCCTAGAGAATTTGTAGGCAAAAACAAATAAAAATTGGCAATAAGAGTTGGCATTGAATCAAACTTCAGCAATCTAAACAACAGACTTGTGAGAAGTTTTTATTATCAAAATGATGTTACCAACTTGTTAATTGGGATGCCTCTGGAATATTAAAATTTGTTTGACAAATATTTTGCTTTTAAAATCAACTTTACAAAATTAAGTTTTTCAGTTTCTCAAAGTGGCATAGACATAATAACGTTTACAAATTTTCAACTGTATGTGGAGTACCTTTCAACTATCTAAAGAATTTAATGATTGTAAAATCTAGAATACAAAATACTTCTTGTGTTAAAATCTCAAAGCAAATGCTACCTAACAATACGTTGGCAATGCCATACTGATTAATATAAAGGACCTATTGTGTGTTTAAAACGCAGACCCTGAATATTTTTGTCTCCTAGCATTCTCAATGTTGCTGCTGATTGAAGGATGACTTGAGAAATACTTTGCAGTTCCTGGTGTTGTTTACTAACACACATAAGAAACATTTCTTCTCCTGGCATTTTCAATGTTGCAGCTGAAGGTTCAAAAGATAATTATGATGAAGCTGAGTGGATTATTTTGTAGTCTTTGGTGTTGTTTCAAAAAGGCAGAGTTCAAATGGTTTTGTTGCCTCCCAGCTTCACCGAGCTGCTGCTAAGTCTTGTGTCGATGATTATGAAGACTGCGCCTGGAACATGTAAAGTTGTAATGGTTAACATCAGTTGTACTGCTATAATAATTTTAAAAAAATTACAAATGTTACATGATAACCAGATGTTGGGTTGTCACTACGATTCAAACCTATATTGAGATTTTCATTAGGTAGTACCAACATATGTAATTATGATGAGTGTTCCATTAAAACAACTAGTAACAACTTCTAATAATAAAAAACTTGTTTATAAAACAGCAAAGAGAATGAGAGTATAAATGTATATCAAATTGTAAAAATGTATAAAACTTAGAAGTAACAAGACAATTATCTTAAAAACAAACACACAATCTTAAAGACAATTAAACAAGAAGGGGGTTATCATCTACAATTACCATAATATTACCATAAACTCTAATGGCTCAGTGAGGATGTCGCTTGCCTTTCACCACTGAGGGTTCGATTTCCCTAGAATACCCGTAGAACCTCATGTGAAATTGGTTATGACAAAACGAGGTTGCCTGCTTCACAGAGGCTAGTCCAACCCTCGAGAAGCGTCCTAAATCTTACCCCTA
Organism: Gryllus longicercus; assembly: GCA_038098605.1. Classification (NCBI taxonomy): domain Eukaryota; kingdom Metazoa; phylum Arthropoda; class Insecta; order Orthoptera; family Gryllidae; genus Gryllus; species Gryllus longicercus. The sequence goes on from JAZDUA010000215.1 coordinate 2,396,493, forward strand.
TCCTTATTCCTTCCCAATTCTGGCCGATGGGTAGATGACACAGGGCGCGTGCGAGACGCGAGCGCGAAGACGATACTTGTCGTAGATTCCCTGACTTGACAATGACTGATGTGACAACACAGCGGTCCCTAGAGGACGCTTATTAAGGGAGGATTACTCTAGTGCGTTCAACGCTCCTTAAGGAGTTAGGAGTCGCGTTGCGTCGATATAGACGCAACAAAAAAAAGTTATTTTAGTTATAGCCGCGTCGATGTGGACCCAACCAAAAAAAATGTCGAAGGTTAGTCTGTAAATAAACGACTTTTTCACCTTTTATTTGGCAATAAAAACGTTATTGTATTAATAACAACAACAATAATAATAATAATAATAATAATAATAATAATCTCTAGATTGAAATGACAAAGATACAGGCATAACACCCAATTATTTATTTTATAGCACTTTTAATGAAATTCGTAATTAAAGTTCATTTTAACCTAAGACATGCACGTAAATAGTATTTCTTTAAAGCCATTATTACTTTTCTTGCGTTCTAAAAAACATTAATATTGTACACCGCTTTCATGCGAACATTCTGGCGGAATAAACAAAAGGATATGGGAATAGAAACGCTCTAGCACAAGTTAGCCAACGTTTGTGAAATGAATACGAATCATTTGTACGTCTTACTTGCCGACCACGCTCCCAAACTGGTTAGGTGTTAACAAATCGCTTACACGTATGAACAACCAATGCTGTGTAAAAATGACCCTACGGCTAACGACACACGGTGTTACTAAACGTATGTAGTTGACGTCCGTTGGTTGACAGGTCACAGGGGCAATATCATCGCCGCGCAACGGACGTAATTTGTCCCGTGACGGTAAACTTGCAAACATGGAAGCCACCGACTTAACGAATGTGTGTTACATTGGAATTGAACTTAAGACAGAACAGAGGAGATGGTGGGTTCATCCCATTAAGTTCGAGCTGCTTTTGAAAGGATCGTATTTCAGAAATTACGCAAAGACGGTGAGGATTTTTTAAAATTATTTCCGAATGTCCGAGCCGTCGTTCAGAGATTTGCTCCAAAATTTCATGATTATATTAAACGGGAAGATTATAATGTATGCTATTTCACAGAATACTTGAATATGCACTTAATGTATTAATCTTTCAATGTCAGATCTTCTCATTTTGAATGGAAAATCGAAAACCGCTCGTTCAACGCATGTGTTACGTATGTTGCTTGAGCCCCATGTGTTCTAAGCTAAGGATGCCTAAGTAGTTACAATGTCCGTTAGGATCAACCTAGACTTTCTAGCGGTTAGCGTCCGTCGGCTGCAGTGCGCTAATGTGTCACAGTCCGTATGCTTCACCGCTGCGCTACGACGGACGCACCTTGAAGTCCGTCATTTGCCGCTCGTGTGTCGCTAGATTCCGCGCTCGACACATCGCGACGCGACGGACCTACCGGGGGACGAAGGTGTGGTGTGGAGGAGTCTACTGCCAGAGCAGGTTGACGAGGCGGAGCGGCGGCGCGCCGGGCTCGGCGCCCCGCGAGAAGCCGAGCGCCAGCACCAGCGGCATGAAGCCCACGGCGAACACGAAGCGGCACGCGCTCAGCACCTGCTCCACGTCGCGCTGCGCTCGGCGGCCCAGGCACGGCATCTGCACCCCGTGAGGAGGGTTAGAGAAGAAAAAAAAAAGATTTACAGAAAAGAATGGAAAGACTTATATAAAAGAATGGAAAGACTTATACAAAAGAAAGATGCGAATTATAACAAAAAAATTAAAAGATTGAAATTTTACTTAAATTTGATTCCAGATATATCACTTGCGTATGCTCGCCGGTGAATTAATTTTAAAGTACCCTTCTTAATCTATTTGAGGCTTGAAGTATCGCTTGTTGCAAGCGCGTCATTCGCTTCAACGCGGCTCCACACATGCGGCATTCGCCGAATCCCGAGTAGTGTGGACGGGTTGCTTGCGATTCGTCGGGCGCCGACCATTCGGTATTCGCCTTACCCACCGCGTGACACATCAAAAGGAGCGAACATTCGCCGAACACATTAGCTGTTCGGGATTGGGCGACCAGTAGCTCGCTGCTCGGCCAATGCCGAATATGTGGAACCGCCTTTAGACTCCGAATAGCTGAAATACTCCAGGTATTCACAGACAGGTGAGTCCAGACTAAAACAAGAGGAGGGGGGGGGGCAACTACATTTCTGGACTTCCCTTTTCCACTGAACGTATTTTATTTACATTCGCCATATTTTACTAGATGTACTCAGGTGAATACTACTTACTATTGGGACAATGGAATTATAACTTTAATGATACATATTAATACAATCAAACTTATGTTCAACCATTAAGAATGTTTTTTGATGACTCGGAGTTTTTTCTCCACATTGTGAAAAACAATTTCCCAACGCGTTTGGTAAAAGAGAGAAGAAAATCTGAGATTGAACATATTTACAGAAATAATTCTTTTTTTAGGGAAGCCTACGAGGCCCCTTTCAAAGTGTTTGATGGGCCATGGACCCCTCTTCACCCTCCCCCGAGCACACGCCCAAGACCACAATCGTGTATTAGGAAAAGGATTCAATTCTATTGACAATACATCTCCATCCTGGATCGCACTGAACAATTCACCCTGCCTGCTCCGTTCCAGCGACCCGGCTTCACCGTGACCCTCCCCCTCCACTCACGCCGCGCCCGATTCCACCATATTCGCAACGATTCCCGCTGCTCCGGACCGATGGAAACCTAAGTTATGCATTGTTGCAAACTCCCGGAAATCTTCGGGTATTTTCCTTTTAAAATTACCTTCGTATGGAGTTGCTCTAGGTTAGTTATGTTCTTAGCTTAAACAACGAAATCAGAGAGTAGAATACAGTACTTGCGTCAAGGGACATTATTTACTCACGAATCCGGTTCGTGGCAATTGCACACGAGGTCCCGCAGGGTTCCATTTTAGGCTCTATTCTCTTCCTAGTGCGTAAACGACATGCCTTCGTGAATTCGAAACGGAAGGACAGTTCTCTTTGCTGATAACACGAATTTTCTTTGCAATATACAGAAAATATTTCAATATCAGATGTTTCAAATTGGTTCCGTAATAGCCAATTAATTGTAAACGAAGAGAAAACGATCACAAATCAGTATTCCATTTCAAATAGACAATTGTACACCCCGTTAAATATGAACGATTGACAGGTTTAGGTAACAAAATGTTTGGGTTTCTCAATTCTGACAAACTTCAAATGGGATGTTTAAGAGAATTGAACATAAAATTATGTTTATTATGTTGAACTTTACGTTGCAGAATTCTTTGAAATGCAATCTTCATACTGCTCGTGTAGTATATTTCGCAAATGTTCATTCTCGACTGAAATGCATCATATTTATTTATTTATCGTCAAAAATAGTTAAAAAACTGTGTGACGTACTGATATTCTGGGGAAATACATTCTATTAGACGTACTTCTAGATTACAGAAAAAAGTGTACAAATCCTACCATAGGATTCTTATAAGCCTTTTACTCAGGAATTCTGCCATTGCCTTGCCTCCTTTCAAGAAAACTTGCGCATGTAATAGCACTTGCCCCATCTCTCACGAAATTGTTACGTGCAGAAAACGAAATGAACATACAGCATACAGCTATGAAATTAAATTTTTACTAAAAATATTTTTGAACACGATAGTTATATATTTACTTTACATAGTAAAGTAAAAATAGTTTAAACGTGAAAAAAATCCGTTTATGTAAATTACTTCGTAATTTTGTCTCTGAAAATGGTTCTGCATTATTTAGTCTTACATGTGAAATTGAAGTTTACACGGATTAACAAAATATATAAAGTCCTTTCTGACTAATCATTAAGTGAAGGGAAACCCTATCTGATTTTCAGCCCCCCCTCCCCCTCGCCTCAAGCACAAATCCATCCCTCCAACATCCCGTGCTTAGGAACAAAATACGTTGAATGCGCACGAAAAAAGAGTAACGAGTAACCTTAAGTATTGCTCTTAATATTATTATAGTATTTGGCCTAGAATTTTAATTATTACTTTATTAACGAATAATACTGAAGTTACCAAAGGCAAGTCGGGCAGTCATCATTCGTAATTTTGTAGGCAATGTGACTCATTGGCTGGAGTTGATTTACTGCGCATGTCGGACCATGCGTCACAATTTCCTTTCATAGGACTCATATTTCACATGGCCTACAAGCATCTCGCTCGTGCACGCTATAGTCAAGAGGTCAAATTCTGTTTGCCAATCTTTCAGATGCGACGCCGCTAATACACGCCTTCACATATGTGATTGTATTAACGATCGTGCTCAACGTGTCATTCGTCGTAGCAATGCCCGCCGGCCTGATAAACTGACAATAAACAATGTAGCGTCAACGGTTTCTTAGATTCCAAGAAGTTTAGTCACCTGTCGAATGTTCATAATAAAACAATGTACGATTTCAGAGGATTGCATTTAGAATATCAGTGTGAAGAGGGCAAAACAAGTATTTTCTACTATAATGAACGACAAAAAGCTTTCGAAATTTACAAGTCGGCGATACTGTAACACAAAGATCTGAACATGAATACTAACTTCACTTTATTTGAACTTGCATGTTTCAAGTTCAATTACGTTTGATGACGCTTTTATTGTATTTTAAACTGCGACTTGATATTTCAATGCAACATCAAAATATATTCGTTTTTGTTCGCAACAAATCGGATTCACAATCAGCTTTCAAGAATCTTATTTGCATACCTTACCTTTCTGTTTGCGCCGCAGTAAACTTTACGAATCCACCTATTCAGCAATGTTCCAAACTTGGAACCGACGCTTAGACAAAGACGGGCAAAAATTCCCCAAAAAGAAGTTTCCTGTGAAACCGTCGAAATGCTTCTCGACCGAAACACAACACGAGCTCACACCACGACGCATCCAAAGACGAGGAGGTAACCTCTTCAGTTCAACTGTTCGGCGTGACGCAACAACGGCCCCGCAGTGCGGCCAACTCATAAATAATAATTCACGACAGGTGCTTTTTTTTGTTGGCGCATGCCGCGCCGGTACTTATCAAGTTCAACTCTTGAAGGCAGTGAGAAATGTGGTATTGCAAGGACGTCTAGAAGACACCGTTTTCAAAGAGAGAGGGAACGAAAAATAAATAAATGAATGTAAAAAAAAGACAACCGTCGGAATGGAGAGGTCGTTCCGAGAACGTTTTTCGCGTTCTCTGCGAGAATTTTCTTATGTTCTCGTCGGGTTCTCGGGACACTGTTGAAGGACATTTTTAGCCTGGCTTGCCAACTATCCCCAGAAAGATATCCCTATTTAATGCAAAGCAATTCGGGCGATAGTACAATGTGAGGATGTTCTTCAGTAATAAAATAAGTCGACCACTCTTAAATCTATCATGTATCCCCTTTTGCTATAGTGTGAGTCTATAAGCCACTTCTTCATTCTTGTCAAGGTTTTTAAATTTTAACCAAAACGTTGAAAACGCCGAAAACGTTTTATACTTGTGTTCTTACTTATTGACGTCTGATTTCTTCCTAAACAAACTTGAATAAGCTATGTAACGATCTAGAATTATTAAATAATTACAAACATTTGGAATAAAAACCAGTTAAATTATATTTCACCGGTAATTGTATGTTAGAAATAGTATATGGTTCACATTCCTGTCTTCGAAACCCAAGGAATGCCTTTGTTTAAGTATTTCACCGTTGCCTTGATTGAGGTAGATGAAAGTATTCATTAAGGGTAATTCAATTTTCCAATAAAGTAGTGCAGCAAAGGGTAATCACTCCTCAAAAACTGGCATGGCAATTCTTCATTAATTTTATCACAGCGATGTTGAATTTATTAAAAATCATAATTTACACAACAAACATTCGTGGGATAGGAACTCGTGGATTAATTTACATAATTATTTCACCAAGTTATTTCAACAGTATATAAACTACAGTACGGTGTCCCCCTTTTTAAAAATGTATCAAGAGATCGTTCATCAAAGAGATAATGTAATTTAAATTATCACCTTTTCCAAACAAACCTCTAAAATCAACGAAATGTGAAGAATATAAGCATTAAAATAAAAATCTAAGAAAGTTATTTAAAAAAAGAGCATTTGTAGCCACAATTATTGAGTTTATGACCATGTAATTTTATTCATGGTCCATTTACACATTGTTTCGTTCAGTTTGCATGCGACTCAGATACACTACTCAACCCATACCGTATAATTCTGCCTGTGCAATTACTGTAACATTGGCATTTCCCAACATCACGTGATGTTATTTATTTACAGAAATATACCAATATTTTTCACACGTACCAGCTGTATATAAAATATTTCTTTTTGGACTAAAATTCTCCGTGGGTTTTGGTGCTGGTGTGAATGTTTAGTTCGTGCCGAATTCTTTGAGAGCGTGTGGAAGGGTCATCCTTAATGTTGGAGGTTGGGCAGAATGGAGAAGGAATGATTCTTCCGTTGTTTACGAAACTGTCCTGGCTTTTTTTGTGGAATTGATTGGAGGGAAGGCACCCAAACAATCGACTTGAAAAGCCGGCCTCTGTACTTGGATTTTTATTTCTTGGCGCGTGATGGCTTCACGATCTTCACGATGCAGTATCTCACGGCATTTCGCGTCTTTCTCGGACGTGCCGCTAGATGTCGAATGATCGCGAACGTATCGAGCAGTGTTGGTGATTATGCGACATCTAGCGGCGTGACCCTAGAAAGACGGAAAATGCAGTGAGATGACGAAGACAGGCCCTCACATTCCAAAAAGAAATAGAAACCCATGTACAGAAAGAAGTCAGTACCAGGCCTCAGTTTCGTGTAGCGGGTTGTGTCCAAAATCTGCCATAGGCGGGTCGGCAACATAGGCCCTCCTGACCTACGATGTTTCGATTTCGGACCCATCACTATATAATTCAATCGCGGCCGAAAAATAAGGAAACATATCTTTTTCTCATTTGCATACGATGCGCGAGGGCGGAAATCAAATCAACTTAATCGTATATTGTCATAAAAAATATTTATTTATTTATCGTCAAAAACAGTGAAAACTGCGTAATTTCTGGGTGAGAAGTATAATATGCGCACTATTTTCTTCAGCTCCAGTATCCCTAACCCTTTTTACACATTCCTTTCAGGCATAAAATTTAAACAATTTCTTTAAATTTCACATTGTTAATATTCCTGTAGTTTCATGCATCCACCTTGTGTCATAATTTTTGGGAATTTAACGCCCTATACTCGTACGGTGAGGTGCGTCAGTAATATATCCTATGCTTTGCACATTGTTATTGGAGATTTTTACGACATCAAGTTTTGAATTTTTCATCACAGTAGCAATAGTTACTCCGTTCGCCACTAGGCTGCATTGCCTGCCTTCTACCACGCGCTGTAAACACCGATTTAATTGTAGGGACGCGGTTAACCAATCGGAAGCTACAAAATAAAAAAAATAAAAACTTAAATTGTAACTAATCTCATAATTGGATAATCGCCTCCCAACTGTCAGTTCGCCTAACACTTGCATGGCCGGGGAAAAAAGAGTATTTGTTTTCGGCGCTTAAGTTACGGTCATTAGTCCCGTATATATTTCGGGAGTGGACGATGCTCTTCCGCTCTGGAACGTAAGATCCCACACGTCGACTTGTCGATTTTCACCTCTGTCGCCTCTCTGTGTGGCATCACCCCAGCTGGGACAAGCTCTAAACTCTCGACCAGTCTCTCGGCATATGTGGTATAATGCATGTTAGTGTATGTGTAAGAGGTGAGGAAAGGACAAGAAAGAGGAAGAAAAGATCGCTCGCTGTCCGTGGCCGGTTTGATACGGTACTGACACGGCATTCGCCTGGTATTGATCGGAGAAACAAGGAAAACTACTGACCAGAGTAGCTAGTCAATAGAATTTTCCTTCAGACAGATGTTGAATTTGACCCAGGTACCAGAATAGTGTTTTTATGTCGGCCTATGCGTGGTTTGTGCCCCTACAGGATTCGACTGCAGTCGGGAGAAGCTCTCAGCCCCTGATTGGTTTCCCCAGAAGTGTGGTCGTAGTAAGTGTAAATGAGTAAGGAGGAAGTGGAAGGAAAGATCGCGCGCGGTTTGTAGCCAACCACAGGAAACCACCGTTCAGCACCCGGCCGCTCTGTTTCCCTTCCAGATGTTGGATTCGAGCCAGCTACATAGCTAGTGTCGAAAATTCCCGACCGTCGGGGCTCGAAACCTAGAACCTTTCAGTTAACGATGTCGCAGAGGCATCAGTGTTGCCTCTGATCTATCACAGTCGCCTCTGATCTATCACTTACCCGGATCGAGAGAATCGTGATTACGAAGGGAATATGAAAACAGTTGAATGATGCTAGATGTTATCTGACGGAGGGAATTATGAAAGGGGATTATGGGAAGTAAATAGGTAAAGACCAACCGAGTGAAGGTAACATTTAGTTAATTAGTAAATAAGTAAATCTGAATAATTAAAATTAAGTAGAAATAAAATCTTGAATGTATCACGAGACTTAACGGGTTCTAATTACCTCTCGGATCGAAGGCCCACGAACTTTTTGTCGCCGTTCAATCATTAAAACCTTATAACGCCATTGGTGTATAAATAACTACGCCGGGTTTAGTGGAAAATGTCTAATGTTGGCAACCGGTGGCTGAGGGCGCCGCTGTTTAACCAGATCCACTCGTCAGCGCAGGTGAGCGAGTCGAAAATTGTACGCTCGCCCGACCGCGAAATTTGTACGAGCCCGAATCCGCGTGGGCGCTTTTTCCTCTCTAAACGAGCGTCATTTTCTGGAGAATAATTCCCCTTTGGTGGGGAAAAGATTCCCGCGCACAGCGGAATTGTATATTTAACGTGACGGGGCTGCGGGCCGGCGTGTGTTCGGAGGCGCTTATGTTTTCACTTTTCCTGCGTTCCGCGAAACAAAAGAACGATGACGCATGACATTCTCCTTTTTTCTCCCTTAACCTCTGTCGAAACAAAGGAAATTCATCCTTGTCGCTTCGTGTTACGTCGAATTAGTGAAATAAAACTCTGCTTCTTTAAAGCCGGTGTGGTCATCCGGCGATTTTGAAAAATGTCTGAAGGCGGACTTAGAAGGATGCAAGGCAATAGTAATTTTAGAAGTCGATTAGAAACCTTCACTAGTACAATCGTGTGACACATTGATTAGTGGTAATTGGTGACCAATTTATGCAATTTATTCCTATTTTCGTGGTTATTCTTTTCCTGTCTTGAGAAGGATAAATATATTTTTTCTTTAGTAAAAGTAAAAAAAAAAAAATGTTTGGTTTTATCTATTAAATCTCAAACTAGAATCCTATATTCCTATGAAATTGCCGGCGCTCTTTGTAAAGTAAAAGGAACTTATTGTTTGTGTGTGTGTTCGGATTTCATTCCTCCCAGGAATTACTTAATCCTGAGTGTCACAGGTGCTTTAGCCAATCGAGTGGTAAAACCCAGGTTTTTCGTGGTAGAATTGCAGCCAGTTTATGATAGTTTAACACGGGAGCAAAGAGAGACTTTTATATATCAAACGTACTAATCCTTATTTGGTAGATAGCTTTAAACTGACTTGCTAGTGCTTTCAGTGGCATTCTCGAAACCTCGATCACAGGTGAACATAGCAGAATATTTGGAACAGTTTGTATTATCACACTAACTCAAATATTATAGTAATACTGCAAGGCGGGTTAGGACATTGACAGTTATTGTTTTAATGTGAGAATTAATAGATTTTAATGATTATTGATGATGAGGTCAAACGTACATCGAAAGTTGTGTAACAATTGGTTTCAAGAGTGTAAATAAATGAATATGAATTCTATATGAGACGTATGAAATGTGGTATCTACAATCTAAGATTGATGCTCTCCAACCTGTCAAAATGTAATACTGTATATTTAAGGAATGACCAAGGCCCCCTTGTGTCCTCCTGGAGCATCCCACGTTAAACGTAGAAATCAAGTTCAATACATTAAGAATATTCCTTACAGTTCAATTTGATACTAAGAAGCTATTCTTACCGCATTTGGCCATTTCAATACAAGAGTGGTGCAAAATGAACAAATTCAATGGATCACACTTTATCTTTTTCTCTTTCGCGGTCTTTAAAAATGAAAGCGAAAGGACAATCTTAGAAAAACTGATACCTGGACGAGCTGTTGTACTCGCAAGGAAGACCGATCGGGTTAAAATGAGGCTATTCCTTTTAGAGGAGGAAGATAAAGACTGAGGGAAAGTTGATCGCCTGATTCCAGCGGAATACATCCCCGCCAAGAATGTTTTAGAATATGATCGTTTATCTCGCTTCATTTTGTTGAGTAAATTGCGATCTCTCGAAAGCAGTCGCCGCTCAGCTGCCTGGCGCGAGCAGGCGTGTGAGAGTGAGGTTAGAGTTTACCGAGCGAAGATAGCAAGTTTTTGAAGTGCGAAGATCATTGCATGCCACTTCTGTGGTTTTCTTCTCAATCAGTTCCCATTAGGGTTTGGCGGGTTTCCACAGGTAAGCGTTTAAATCCCGGGAAGGCGCATCCCAGTGTCACCGCTGCGAACCCATCCTTCCGCCGCCAACGCATAAAGGAGACGCTTATTGGAGACAATTAAAGGCAATTAAACAGAAGGAAAATTAAATTTTAACCCATATATAAGTTTAGGACCGTCCCGGCGATGGGTTTACGTAAATTGGGGACCGACTACCTCATCCCTGCTACGTAAAAGTGGAAGACGACACTTTATTTTCGAAGAATATTTTCACAGCCATTATTTTTACAACGCCTGTATTCCACTTTTATAACTGGAATATTTCTTTCGAAATATGGCTCGGTTTTCATTCAATGGAATCATTCACTGATTCAATGAATTCTGCTTATCTTGCCATTTTTATATTCTTCTTTTTCCTTTGCTAATATTCTACAATGCTGAACGTGAAATTTGGACATTCTTCTGGTGTTTTCGTTGCGTTTCATTTTGATATAGGAACGAGTATGGACGACTTTAAATAAGTCACAAGGAAAACCACGCCAGCGGCGGCGGCCCCCTTAATTCGCTTACCGGCTTAATTAGTCCTTTTCCTGACCTGGGTTTGTTTTGTCTTCAATTTACATGCAGAATTAGAAAGTAAGTTTCGCGAGAAACATGATGGGATTGTTTTGTCCCCAATTTGCATACGCCGCCGCCGCAGCACGTGTCCAGCGAGCGCGGCCCCCGTGCGTTCGGCGTGACAGACGTTCGGCTGCGCCCGGGACGTCGCGTGGCGTCCGGCGCGGAGGACGCGGAGCCCTCGGCGAGGAATGTTGCGCCAGCGCGGATCCCGGACAAAGAGGCGCGCGGGAGGGCAAGGCACCCGGCGGAACGTTATCTTCCACCGGCAGATGCCTCGGGCTGCTGCTTGTTCTGCTGCCTTCTCCTCCGCCCCGCCCCCCCAGACCTTTTCGCTTCTCATTCTCGGTTCACCCCCATTCTCCCTCCTCCACTTCCCTCAGCCTGTCTCCATCTCTTCTCTTTCCTTCTCTTCTCTCTCCTCCTGCTCGTACTCTCTTATCTCTCCTCCTGCTCCTACTCTCTTCTCTCTCCTCCTGCTCCTACTCTCTCCTCCTGCTCCTACTCTCTTCTCTCTCCTCCTGCTCCTACTCTCTTCTTTCTCCTCCTGCTCCTACTCTCTTCTCTCTCCTCTTTCCTTCCCACATCTATTATTTTCCCCTGTTACCTCTCCCTCCTCTTTTTCCTGCCTTCTCCCTCTTCACTCTTCCTCTCTTCTTTCTCCACCTCCCCCTCTTCCTCCTCCCTTCTTCCATCGGCGATCCTCCTCCTTTCGTCCCTCTCCTCGTCCTCCCTTGTGTGTCACCCTTCCTCCTCCCTTTTACACTTCTCTTTCCTCACTCCCCTTGTATCTTCTCCTCCTTCCTTTTTCTCCTTCCTTTGTTTTTCCTCCCTTCCCTCACACCCACGTTCTCCCTTCCCCTCCTCCCATTCCTCTCCTCCTCCTCCTGCCCCTCCCCCGCCCTCTGTCTCCGTGGCCGCCTCCCCGTCCTCTGTCATCGCGGCCGCCGCCGCCGCCGCGTCGCATTCGGAATTTTTTATTTCAAAAATAAAATTTAATAACGCTCGGGAGACGGCGAATCGAGATGGCCGTCGCACGAACGTCCTTTTTTCGGAGGAGAAGTCGCTGTAAATTAGGCGCAAAGCCTGTGGACACCGCAGTCCCGCAAAGCTCGCTTCGGCCCTCTCGCTTCAGGAGGCTTAGGTGTCCGTTGCGAGCTTTTTTCTTTCTTTCATTTGTTTTCTTTTTTTCTTATATATCGCCGGCTGCGTCGAAAATGCCGCTTTTTCGTGAGAGAGATCAGCGAAGTTTAGCGAAGCCGAGGCTTTTCGACCTGTGGACGGATGACTTGCTAGGAACCTCAAATGGCAGTTTGTAATTTGTCGGCTGTGGTGTGGAATGGAACGATGTCGTGCGTCCCAAGGATTGGTACAGCGAGGGGCTGGGATGCTGATTTGAACGAACCACAAGTGTTAATCGGCTTTGCCATGAAGTGTTTTATTCAGAGGTGGGACGAATCTGAAAAGTTGTCGTGTTCCTGCAAGCATATCTCATACATTTTAAATCTTCACTCCAGGAAAATATCATGTCAAAAACTGTAGAAAATAAGACGAGAGGATACTTCTAAGGCAGAATACTTACGAAAGAACCAATGAACATTGCGCGTTTCACTATAACTCTGGTCACGTTCATGTTCTTGTCTATAAAACGCGAAGTGTAGGAAACGTCTTTAAGTGAGAGAAATATTAAGTTTATAAAGGCTTAAAACAAGAATTGCTAATATAAATTGTTAACACATACATTTTTTAAAATCGAATGACTAAAAACCTGCAATGATTAGAGATCTAAAAACAACTTTTTTAGACGTCACTAGTAAAGGCGGTTCTTTCAGAGCATGTGTGGCGTGCTAATAGTTCAATGTTTAGCACTAGTGCTAAAAGCGAGTCGATGCTGGTGTTCAGATAAAACTGTGAATGCAACGAAGAAACAAAATAATTTTGTCTGGCCGCAATAGTTACTACGGACTTTAATGTCTCTAAGCGAATTGTGTACTGGAATAAAAATAAAACAAAAATCAGTAAACGTGTCTTAAAAATAGTGTGTGACGCACGTGATAAAAGTGATTTTTTTTGTCGTAGGACTGCGCCTCTCGTCCTATCGGCATCGTCTCTCTACGCGCGAAATAAAATGTCACTTTTATCACTCGTATTATAAAAATCTGTTCATCACTCTAAGCTTCGAAAATTGATTATTGCATTTGTAGTGTCGCAAGAAGCTTTTTTTTCTTATAAAAAGCATCATGTGTTTATACGATAGTGTTTCTGAATCAAATCCTCTAAAATAATGTTTTGATAACATATTATATGACATTCCACGTTCTGGTGGTATGCTTGTAACGAATCTAGAAATTACTTACTGTACCAAGCAAAAAAAGGAGAAGGTTAAAGTAATTGGAGAATGTGTATCTGTGTATCGCTCAATACCCTGAAAGATGCGACAGATTTATGAAGTATCGTTGAAATCATCTTGATGTCTCATTTGCCCCAAAACATGTAATGTTTATTATAAACCGATATGAAGGTAATATTTTGACCATTGTATGAATTGCAATGGCCCAATTTCTTCCTGACTCTAACGGCATTTTTATCAAAAGCAATTAACAATGTGATCTCTTTGAACATGCGCTTCGTCTCGTTTAAACTTTCGGATTCGTGTGCTGCCGACGTATCACCGCCGATAAATGAATACTTCATCTTCAATTTCTCAATTGTTTATCAATGAATAGAAAGTAGGTAGTATGGTCTTTGCAATGACGAATATATTTTATCATCTGCTGGCAAAAATCTTCTTTTCTTCAACTCTGAAAGTGATACTGTATGTGAAGTGAAATTCATATATTTAGTTTTATAATTCCGGCATTGCGATAAAATTGTGAAAAAACAATAGCTTATGCTTGCAGATATCTTATTCGACTCGTCATTAACTAAATATTTAGGGAAAATATTAAACTTTAGTGATGCAGTATGTGAAATATAATATATTTAGTATCATAATTCTGGCAATGCGATAAAATTGTGAGAAAACCATAGCCTAGGCTTCCATATATCTTGTTCGATTCGTCATTAACTAAATATTTAGGGAAAATAATAATGTTTATGAAGGTTTTACTTTCAAGATTCAAAGAAAGAAAGAAATAGTTACCCAGAATCACTACGATAATTCAGCTCCTCGCACTTCACTAGCCTTTAATTACGTTTCTTTTCTTCTTTATTCAGTCCATAAATCCTCTGTGATTTAATGCGGAATAATTTAGTGGTTGCAAAAGTGTTGTCACAGGCAGTAATTAGTTTTACCGTTTTTATTACGTTAAGCCAGAAACGTTTTTTTCTCTAGCTCATTGTTTCCAGCTGAAGAAGTTGACTAGTTAAGTTATGTATCACAAGTAAAGTAATATTTTTTTTGTTTATTTATCAGCAAGATGTTACTTTGGCAAACAAACTCGATATTCGAAGTCCTACGAATACATAGTTTGGGATTAGACATTCTTTTACTACTTTTATTTGATATTAAAATGTATACAAAGGTCAAGGAACTAGCACTTTTCGAGTAAGTGATTACAAAAACCGGGAAATAAAAATCCTTCAGCTGTCTACAGAAAGATAAAGCTTGTAAGAATATATAATTTCTTGTCATATAATTTCTTCAATCTATGTGTTTTATTCAAATATTTAAAATTTCGCTAGTTAAGGGGATTTGGCTTCGAGGGTTGTTAGTTGAGCTAATAAATGTACTTTCATTGCTGCGAAAATTAATCATTTCTTGCAATTCAATATTGCTTATACTGCGGTGTTAAATAATTTCAAAAGTAATTTGATTTTCTTTACATGAAGATTTTTTTGGTTTCTGAACCAAACAGTAATTGCTTAATTTTAAACCAGTCTTTTGTCTCACTTTTGAGTTTCCGAGTAAAATGCGATCGATAAATAGTGGCGGACCTGGTATTCATGGCTTTGTTCGAGTTGTATAAATATGACGTCACAGCAGAGCCAGTTTCAACCTGGTCCCGGCGCCCGATGTCCGCCACGCTTGTTGGCTTTCGTTTGTTTTTTATTTCTTCGTTCCGCGGCGAAAATGTCACTGTATGTGAGCGATCTGAACAGTTAAGCGACTTCGCCTTGAGTTGAAACGTAGAACTCCAAATCAACTTCTTAATTAGTCAGGCTGGAGCAAGGGATGAAGTGATGTAGTTTGGCAAGCCTCGGAGTAACAAAAGGAAGAAAACAGTGCGATAATCGCGGTGTTATTCGTTCAAGTTAAAAATGTTGGTGTTGTATAACGCTAGGGATTTGAAAATTTATTCATTACCCATCTAAACGTGAGTTATATTGTTGATCATTTTCGAATTTGGCATGACATAAGCGCTCATTGCTGCCAACTTCTTTTTTGCTTCCACATTCGCCTCCAGACACCGACACAACAATGATCTCGGTAATTATGTTGCCCATTACTTGCATAATTACCTAGCTGAGATACTATGGGGTCAGGACAGCAACCGATGCCTTTACAGTGTCACTGACAATCTTAACGATGAGTTCAGTGGGTGGCAGATTTTCGATGCTAGCTTTGTAGCTAAATCGAATTCCATGCGTGGTGGGGAATTCAAGCAGCCGGGAGCTCTGAACGGACGTTCTTCACGTTTTCTGCGATCAATATCCGGCTGATTCCGGAATAAAACCTCAATAAACCGTCCCCGGGGCGCATCTATCAGCTATTTTCATCGCATCTATCAGCGTATCGGAATGTTATACCTAAGTTGATGGGTTCAAACCCGATCGACGCCGTGGATTTTAAGGGCGAAAAAATCCTTCGTACGCCTTCCTTCGGAGGGGATGTAAAGCCGGCTGTCCCATGTTTGTAGATTTACTTGCATGTAAATGATCAAGCCTAAATGACGCCTCTGAGCTAAATTCAAATCGCCTGCTTCATCGCCCAAGAAATACCCCCTTTCTCCGCTAGGTGATGAAAGGAGCGTAGCAAAATTTGCGGGGTCAGACGGAAGAGCGGGACTGCTGGGCCGAGTCTCGCCACGTAAAATAAGGCATCAATTCAATTCAATCTTTCCTTCCTCTTTGTAATTTTCTCCCCTCCCCTTACTAACACACACACTTGCGTGCACTACACTACCACATATGTTCGGAGACTAGTCCGGAGTTTAGAGCTTGTCGCGGATGGAGGAGTGCCCCACTGAAATATACAAAGGGGGAAACTCTCACGTGCCTACGTGTAGGTCTGCACCCTATCAAACGTTCTAGCCGAGTAAGAACATCGCCACGTTCCGAGACACAACGCGCACTGCACTAACAAGACTAACGGTCATAACAGTTGAAGCGCCCGCAAACAAAGGTCAATCAATCAATCTGATCAATAGTATCAATATATATTGTTAGGACAGCAATTGTTGGAAAATTTAAATTTGCCCGGCGTTATTCAGTTTTGTTTCTACTTGCCTCGAGCCTGATATATCACACACAATTCTCAAATTAATAAAATTTACGTACGTACGTTTAAAATTAAAGTACTTTACCCAGAAGTGGCGGGTGCCACAGATCTTTTCTATCTTGGCAATCACAGTCAAATGGACACTGTTCACAGTCAGATTGATAATAACAAAAATATATCGGAAATTATGTAAATGTAAAACTTTTGAACAACCATTGCCTTAATGTACTATTGCAAAACAAAATTAAAAATCTCCATGTTTCTCATTCTCCCCCTTTTCTTTTTTTTCTTTGTCTTCTCAATTTGATTTGAGTGTTTTTAATCCCAATGTAATTGTTCTCAATTTGCTTTTTGTGTCAATTGGCATGTGCGAGGCGTAAAGATGTAGAAAATTCTCTCAGGTTGCTGAAGTTTGAACACCCCTGCTCCAAGACAACATTCTGTCCTCAAGCTTCTCATGAATTGTTTGTGGTGCAGGTCTGTCGAAAGTGCGTTTTACTCAAGAGTACGTAGTACCCTGGCATTCTGGCAGATAAGGTCCACATTCCTTTGCTTGAGATGGGGCTGATGAAGGGACAGCAGCAGTCGCTTGTCTCTGATGATACCGGTGCCTGTTTTGTAATAGGCCAGGTGGACATGATAGTGCATCAACAAACGCATTGCTACTCCTTCGCTCGGATGTTCAGAAATAAGAATACAAAAGAGTTTTTCCCTCTTATCTCCAGCTAGTAGTTTGGAAAAGAGTGGATTTGCGTGAAATATGTTCCCATCAAATGTCACGTGACAGTGTAATCGATGCCTCTCAGTACTTCTTTCTTTTCTTTCATGGACATTACATATCGTAATTACAAGATTCTCAATAACAATGTGTCTTAATCCCGAATGTGCACAGGCACCCAATGCCTGCATGAATGCAATGAAGCAACGGTGGCCTGAGAGGCAAGCGCAACGGGAGAACCCCGAGAAAACATCCGGTGAACTCTCTTTGTCCATCACTAATTTCACACGGGTTGGCCGAGATTTGAACCCCAGTTCCGGTCTGACCAGTACACTACGAAGTAGCCAATTTTATATTCATCTTCTTCGTCTTCATCTTCTTTTTATACTTTTTTCTCTTTATCTTCATTCTAATCACTCCATCTTCGTCATCTTTGGCATCTACGTCTTCATCTTTGTGTTTTCCACATATGCATATTTATGCTGTGACTGAAATGTGATGACATTAGGGCATTAATGACCGACGAATTTATGGAAAATATAACCAATAACACAAAATATTTCTTCACAGAGACAATCCATGAAATTCTCGTAACTTCACACATCACAGAAATTGACATTATAATTTTCAATATTTTACAATAATTTCATTCTCCTTGATTCCTGCAGTCAAGTATTCATTGCTGTAATCCTTAATTAGCAACCCAGTTACCTGCGTCCGCCCGTTTGTCACTTATAGTTAGACCCCGTCCCGTCTACTATCGAGACAAAAGAGGTGCCATTCGACGCGCCTCGGTTTCCTGGTGGGGAACTGATTCTTTTTATCAAATCAAAAGAGATTTCTTTTACAAACTGTTTTTTTAAGCAACTAAAATACGTCTTGGGGTACTTGCGGGACATAGAGGTGTGATCAGTAGGGGCTCTTTGAACTCACACGTTAAAAGAAACTGTATTTCCTCATTTTTATCCATTTTTCTTATAAAACAGTCGGGGTAAAATTACGGTTGTCGCTTTCCTTTATAATGGTATCAGTTAATGTAGCTGTGTGACAAAAAAAGTTCACGCAGGCGAAATTTGCTAGTTGCGGCGATGTCTCTCTTACCGATAAACATGACGATTAACTAGGCCCAGGCAGGGGGGACACCGTTAGCTGGTGGCAAAGTCGGACAATCGACCCCAAAATGCCAAATGTATAAATACATTCATACATGCATACACACACATACTACATTTCTTATAAAAAGTCAGTAGTGCGAAAATAATTGAACGATACGACGCCGTTATTACACATTACGTACTTGGCTATAAACCTGTGCTAACGCCTCGGGTCATAAAACGTTGACGCGTCCGTTATTGGTCTTATATCGGCCTAGTGAAGTCAATAACAAAGTTTTGTATAACTCCTAAATTCAGTGTCTCGCTGTGGCCGTTTTTAGTTCCAGATGAGAGTTACAAACTCCAAAGTACTTCTTCTTCATTAAGCTCATTACGACGCAGACAAATGCCTTCTCTTTTAATCCCCTCGCAACCTGCGCAACGTCGTTGCGTCGTAGTTCCCCCCGCTCCCGCGTGTAGCGCCAGGGGCTGTGGGAGAGGTCACCGCTGGCGACAGCGTGGCGTATTTTACGCCTATAAAATATGCGCCAGTCAACCGCGGCGATGCGATGGGTTTACTGCGCGGCGTTAAAAAAAGCGGAATCTCGCGGGAATGCTTTTTTTCCCGCATTTTAAATTAAGCACCGTTGGTAAGCGTCTAACAAGGTAAGGCTGTCTCGAGGGAATGAGTTCTCCCAATGTTGCAGTGTGGGAGCTGTGGGCATGTCGTGTGCCAACGGCGGAGGTGGCTCAGGGCATCAATTGATGTCGCTGCAGTGGCCCTGACCGGGAGGTCCTAGGGTTTGAGTCCCGGCGGCGGCGAATTTTCGATTCTAGCTAGAGAGCTAGGTCGAATTCAGGTTCTAGCTGGAGGAGAATTCTAGCGTTCGGCTGCTCTGATCTGTTGCTTTCCGTGGTTTCTCCAATCAATACCTGGCGATTGCGGGAGCAGTATACTTTCAAATGGGCCACGCACCGCGTGCTATCTTTCCTTCGTTGTTCTTGCCCTACTCTCGCCCCTTACACATACACCTTACTCTACCCTATCTTCTTACACATACACACTTACAAGCATTATTCTACCACGCATGATGAGAGATCAGTCGGGAGCTTAGTGCTGTCCTGGCTGGGGCGGTGGCCTGCTGGTGGGAGATACGTGTTTGGGAAAAACCCCGCAAGCCGGAGTGTAGGTCGGCGCGGGATATCACCTTCCACGATAAAACAAGCACTGTACGTATGGGGCTATTGAAATTAGGAGTTGAGGTGCTCGTAAACACCGATTAGTCAAATCA
Organism: Gryllus longicercus; assembly: GCA_038098605.1. Lineage (NCBI taxonomy): Eukaryota > Metazoa > Arthropoda > Insecta > Orthoptera > Gryllidae > Gryllus > Gryllus longicercus. The sequence goes on from JAZDUA010000215.1 coordinate 2,416,165, forward strand.
ACGGGTCGGTATAACCCCTTTGGGGTTGATGAAATTGTGCGAAAAAAAGGATGCTAATTTATTCGGCCCAAAGTATTCTTCAGGTAATCAACACAAAATAAAAATATTTTATATTTTTGGCGATGTCTATTCCGATATCAAAGCATAATAAAATAATTGACGGTACAGGATTTATTCTTTAAATACTCTAATAGCCGTGAATCATATGCAATGAAATTTTTAATTAAATCATTTCATTAAGACGTATTTTATAAAATGTCTAAGTGAAAATCTTACATGAGGTGCGCCAGTCTCCCTACCAATAAAATTGGGGCGTTCATTGGCAATCTTCCCCTCCTCTTTTCTGGCAATTTTAAACTACGTAACAAGAAGGCTCACTGGTGTTCGGAATATTCCGAGAGGATACCCCTTCTTCAGGCGTTATCATGCTTATAACAGTGGTTGTGAACCATAGAAGTGAAGTAGGAAAGGGTGATTTGGGGGCAAATTCATTTGTCGTCTTAATGAAGAGCTTTCTTAAACAGAGATGATGCTTGAAATAAGTGGTCGCTAGTACAGGTCGGTATTTCAAGGTAGACGTTCCTCAAAAACGAGTGAACGAAAACGTTACATCAAACGATTTTAACATTTGAACGAGCTGCTTTGTTGTTGAATGGTCACAGAGTATATACACTCAATATTTGGCGTTCAAAGAGCGTCTAGTTTGAGTTGTGGGATTTCGAAAGCTTTTGTCAACTTACGCTTCATACAGATTATCCAAATCTCTGAAATAGCTTTTTCATAAGGCAAATTATGTATTTCGTATAGAACTCAAAATGTACTGCGAAATCATTGCCGTCGTTTCCCAAAATAGAAATGATCACCTCAAAAAAATATACCGAAAGTAGGAAAGAGTAAACCCAAATGAAAGTTTAAAAGTACTGGCAACCTTCTAAGAAGGAATGACTGGTCACTTATTGGCGCATTCATTTGAGAATAAGAACCGCTTTAAAAAAGAGAACCGGTTACATACGGAATTCTCATTTTATGTGTTCACCAAGAATTCGGTCCTACGAAAGATAAATTCAATACCGAGGCTTTGGGACTCGTACCGTCATGACGTAGTTAGCAACCTCAAACACCCCTATTGCTGTGCATTTCTTAATTTTATTTATATTATCTCGTGAACTAACTCACCAAGTCTCACTTCACGTGTTTGCATCCATGACATCATTCCCATTTCTCTAGTCCTCGCACCTTCTTTTATTTGTGCCACGATCTCGTGTCTTAATTTCTTAGGCGTGATTCGAAAAGTGGTAAGGCGGTCGTTTTAATGGTTGCTTCTCTACGGGTCGCGAATTCACTCGAATAATATCTCTATTCTCCCGATCAGCGATTCCAGCATCTGAACGCCCCGTCTCCCTCGCCGCTGTCGATACGGCCCCTAATGTGTTTCTTAAATAAGCCGGTTAGTCGCCTTGGCGAGCGACAAGTTTGGGTTGTCGGAGTCAACGGCCTCCACGCGGTTCACTATCGTAGTTCGTTGGGCGCCATGTTGGATCAGGAAAGAGAGGGGGGGGAGAAGATGGATGAGAAAAATTGCCGGCGGCCGATAGATACTTCTTGGGTGATGCATCACCTGGCTCTTTGCCTCGGGCGAGTCGGCGCCTACTCGAACCGCTGCCGCTGTCCCCGACGCCACCACAGTCTCCGTCAACATCAGAGTCACTAAAAACCACGACCACAGCTACCTCCACCACCACCTCCATCACTACCACTATGACCGGCACAGGTGGCTAAGGGCAACAAGTGCTGTGCAGTGCCTGTGCAAGTGTCACTGCAGTGCCTGTGACCGGCAGGTCCTGGGGTCCGGCATGGCAAGATTCTGGGCACCAGGTCGAATTCAGGTGGCGGATTTTCGATTCTAGCTAGATAGGTAGGTCGAAATCAGGGTCTAACTGGAGGCGAATTCTAGCGGCCGGCTACCCTGATCGATAGTTTTCCGTGATTTCTCCGATCAATACCAGGCTAATGCAGGAGCAGTACCCTAACAAACGGGCCACGCGCGATCTTTCTTTCCCCGTCCTTGCCCTATCTTCACCTCTTACGTACATGTCATTACACTTTCCACACTTACATACACTACCACACATGCCAGGAGTCCGGTCGGAAGCATAGAACTTGTCCCGGTTGGGGCGGTACCCCGTTGATGAGAGATACCTGTCTAGGGAAAACCCCGCTCTAGGAACAGGTTGATCGGCTCCGGATCTCACCATTCAAGTTGGGGAAGATCACCGCCATCTTCCGAGGAAAAACCATCCACTGTACGTACGGGTCAGCTTGGCTATACAGAGGCCGAGAATCACCAATCAATCAATCAATGAATCAATCAACTACCACTATCACTGCCACAATTTCCATTTCCGCCTTTTTCTTCAACACCGTTCATCACCGTTGACCGTTACCATCTATTTCCATCCCTCATCCACCATATTATCTCCATTACCACCGTAGTTTCAATAGAACCACCATCATTCGTTCACCACAATCGTTATACTTCCACAACAACCACCAAAAGCAGCAAAATACTACACACCAAACATTCACCACTCCAAAGTAATTCCGCCATCAACATCGCCAACATGACTCGCCGTGACGTGGGAACTCGTGGATGCGCTTTCAACCTCTGGGGCCGGGATTGACCCCCAGCCATTCCACATGGAATATGTGGCAGGCCAACTTCCTCGCGGCTCGTGGCAGGTTTTCACGGAATATACCGTTTCCCTGCCTCTCATGCCACCCTTTCTATATAATAATTCAACTGATCATCAGTATCACTATGGCTATTATCTCTTCATTCGATCAACCTGGGGCTCAATAACCGAAACAGTTGAAGGACCCTAAACCTAAGTAAACTAGTGGAGCTATACTTTCTTGCACTAGTCCATTTTCTGATCTCTGTGGTCTACTTTAGCTTTCCGGTATATTCGGTTATTTTTTTCTTCACATTTTTGGTCCCCTGATCTAAGAATTAAATATATACATACATATACCGCCGTCACCTCAACCGTTAGAACCACCGAGCCCGCCAGAACCACCGCGACCACTAGAACCGCCGCGACCTTCATCTCAAACTTTTCCATATTTCCCTTGTCAGCATCACCACCATCTTCGTTTTCGCCTTTCTCCACAACAAAGTCATCTCCACCAACAACGCTAACACCATGACCAGCCTACCACCAACATCATCGTAATCATCACCTCCAACAACTCTATCACCATCACCAACCTACTACCACCAACATCATCGCCACCTCCTACAGTACGATTACCACTACCACCACCCACCTTCACCGCCTCGGCGGTTGGGCTGCCACGAGCGCCGCCGTCACCGCCGCCTCCACGGCGCTCACCTCCGCCTGGCTGCCCGCGCCGGCCCGACCGCATTCCGCTCCCGCCAGATATGTTTATTTTATTATTTATAACGCAGGCGCGGTACGGGGCACGTGGAGGGACGGGACGCGGGGCGGGGCGCGTGGAGGGATGCGGGGCGTGACGCGGAGCGGGGCGGGGCGCGTGGAAGGACGCGTGGCGGGGCGCGTTGTAAGACGCGGGGCGTGACTCGGGGCGAGAGACGCGGGGCGAGAGACGCGGGGCGAGAGACGCGGGGCGAGAGACGCGGGGCGAGAGACGCGGGGCGAGAGACGCGGGGCGAGAGACGCGGGGCGAGAGACGCGGGGCGAGAGACGCGGGGCGAGAGACGCGGGGCGAGAGACGCGGGGCGAGAGACGCGGGGCGAGAGACGCGGGGCGAGAGACGCGGGGCGAGAGACGCGGGGCGAGAGACGCGGGGCGAGAGACGCGGGGCGAGAGACGCGGGGCGAGAGACGCGGGGCGAGAGACGCGGGGCGAGGGACGCGGGGCGAGGGACGCGGGGCGAGGGACGCGGGGCGAGGGACGCGGGGCGAGAGACGCGGGGCGAGAGACGCGGGGCGAGGGACGCGGGGCGAGAGACGCGGGGCGAGGGACGCGGGGCGAGGGACGCGGGGCGAGAGACGCGGGGCGAGAGACGCGGGGCGAGAGACGCGGGGCGAGAGACGCGGGGCGAGAGACGCGGGGCGAGAGACGCGGGGCGAGAGACGCGGGGCGAGAGACGCGGGGCGAGAGGCGGGGCAGGTCGTAGCGGGACGCGGGGCTGGCGAGGCGGGCATAAAAAGGCTGGGCTGGCGCCACGCGGTGACTTTAACGCGCGAGGGGGGAGACGGCCGTTGGCGCCTGTAGCGGGAGACTGCGCTGGGGAGGGAACGGACGAGTACAGTTCGCACGAGATCTCTGTGCCCTCGACGACCGCTAAAGTGCGAGCGATACACACGAGAAGCGAGGCACTGCGCGGTATACACATAAATGGTTGTTCAGAAAGCATCGGGTAACACCGTGCGAACTACGAATTAGCTGGCCTGGAACTAAAGTGGTCTAAGAAAAAGTTTGGCTAAAATACAGGTTATGGTAAATTTGATCTGAACAGGTGAGCATTTATACATTCCAAAGTTGTCTATGTGTCATTTGTCGTTGTAGGTGACGCATAATAAAAGTACCGCATTAGTATTGGCAGATGGTTTTAATGTTAGTCTATTCTTAAGTGGTCAAAAGTCACATTGTGATTCGTGACTTAGGCCACTTTAGTTTCACGCTAGCCAATTGTAATAGTTAAATTGCACGTTCAGACATTTGTTGTGCATGTGTAAGTAGTTTGTTTCATTGTGTGCTACGCGAAATGGTATGGTAATTCTACAATGCAAGAAAGTGCACGTTTCTATGACTTTTCGGGAGAGTTCTCGGACGAGGCCAATTGCCCGAGACTACAATCTCGTCGTGTCAGAGATAAAAGTCGCAATATTTTATTCGAGACCTCAGTTTTATGACAATTTTCGATGTGATATACAAATTTAATTGACGATCACGAGAAGATACCATGTACTGTTCTATTCGGGGGTTGGTACTTATATTGTCTTCTTATTGTTGACTGTCAATTGGATGTGAACTGATAAGGATTTGGCGCGTATATATATATATATATATATATATATATATATATGTGTGTGTGTGTGTGTGTGTGTGTATTTATTATCCATCCTAAGCGATACGTAATTTATAAACGATTCCTTCGTCTGACCATGATTTCGTTTTACCACTCCTCTGTGCGATAACTCCCTCTTTCGAAAGAATCCCGACACCAGGCTAATGACGGAGCCGTATCCTAACAATTGCTAACGTACCCTAACGTACCGCGCGCGATCTTTCCTTCCTCTTCCTTGACTCATCCTCACCGCTTATTTTCACACACACTACTACACATGTATATTGCATGTAAGTGTTTGGAGTTTGTCTCAGCTGGGGCGGAGCCCCGTTGGTGGGAGACACCTGGTTGGGGTAAACCCTACAAGCTGACGTATAGGTCGGCGCCGGATCTCACCATCACCCGCGATCAACATGTACTACACTTGCGGGACTAATGACATTAGCACTAATCAATCAGGCCGGAAACGCCAATCATCATCCAATCGAAACAGCCGTTACTGTTTTGGATCAGAAGTCCGAAAGGTTAGAATGCCACCTAGTTATCCTTCGATTTTTCTACAGAGGCAGATGCCATTATGTCATCGTTACACCTCCTGCCTTATAAAATGAATATTTTAAATTAATTCGCGAGCGTTTTTCTCAACGTGGCTCGTAGCCTCAGAAATGCGCTTACCACTGTCAAAAATATTCATTTTATAAGGCGGGAGGTGTAAGAATGAGCTAATCTCAACGGCCACTGTACAAAACTCGGAAGTATAGAACTGCGTCGTAGGGTGGTGGCGCGGTGTCGGCGTATCGGCGCCGCCCCACGCTGTGTTGGCGTTGGCGACGGTGCGGGGGCGGCGTTGGCCGTGGTCAGCGCATTCCCCAGCCCACTCCGGGCGCCGTCGCCCCGCCCCGCCCCGCCCCTCCCCTCCCCTCCCCTCCCCTCCCCCTCCCCCTCCTCTCGCCTCGCCCCGCCCCACTCGTCTCGGCAGCGCCGCTTCCTTCATCGACGCTTTGCGTATTAGGCGGGCGCGCGCGGGTGCGCTCTGGAAGTTCATTACTTTCATGCAGTGCTTGATTTATACAATTTTAGGTTTCTGAACGTGCCCCAAATTAATTATTAATTTAATAGAAATTGTTGTATGTTGTAATATGATTTAATATTTGTAAATCATATTTAATAACAATTGCTAACAGTGGTACTGCTGGCTCAATGTGAGTATAATAATGATAATTATAATGATAATGATGATGATGATCCCGATCAGATGGCCGAGATCGTTAAGGCAGTAGTGCCTTAGCGGTCTCGGACCAGAAGGACGCGTGTTCGAGAGCCGCCTCGGGCATAGGTGTGTTTGTGTGTGTGTGTGTGTGTGTGTGTGTGTGCCGTCCTTTCACCCCTCACTATCATCATCATTTATCTTCCATAGTCCCAGAGCTCACAACCCTGGGGAATAAAAATCGGATCCAGCTAAATTCTGACTCTCTGATGAAATTACATTAACATGTCACCGACATAATGGTACTGAGCCCCCGGTAAATGCAGGGTGCATGCAAGTCTGGTCCAAGTCGGCCTATTCGCGAGCAAATAATAATAATAATAATAATAATAATAATAATAACAATAATAATAATAGAAAATAATAAACTTTATAATGATATTTAACGTTTTTACTAATAATTTTATTATATTCGTCGAAATGATACATCTAAATGGAAAATTACTTAATTTTGCGTTTACTTCTTCTATTTTGTTTTGAGGTACCGAAACACTGTTTCGCCAGAAATCAAGCCCTGCTTACATCTATACTAACAGTAGTGAATTCAACGACATGCAACCGAGATCGATTCCACAAAATGTACTTTATGAATAGACACGAAATTTTTACAGGCTCTTCTTCAGTATTATCGCATTGTACTTGCAAGATTTGGTAACGAAAATAAATAATTTAAATAATATGTGGGTGGATGCACCAAGTTCATTATTTTTCGCCTGACGATAAAAGCAAAATTCAACTCCCCGAACAACGCCCAATAACCACGAAATATTCAGAATCTGGTGGGGAAAAGAGGATATGGTCTTTTACGAATTGCTTCCTCGAGATGTAATCGTTACTGCCGACATTTATTGTACAACTTAAGACGACTTAAAAGTCGCAATCCAAGGATATCAACCAAGAAGTCGGCGTGAAACAAGGCAACTGCGCCAATGCCGCTGCTAGGCGGGCGATCGCCCACAGCCCCGGTAATCAAGAGGCCCGATGATGGGGTTGATGGAGAAAAATTGAAACAGAAATTAAAACTCGAGAAAATAGTTATTGCAATTTTACAAGTCGCGGTACATTAGTCTGATGTTTAATAAAATTTCCAATTAATATTTTACCTTAAATAGTTATTATCATTACGTATAAGGTAGGACTTGATGAAATGAAAAATGTCAGACAATTCTGACAATTCTGAAACATAACAAAACTATGCTATCATTCCAGGCTTTCATTTTAAGCACTCAAATTTTCTCTTCTTAACATCCAAGATACTTTAGTACACATTTTTATAAAATTATATATATTGACATGTATTTTCATGGAAGTGTTATGACCAAATAAAACTATTCTTTAAAATATATTTCCAAAACCCTTTTCTAGCTTAAACTTTGCAATTTTTGTTATTTGTTGATAAAAAATAACTCGTATAGTTCCTCGATACAACTTTCACATTTTTTCAGGAGGGGGAGGGGACTACGTTTCAGCGTTGCCCCGGGCCCAAAATGTTTTAGAGCCAGCAATGAACTGCACGATAACGCCCGCCCGTAGTCCGCGAACATGACAATAGAAACTATTCAAGAATTGGATTTGGAAGTCATTCCACACCCGGTTAGTTTACCTGATCTTGCGTCCATAGATTTTCACCTTTTCCGCTTTCTATCAAACAATCTTCAAGAAACGTCCTTTCCGGATAAAAAAACGCTTCAAACGTGGATTGACGATTTACTGTAACACCATTTACAATATTACTACGGCGAGGAATTTAAAATCTATCTCAGTGTCGGCAGTCTGTAGTAGAGAAAGAAGCGAAATATGATACTGTTGATTAAATTCTCTCTTATGTGTATCTCTTAAATTTAATTAACTTACGAAAACAAAACATCACGCAGTTATGCACCAACCGCACTGTAAGTATCAATGTCTATTGTTTCCATTTCTGAAAAATTATATTTCCTAGGGTTGTCTAACTTTGGGTACAGCGTCTTCGGTGGTACAACGAGCTTTTATACTCAAGCTTACATATTTAACCCTCTTGGTACTTTGGAGGGAAAGTAAATCCAGCTATCCCATGTTGTAGATTTACTGCATGTAAAAGATCCTGAAAGAAGCCTGTGAGCAAAATTCAATTCGCGTGATTCGTCGCCCGAGTGGCACTTCCTTTCTCTGCCAGTCGGTGAAAGGGGCAAAGCGGAATATGCGTGGTCAGGTGGAAGAGCTGAGAATCGTCGGAAATTGAATTGTATTTCAGCTCTTGAACTGGCGACCGGAACAAATTGCGGGTTCGTCCGCGTGGAAGCGTGGGCATCGGCACCGCGGCGGGCGAGTAGCGAGGCGAGTAGCGAGGCGAGGCGAGGCAAGGCCGCGCAGCGCTGTGCGGCGCCTTGTTTGGGCAGAGGCGGGGCCCCGGCGCGACGCGGTGGCGCCCAGGAAGAGAGGAGCGGAGCCAAGGGCGTCGAACCGCCGCCTCCGACGCCGGCCCCATCACTCCAATTCGCGAATAACTTCCAATTCTATGGTCAATCGAATTCTACGATAATTCGAAATCTGCAATAAATCGAATTCCTCGGCAAACCGATTAGTAAGACTATTCCACTCGTGAAATTAAAACCGATAGTATTTAACTGTACATACAAAATACCGCAATAAGGTCGGTGTGTCTCAAAAAGGTTTTCTATCCGATTTTTCTTTCCGCTTCTCCCAACTGGCCAGTCATAAACTGTGACTCATCTATCTTATGAAACGGTATTGTGCATCGATTGCTATGTCGATGTCGATTGCTATGTCGATTGCTATGTCGATGTAAACATAACCTCTTTGATTTCAACATAGCTTTCAGTTATTTTCAACATTGACGCATTTTGCAACACTGGTGGACACAATTTCACACTGGGAATAGTCCTTTTAAATACCATGCGTGCTTTGGAAATTATCAGATAAATCCCCTCCTCGCTTTGCGAGTCGGGAATTTATCGACAATTTCCAAAGCTCTCGTGGTAATATCTGTGATATATCTACAATATACGATAATTGATGCGATAAAGCTACAATAGGGAGTTTGTGCACCCCATAGCGACATCACTATCGATCTTCTGCGCATGCCTAGAGGTACTAAAGTGATACGAATCTTGAATTGCGCATGCGCAGAACATCGATAGTACTTTAACGTTCCAGGGTGCACAAACTCCCTAATAACTTGAAATCTACAATAACTCGATTGGAACGATAAATCGATTAGCGCAGTAATTTGAATTTTGCGATAACTAGATTTTCTATATCTTCGTATCTTTCTCAACGAATTTCTTTGAATCGTTTCCTGGTAGTTTGAATTCTGTCGAACCTACATTTTCCGAGGTCGCCGGGCCTCGAAGTTTGGTTTATGGACCGAACCCGGGGAGTCACGATAACTTTTCAGATTGTTCTGATAACTCGAATTCTATAAGTCGAAATTGATGAATCAAATTCTATAATAATTGGAATTATATAATTAACAGATTTTAAAAAAAACTTTCGCACAGGGCACTCTCAACAGGTTTTATTCTTATATTTATTTTGCAATTCTCGGAACCGCTATAATTCGAAGCCTTCAATAAATCCTGACTTTGAACAACTCGAAACTCTTGATAACTCGAAACTCTTGATAACTCGAAACTCTTGATAACTCGAAACTCTTGATAACTCGAAACTCTTGATAACTCGAAACTCTTGATAACTCGAAACTCTTGATAACTCGAAACTCTTGATAACTCGACACTCTTGATAACTCGACACTCTTGATAACTCGACACTCTTGATAACTTGACACTCTTGATAACTCGACACTCTTGATAACTCGACACACTTGATAACTCGACACACTTGATAACTCGACACACTTGATAACTCGACACACTTGATAACTCGACACACTTGATAACTCGACACACTTGATAACTCGACACACTTGATAACTCGACACACTTGATAACTCGACACACTTGATAACTCGACACACTTGATAACTCGACACACTTGATAACTCGACACACTTGATAACTCGACACACTTGATAACTCGACACACTTGATAACTCGACACACTTGATAACTCGACACACTTGATAACTCGACACACTTGATAACTCGACACACTTGATAACTCGACACACTTGATAACTCGACACACTTGATAACTCGACACACTTGATAACTCGACACACTTGATAACTCGACACACTTGATAACTTGAAATTACTCATTTTTTCTATTCCAGCGTTATATTGGTTGGCCCGTGGAGGCTGTGCAGTCCGGAGCCGTGACTGGGGAGGCTGTGGGGGGGAGGGGCGGTCGGGTCGGGTGTCGGGCGGAACTCGAGCAGGGGCGCCTGCGACGATTGTCCCCGGAAGCCCCGCGCCGGAAGCGGCCGATCGCCATGATACGCTGCGCGCCCCTCCGCCCGCACTAGTGATCCCGGGGCACGCGACCGCCCCGGGCCGCGCCCACCCACGCGCTGCAGCACCGCACCTGGACCACTGCTCTTCACTAGGGATGCGACATCGCCAATAAATCATCAATGTTTCTCAACATCGATGCGGAATTAAAACATGGGATGTTAATAAAACATCACCTCACAACCATCGATGTTATTGCAAGCGATGTTGTAACCATTGAAGTTCATGCGGGAGGGGGAGAGATTTAATTTGAAAACGGTCTCATTTATTAACTTTGTATTTGAGAATTAATAATAATTAATTGAGCCAAACAAATTCAAAAATCCTTAAGAGAGAATGAACAAAAAATCGGTTTGTATAAATAAAAAGATAATATAGGCTTCTTTATTGACGAATACTCGATTTTAATAACTTTTCACTTTTGGTAACTTAGGCCTGAAGAATATTCAATTTACGGATATCTGAAAATTATAATAGAATTTAATTATGATCAACTTCTTTCATCTAAAAAATATTGACCACGTACAAACATCGATGTTAAATGCATCGATGGTTTTATGAAGCCATCGATGATTTGAAAACATCGAAATCGATGTAACATCCCTAATATTTACTGTTAGTTCCGGTTATGAAATTGTATTCCACGAGGTGAGAACCCGAAAGACCCAGTCTGTCAGAAGCGCTGCTGGTTTCTGCGCTTTAGAATTGAAGTTGTGAGTTTGAGGGTAAATTCTAGATACAAAATGGGAAAACAAAATCTTGCAATACAGCTCTTACGCCACCTTAGAAATAAACTCGTTTGTTTGATTATTTTAATCGGACGGCGGTAGTAACGATTGGAATTTCTTTTCTCGTCGGTTGCATGAAGTCGACATAACAGAACAATATTACGAGAAGTTTTCATCTCTCTTACACTACCACGACTTTACTTGGCTCCGACTATGTTTCCACCTTTGCCGACAATTAGTCAATAATCCCTAACAATCGTTTCAATGTATCTACTAGTTTGAACGTGTTTTCTCAGCTCCCACTCAGAGACCTACCTGACTGACTGGTTCGGTTATCTGAAATCTAAACAGCATCGATGTGTTAATGCACGTTTTAAAATGTACGTTTCCATTTTTACCCGACTTGTTGCGAATTGTTGCGGGTTTTGTGTGATATCTAGTTACTTGACGCTCGGCGCTAGTCCTAAAATGGTTCAGAACGTTCCTATGTGGAATGTGAGTTGATGAAGGCTGAAAACTGAAAATGAAGATGAGATCGATTTGGTGGCAGATTCGCTGCATTATTTCTTCCAGTGTTGTTCAAGTAAGGTTGATTTTCTTTGGCACAAAATACTTTTGGAAAACTGTGTATATTTGAGCTAGGAACATTTTTGTTCGGTTTAAGCATTTCTCTAGTAAATATTTCGAAGTATTTTCAACGAGTTGTTTTACGAATGATTCTCAGTTCAGCAGGGACAGTTATGAATGTTTATTTCCCAAACGTCACTGCGAGAGTTAGCCGACGGTCACAGTGGATTCGATTTTGGCTAAATTTCGGTCGGCCGACGTCGGACGGGCAAAACCAATTGAAGCAGATCTTCGTCCGACAGCCGATGTTTCAGGACGCCGTCGGCAGAGGTCGTTCGGGTTCATTATGACTCTTTCTGTTTACCATTTACGCGTTTGAACGAATCCGGAACATTGGTCAAAAATGACCGACCCAGAATTTCGCCCACAATCGACTGCACTGTAATCGACGACTTTTTTAAATTATTTTAAGAGTATACAATTTCATTCCAAACTGGTTTCCCGTGCGCTTAATCAGAATCGTACCTAGCAGGCATATGAAATTGTCTTCGTGTCATATAAGTGTACTGTATATTTACAGTAGGTTTTAATTTTTGGAAAAATACTGCAAAAACTCTGCTTACTATGATTATCGTATTTATATTGGTTATTTTTCTACTAATTACAAAACTTTAGAAAAAAGTAATTTTGTGTTCATGTTTTATTCATCCTTTGTTTTGACCTAACATGCGAAAATGAGATTCTTTCACCATCATTTATCGGAAAAGAAAACGTAGAACAATTAATTTATCGAATGCAAGTCGACACAGGTGTCGTCTCCATTACGAAAGTAGCAGCGTGGAGCAGAATACGGGATTGCTTTTTTAAATTCAGTTGGAGGCGCATGTGATTTCATCACGTGTACGTGATATGAATGGTAATGTGAGTCCACAGAACCATTAATTCTTTCGATGCATCCCTTTATTTTTACGTACAATTTCAGAGTATGCTAAGGTGAATATTATCAAGAATAGTTGGGCAGAATATATCATCGGGAGCGGTGACTTAGCAGTAAAAAGGAGTCTGGGTTAAACTGGTATGGGGCATTCAATATTACTCACATTTACATATTATTTTAGATATATATCTAAGCGTTTGATGCGTGCATGATAATTGTAAGTATATGTAATCTTTATTTGAACAACAAATAAGCAACTTGTATTTGTACAAAAATGAGTGATTCAGAAAATCCTGTAATGTTTTAGTATTGAAAATTAGCATATTTTTAATGAATATTTATTATCTTAGTAGCATTATTTATGGAGTTCCTTCTTGCAGAGACTCAAGACAATGGAACCTCTCAGTCTATCTGCAGTCTCGAATTTCGCTGCTGATCCTGGGGAAGACAAAATAAAATCTAGAAAGATCATATAACTTGAGAAGGAAAAGACTCCAGTTTCATCCACGAAACTCTGAATGTTACTTCCTCACTGTGCGTCTTCTTTGTTTTCAGTGAACCAATCTCTATTTCTCCGTTGATAAGGAATGTCTGCATCGATTTATATTAATGAAGTGTCGAATTTAAAGTTATTGTATAAATGCAGTGATGGATCAATTTATAAGTAGACTAAGAAAGTGTTTGGACCTCCACAGGTGTAAGAACTCGAAATAAGTGTTTAAACGAAATGATATATTAGTTTATAATGTGTGAAAATAATATTAATTTTTGAAATCGGAAAGGTTGTAGTTTATTTTCATATTTTTAATACGTTTTAATGACCTGCAGTAATAAAAATGCTAAACAAAAACGTACAAAATAGTTTTCCAAATAGTAGCAAGCACACTGCTCAAGAACAACAAAAAACACACTTGTGTATCACTGCAACAAATTAAATATTTTAACAAAAACACATTTTCGACTGCTGTAATAACATAGTATGATATATGACTTCATACACCGATGAATTAAATACAGTGAAAGCGTAATGTTTTCTTTTTAGAAGTGATTACCGTTCGTCAAAATGTTTTGTTCCTTTTATCTAGTCAGGGTCAAATTAAAATCACAAGGGAGTAAGCATGAGTAAATCAAAGATCAACCCCCTTGTTCGTGGTGAACTTTAAACCGAAGCTATCTCCAGAATGCTTTCTTTGAATATACCCTGTGTTTCTAAACCTTACACACTGTATACCATGCACATCGTTGTTTTTTAACTCTATAAAAAAAATCTGGAATTAATAGTCAAGTATTCTTCAAATTTTGGTTTCGAATTTCCATTTCGTTTCTCAATTTCCTTTTCGTCAATTCATTCATGTGATGAATCAGAGGCGCACCAGGGGTTTTTCTCTTGGGGAGCTGCAGGTACAGTACCTAGAGGACTTGGCGTTTCTTTAATAAAAAAATATGCTTCCTTTATTCTGAATATAAAATGTATATGTATTGGTTGAATTATAGCTAATATTTATAACGTTAACAATTGATATTTAATGACTTAAATATCAAATGTAAAGAAAAGAGTAAAGAAAACGATTTAAATATATATTTTTGAATGTGTGTTATGGGCTTCGACAGGAGGCGCTGAATTCCTATCAGCGCCATCTCGTGGGTGCCATTAAGAAAATGACTCACACTAAAGCGTGGTGTGACTCCCCCCACCACACACACACACACACACACACACACACACACGCGCGCGCGCGCGCGCAAAATCAACCTTAAAAACTTTTGCACTAAAGCGTGATGGTTAGAAAGGTTCGTCGGTACAATGTTTATAACTACTAAATCTGATACTATTCCCGTGATTACTGTGATTAACTTATTTTCGAAATGTCTTTGTTGGAACATTCATTTTTAAGGATACCGTATTTTAAGTTCTGGTTTATTTTAGAAAGTTCGCTGTACTTTCAAATTTTTGTTTTTGTCCATTTTAAAAGACACGTACTTGGAAATGTTCGTTTCAACGAAATACCCTCGCCATTCACTTTCTACCTATTGAATCGTCCAAAGCTGGGGAAATGCATCAGTCTCCCTTTGCCTTCGATTGCAAGTCGAGGATCGATCTGAGGAAGCCTCGTGGGCGGGCGTAGCTTCCGGTTCCGCCCTTTTGTCTCCGCCCCCTGCCCTCCGACCCTTCGGCGCGTGTGCTCTCCCGTGCCCCGTGCCCGGGCCACCAGTCGCGTGCTAATCGTGTGCGGGCGGCGGGCTGGGAGGTGTCGCGGGTAGAACGGAATCCTGGTGATACGAAGGCTTTCCCAGCACTGGTGGGCTGTGGATTGGCGCACGAAGTTTGAGTGGATTTGACGGTTATTGCGCCTTTTATGTGAGTATGAACGAGTAGGCAGTGAATGCGCGTTTAGTTGATTGATTGATTGTTGGTGATTGGCGACGGCGATGGTGTAACGGTTAGCGTACCGGACTGTTGACGGTTCAATCCCGATCGAAGCCGTGGATTTTTAAGGGCGAAAAAATCCTTCGTACGCCTTCCTTCGGAGGGGAAGTAAAGCCGGCGGTCCCATGTTAGGAGATTTACTTGCATGTAAAAGATCCTCAAGCCTAAATGACGCTTCTGAGCTAATTCAAATCGCCTGTTTCTCGCCCAAGAAATACCTCCTTTCTCTGCTAGTTGATGAAAGGAGCGTAGCGAAATTTGCGTGGTCAGACGGAAAAGCGGGACTGATGGCCCGAGTCTCGCCACGTAAAATAAGGCAAATTCAATTCAATTCGTCGTTTTCAATTCAATTCAATTCGTTTCAATTCAATTCGTCAATTCGACGCGTCAACAGCGAAGGTCCTTAGTCCCGAATGTGTTATCCTCATGAGGTGGCAGTGATATTTCCCCGCTGGATGGTGAGATACACCGCCGTTCGGTTAGCGATTTTCCTCAACCAGGTATCTCCCCTCCAGCGGGGCACCGCCCCAGCTCGAAGCTCCCGTCCGGTCTCCCGGAATATGTTGGAGTGTAGTGCATGTTAGTGTAAGTAAGGGGGAGGATAGGAGGAGGAAGGAAAGATCGCGCGTTGATTATTAGGGTACTGTTCCGGCATTCGCCTGGTGTTTATCGGATAAAATCATGAAAAAACTACAGATCAGAGCAGCCGGTCGCTAGAATTCTCCACAAGGCAGCAACTGAATCCGACCTAGCTGACAAGCTAGTCGAAAATCCTGCCACCGTCAGGACGCCAACCTGGAGCTCCCGGTCAGAGGCACTGCAGTGACATGAGCTCATGCCTGGAGCCAACTCTCCCGGTATAGTGTTTTTGGTCGCGTTAACTACCACTGTCATTAGTAGCTATAGTGAAAGTTATATACCTGTGTTCCTTCCCTATTGGAATGTGAGATCCGGCGCCCACCTGCACGTCAAGTTGCTAGATTTTCCCCTCCAGATATCTCGCCAGAAGGACAGCCCCCTCCAGGACAAGGTTTAAGCTGCCGACTACTCTCACGTGTGTGTAGTGCGTGCAAGTGTGCTTGTGTTCGTGTGTGTGCGCACGAGTGAATAGGAGAGAGAAGGGTACGAGAATGAATGAAAATCACTTGCGGTCTGTATTTACGCATCTTTTCCATCGTAAGAAAGATGTGGAGAATCGTGCCAAACTCGACTACAGGAATATAATTAATTTTGTTGTTGTTGTTGCAAGTATTCATTTTTTTCATGAAAAGCTTTTTATTGTAGTACATATTTACAGAACTCATTGTAAAATGTACTTCTAGTGAGTTTTAATGGGTCTCTTTTTAATTTTCCTTATACATACGTATATAGGGAGTAATATTCATAGTGTAGGAAAAGTTATGTAATGCTGCAGAAAATCGATTTCGAGATTTCAACGAAAATAAATGTTTTGGGGTCCCCTGATACCGAAAAAGGGCTTTTTTCAAAACCTACGTCCGTTCGTCCGTCCGTCCAAGGAAGAGGTAGGAAAGGACGCCCGCTGACCGTGGTCCATCTGTTAGGATATTGTTCCGGGCAGGTATTAATGGTGGAGACTGCTATGAAAATTAAACTACTTCCTTCGAAAATGAAATTGAGTATTAACTAGATGATTTAAAAAAGCAAGTGAGACTCTCAATTTTCTTATAGTTGTTGCTGTTGATGTGTAGTTGTTGTTACTGTTGGCATGCGAACTTCTTCCAACATCTTTTCATTTTTTGTAGGTTTATTGCAGAGGACCAGATTGGAACTGCAAGAATGTTAGAAAGAATGTTTACAAATCATATTATTATGAATTTGAATAATGTAAAATATTTATAAATTGGTACGAGTTAATTATAACGGAGTGTAATAAATTCATAATCTCGCTTTTAATTAAACTCGTTATAACTAAATGTTAATCTACGAATTATACCTCTGCTTTTAAATTACGTTTCTTAAAAATGAAGATGTAAAGTGTACTTTTCTTTTATTCTAGTTACATAAATACATTGGTTTCAAGCGAACATTCTCCACTTGGCGGAATGACACAATTAATCAGGAGTGTAACTGCTTCAGCACAAGTTAGCAATCGTTTTTCAAATGAAAGCGAATGATTTCTACAATTTACTCACTGTCTATGCTTCCCAGTTTGGTTTGGCATCAATGAGCTAAGCCGCCTATAGATTTCATTGGGGCCCCTTTTGTGAAACCTCCCCTAAAGTAAAAACCTTTCTCAGCGCATAAGAGATTTTTGTCACAGATATTGATTGCTTTTTAGTGAATTTTATTCGTGAGTAGTAAATAAATGCTGCCGGAACCCAAGAATTCATTGAATGTATGTGAGTAGGCACAAACATTGGTACACACAACAACAAAAACAATAATAATAATAATAATAATAATAATAATAATAATAATAATAATAATAATAAATCACTGAAACTCTCTTGATTTCCGGCGGGGGGGGGGCCAAGGGGCCCCCTTGCGGGCCGTTGTACAATATGAGTGAAAAAACTGTTCCCGTGACTAAACAGGCCATATCCCTTAATGTGCTCATTTATTTATTATTTATTTATTTTGTATTTATATATTTAGTACTTATTTGTTTTCTAACCAGTCTAGGTTCCGCTCTGCTCACTACTAACCAGTAACCCATAACGCCCTCCCCCTCCCCAAGAAAAAAAACGAAAACTGTTCCTCCGTGCCCGTTCAGTGGCTGACCCAGTGCGCCTTGTGTTGCAGGAATGCCAGAGGCTGTGAGATGGCGTCGTCGCCGTCGTCGCCGCGAGCGCTGGCAGCGCGCCTAGCGGCCGCGCTCGTAACCTGCGCCGCGCTGGCCGCCCTGTTCGCCCTGCCACGTGCCGCCGCCTCTCCCGGCGTCTGGGGCGTTCCCGGTGAGCAAAACTTAAATTTGCCAACACCACCTCTTTCCCATTCATTTTTTTTTACTATATATGACACATTTTACTAGCAAATGAAATTCAAAGAGAATTAAATTATAACTTCATTAATTCCTTTACGAATTTGGTATATTGAATGTTCCAGACTCTTTCCATCTCTTTCTTGGCCTTCTCTTTCTTCACATTTTATAATTCAGGGCCAATGGAGGTCTGTCTTGCGGCATATTTCCAATATGGGTTGCCAATTGCTGTCTGTTCTTAATTTTGTCATGTCCTGCTTCTTTCTGCCCCAGTTCCACTCTTATTTTCTCACATTTTATTTGGTCTCTTAATGTATAGCCCTTCACTCCTCTCAAAAATCTCATTTCTGCTGATTCAATCCTCCAAAAATCTTGTTTTTGAACCCGTAGAACTGGGAGGGCCATAAACATTGTAACTTTAACGACACAATTAATAAATAAAGCTGATTGTAACGCTGCAGCATACTACTGTCGTGCATAACTCGAATGCAATGCGTGTTAGAGCCTTAAAACATAACTTTTGTTTTCCTGTCACCTTAATCTATAAATCCCTTTTCGTGCATAAAAATGCCAAATTTTTTCACGGGTTCAGCTAATTTATATAAATGTTTTGTTATTCATTAAATCATACCTGCTAACCATTACACCAAATGATAAATGAAATAGCTCGAAACGCAACTAATAAAATTATTCAAATATATATATATATATATATATATATATATATATATATATATATATATATATATATATATAGTAGAACCCCAGTAATCCGAACTAATTGGGAGGATGGTCTGTTCGGATTCGTAAATGTTCGGATTACCCCAAAAATGACCGTCCTTATACAAATACATATATAGGATTACCAGACAATGCATCGTAGCGTACGATGTGAGAAAATTGCAACTTAGCATAGGGATCACCATCATCACGTCGCATCAAAACGCAAATTTAGTCCCTTACGGTAAAAGAAGATAACCAATTTTGCAAGTTCCTCTCAGTTGAAATAACTATTACATAAACATGTTTCATACACCATAGTTAGCTGTGCGATGAACGTTTCATTTCGAAAACATGTGTTTCAATAATTAGTTGTTCAGTAATTATAAAATCCTTTCTTTATACTACAAAAAAGCGTTTTATTTTATTTTTTATTTTTCCTACATCCCGAATTTTGTTCAGATTAGCTCGGATTAGAGAGGTTCTACTGATATATAATGTATTTAAATTATTGTTTTTACATGATTGTCAAGAAATTAAAAAGGTGGGATTCAAAGAAATTAAAAGATTAGCTCGGATTAGAGAGGTTCTACTGGTATATAATGTATTTAAATGATTGTTTTTACATTTAAATGATTTTCAAGAAATTAAAAAGGTCCAAAAAGATTCCTCTCCAGTGAAGGCGCATTGCGGCGAGTGGAAGGCAGCTCATTCCTTTGTACCGCGTCCACTGCGTACCATTGGTCTTTTTCTTCAGTCTCACGCTTGGTTGGATGCGTTCCACTCTCCTTTGTCCCGACGTTTTATCACGTTGCCACTCGAATTCCTCAAACTTCTTTCGTTGCGTCAGGTGAATTCCTTTGACTGCCGGAGATGAGATTTTCCTTCATTTTCTTATTTCCATCTGACACGCTTGAATGTAGTGTATAAAGGAGAAGGAGCAGAACTAATTTTTGACGCAATATCGGCTCACTCAACAACGGCGCTGTAATCATTGTTTACGAAAGAGAACTGACTGACCGATTGACTGACGTACCAACGGAAATTCAATACTACTAAAGCTAGAATGGTGGAATTTGTGATACGTATGACCTCTAAGAACGAATTTCTTAAACTTCTACACACGCACAGGTTTTGACATGCGATTTGTGCCCTTTCTGCAAAACTGCTCTAGAAATATCAGAACAGTTTTTTAGGTCTTTATAGAAATTTATTTGAAAATTGACACACTTTGTTTCAAGATTACGCAAAAATATGCAATATTCCTAGTAATATCGAAAAATCGATTTCGTTAAGAACTAAGTTTCTATCTGCAATAGCAGGAAAGTTCAATAATTAAATAACATGTTGGAAATAGCGCCTTTGATACACTTATGAGTGCACGTTACCATATCGAGCAAAATATTGAAGTTTTTGAATTTTTTTAAAAATTGATCCAGTGCTTCATATGAAGCAGCTCTCAAAATCATAAGATTCTTTCTGATAATGTATCTAAATTGTTCAGGGCAAGAAATGTTGCCAATCCATCGTCTCTGATTAGGAAGTTCTATTGTTCGAATACTGACGGTAGTGGACTTTGGACTACAGAGCTATTAAAATAGGTCGAAATCAGCCGCCTGGAAGACAATTGTTGAGGACGAAATTTGGAGAAAATTTGTGAAATTTATTTCTGGGACACGCTACATACTAGCAAGCAGTCTCTGTATCATTCTGTAAGTGCGTTCGCAGGGTACAAACCTCTACGAGCCTTAGACTAACCTGACAAGCCTGACCTAGAAATTTGTGACATTTACGCTAGCAGCCTCTGTATCATTCTGCATGCGCGTTCGCAGGGTACAAACCTCTACAAGCCTTAGACTAATCTGACCAGCCTGACCTAAAAATTTGTGAAATTTACGCAAGCAGCCTGTGTATCATTCTGTAAGTGCGTTCGCAGGGTACAAGCCTTAGACTAACCTGACAAGCCTGACCTAGAAATTTGTGACATTCACGCAAGCAGCCTGTGTACCATTGTGTGTGTGTTTGTTGGCAGAGTGGTCGGACGGGTTCTTCGTGCGTCACCCGGAGGCGGTGGTGGCGCCGCTGGGCGACGAGGCGGCGCTCAAGTGCGTGCTGCGCTTCCCCGCGGAGCGCCTGCGCTGGCGCAAGGACGGCCGCCTGCTGCCGCCGCCCAACGCCACCGCCGCCGCCGCCGCCGCGGCCCAGCACGCGCACCCGCACGCGCACGCGCACCCGCACCAGGGCCCCGTGCGCTCCAGCGAGCTGCCCCTGCGCCTCGCGCGTCCCGCGCAGGCCGGCGCCTACCAGGTGAGCGCGGCGCTCCACGGGGAAGGACGTGTGGCGCTAGTGTATTCTTGGTTATCCGCGGATGAGCCGCGTCTCGGTTAATTGTACTAACCTTTTCGGCCATTTAGCTGTGGCCTTCTTCAGAGCTATACTGCTGAGCAGTATAGCTCTGTAGAAGGCCACAGCTAAATGGCCGAAACGTTACTGCTGAACAGTAGCTCTGAAGAAAGCCACAGCTAAATGGCCGAAACGTTACTGCTGAGCAGTATAGCTCTGAAGAAGGCCACAGCTAAATGGCCGAAACGTTACTGCTGAGCAGTATAGCTCTGAAGAAGGCCACAGCTAAATGGCCGAAACGTTACTGCTGAACAGTAGCTCTGAAGAAGGCCACAGCTAAATGGCCGAAACGTTACTGCTGAGCAGTATAGCTCTGAAGAAGGCCACAGCTAAATGGCCGAAACGTTACTGCTGAGCAGTATAGCTCTGAAGAAGGCCACAGCTAAATAGCCGAAACGTTACTGCTGAGCAGTATAGCTCCGAAGAAGGCCACAGCTAAATGGCCGAAACGTTACTGCTGAGCAGTATAGCTCTGAAGAAGGCCACAGCAAGATGGCCGAGACGTTAGTACAATTAACCGAGACGCGGCTTATCCCGGATAGCCAAGAATACATTGACTCTAGCCGCGGAAGCCTACGAACCCATGTTGTGGTGCTAGTGCATACTGCGTGGGTGGGTACTAGTTCAAAAAACTGCAGGTTGGGTGTATACTAATTCAAAACTCTGTAAGTTAGGAGGGGCTCTACGTGAAAACCTTCGGTTTGGTTGGGTTTATGCTAGTTTTAAAAAAATGATGGTTGGTTGGGTGTACGCTAGTTCAAAAAATCTGCAGGTTCCAAATCATACTAGTTCAAAAACTGCAAAAACTTTCGGTTTGCAGTTTTGATTGATGCTTATTCAAAACCTGCAGGTTGTTTGTATTCATACTAGTGCAAAAAATGCAGGCTGTTGAGTTGAGGGAGTTGATCCTAGTTCAAAAACTTCAGTTTCTTTGGGATTGATACTAGTTCAAAAACCGCAGTTTGGTTGCGAGAATGCTAGTTCAAAAACTCTAGGTTGCTTGGATTGATACTAGTTCAAAAACTGTAGGTTGTTTTGGTTGATACTAGTTCAAAAACTGTAGATTGTTTTGGTTGATACTAGTTCAAAAACTGTAGGTTGTTTGGGTTGACTAGTTCATAAACTTGAATTTGTTTGGGATAGTAGTACATAGTTCAAAAACTGCAGATTGCTTGAATGCATTATAATTCTAACAACTGTTGGTTGCGTTTATACTGCTTGAAAACATTACGGGATAGTTGGATTAGTTTTAAAAAAAACTCATTTTGGTCGGGTGCATACTACTTCAATACCTTGCCTGTCTATTGCGTCATTTTGCTCGCCTCTTGTGACGTGTGTGTGTGTGCCCGTAGTGCGTGGCGTACTTCGGCGCGTCGGCGCGCGCGTCGCTGCCGGGCCGCGTGGCGGTGGCGGAGCTGCAGCCGTTCCCGGGGCTGCCGCCTGGGGCGCCCGCGACGCGGCGCGTGGCGGTGCCCGCGGGCAGCACGGTGGCGCTGCGGTGGCGCGTGCCGCACGGCGCGCCGCCGCCGGTCCTCGAGTTCGCGCGCGACGGACGGCGCATCGCGGGTGAGTGACTGCGACGCGCGAACACGCCACTAACCCCCTCTCCCTCCCTCCCTCGCTCACGGCGGGCTGCTCCAGCCCCATTTCCCCCCCCCTCTTTGCAGCAATTAAGGCAGATAGTTTCTCGTAATGTGCGTGTGGCACGTTCCGTTTAACTATCGCGACAATTCGCCACACACCCTGCCCATCCCCACCTCTCAGCGGGCTTCTCCAGCTATGCCCATGCTATTCCTCACTTTACAGCAATTAATACAGAGACACGTTCTCATAATGGGCTTTTGGATCCTGCCCCCAAGTACCCCAACAACTCGCCCCACACCCTTCCAATCCCCTGGGCTGGAGTGGTTTCTTCTGCTTCGTTTTGCCCCTCCCTCCGTGCATTTCGGCAATTTTTTTATTCATTAGTTTCTCGTAATGGACATGTGGAACGTGCAGGCCAACTATCACAACAATTTACCCCACTCCCTCCCAACCCCCACGCTCACGATTGTCTTGGGCCATTTCCGGTGCCCGGCTTCCATAGCCCGCAGTCCTCCAGTCTCGTCCGTACCACTCCCCTTATCAACAATTAATTACCGTTTGAGGTGGCTCAGAGCATCATCTGATGTCCCTGCAACGCTTACGATCGAGAGGACTTAGGTTTCGAGTCCCTAACGAACGGGTCACAGACCGCGCGCGCTATATTTCATTATCTTCCTTGTCCTACCCCTCTAATTAAATTTACACTTACTACACCACCAGACATGTTGGGAGACTAGTTGGGAGCGTCGAGCTTGTCCCAGTTGGAGAGGTGCTCCGCTCGTGGGAGATACCTGGTTGAGGGAAAACTCTACGTCCCTAGATACAGGTCAGCGCCGGATCTCGCCATCCAGCGGGGGGGATCACCACCTTCCAAGATAAAACACGCACTACATTTATCAGTTGGCACGCCTCTAAAAACTAATGAATCAATCCCCACCCATCCTCGTTCCGCCCAGTCTCCCCCGAAGGCGATTATTGTCGCGTTTACGCTGCTTGTGTCTGCTTGTGTGTAATCGTGGACCGCGCCCTCCCCCCCCCTCCCCGCAGAGTCGGACCCGCGCGCGCGCGTGCTGGAGGCGTCGGGGGCGCTGCTGCTGGTGAACGTGACGGCCGCCGACGCCGCCCTCTACACGGCCGCCGCCTCCAACTACCTGACGGGCCAGCGGGTAGGCGCGCCCGACGCCGTGCGCGTGGACGTGCTGCCGGGCGACGGGCCCGACCTGCCACCCGCGCTGCTCGACCCGCCGCCCATCGACACCTACAACGTCTCCATCGGTACGACAGCGGTACACGCATACGTATGGTGAAGGAC
Organism: Gryllus longicercus; assembly: GCA_038098605.1. Classification (NCBI taxonomy): domain Eukaryota; kingdom Metazoa; phylum Arthropoda; class Insecta; order Orthoptera; family Gryllidae; genus Gryllus; species Gryllus longicercus. The sequence continues at coordinate 2,440,518 of JAZDUA010000215.1, forward strand.
TAAGGAATGGCATGGTGAAGGACTGAATGTAGAGAATGGTGAAGGGCTGAGTGAATGGCTTCATGAATGGCTGAGAGGATGGCATTGTGAAGGACTGAATGTAGAGAATGGTGAAGGGCTGAGTGGATGGTATGGTGAAGGGCTGAATGGATGGTATGGTGAAGGGCTGAGTGGATGGTATGGTGAAGGGCTGAGTGGATGGTATGGTGAAGGGCTGAGTGGATGGTATGGTGAAGGGCTGAGTGGATGGTATGGTGAAGGGCTGAGTGGATGGTATGGTGAAGGGCTGAGTGGATGGTATGGTGAAGGCCTGAGTGGATGGTATGGTGAATGTATGAATGGAGGTAATTACAAATAGCTGAGTAGATAGCATGATGAAATGAGTGGATGGTATGGTGAAGGAGTGAATAAATGGTATGCTGAAGGGCTACAAGGATGCTATGGTGAAAGGCTGAGTGGATTGTATGGCGAAGGTGTGAGTGTTTGGTACGGTGAAGGATAAAATAGATGGAATGGCGAAGGTCTGAGTGGATGGTACGGAGAAGAGCTGAGTTAATGACATGGTGAAGAGCTGAGCGGATACCACGGTGAAGGACTGCGTAGATGGCAACGTTCAAGCGCTAATTCGTTGGAGAACTTGGTGAAAGAGTGAGGGAATGGATGAGGGGATTAAGTGCTAAAGTAGTGATAAGATACTCGTAGTGAAGGGTTGAGTGTATGAGTTGTGGACGGTGGTGGACCGAGTAAAGTATTGGCAAGTCCGAGAGAAGCCCTGGAAAAACCCACCTTGCATACATCCACCACTAGGTCACGTGCATGTTCGTGTTAAAAGCGAACATGCCTTTGGAGTGCGTAATGTGTGTGAAAGACTCTTTTTTATTGTTTTGTGTTTGTGTGTGTGAAAGAAAGAAAGAAAGAAGGAAAGAAAAAAAAAGGTGGGGCAGGAACGCAAGGAGACGAGGAAGTCAATCATTGAGGATTAATGCAAAATTAAATGACGTACAACGAATTTCTTTCTAATTGAGAAGACAATAATGTGATATTAAATCTTGTGTTTTTTATTCTTCTACGCAATGTATGGAAGATGTGCTTCGTACAATTTGTATGTATTTGTAAGGGTGCGAAACAGAGAGGGAGACAGCGGGGCAGAGGGATGGGGAAGTCCATGAACAAGTATTAGAAGGTGGATGCAAAATGAAATAACGCACAATGAATCTGTGTGTAAGCAAAGCTGCAATGTGGCCATGAATCTTGTTCTTTCTCCTTCAAAAGCATCTTTGTGTTCGTGCTTACGTAGGAACGAGATTTTGGCGTGCCCAATGTTTGTGAGAGTTCCTACATTCGTGTGTGTGGGGGGGGGGGGGAGACTGGAACAGGGTCACAGGGAAACGATAAGTATCAGAATTGGGGAGTTGATAAAATATCAAACAACACAAATACAATTTGTAAGGGAGTATGCTGAAAGGTTACTATACATCTTGTATTGATTCCTCCAGTGTGTTTGCCTAGGTAGGAACATGTCTTTTGAGAACGCAATGTACGAGTAAGACACGTGCATATTGTGTGTGCATGCGTATACGAATGAGGGGGAGAGGGTGTCAGAAGGGGGACAGAAAATCTTGTAGCTGGAAGTGAATAAAAAATCAAAGAACAATAAAATTTTTGAACGAATGAGCTGAAATGGGAGAATGAGACTTGTACGGTGCCTTAACGATGTGCCTTGTGTATGCATATGTGACTTTAGAGTGACATCTCAGATACATACATACGAATATTGTGTTTGTGTGTGTGTGAGAGAGAGAGAGGGAGAGAGGGAGAGAGAGAGAGGGAGAGGGAGAGAGAGAGAAAAATAAGAAGGCGATATAAAGGGGAGTGAGCTTGAGCGAAGGGATGTTGTGTGGTGAGGAGGGAACGTGACGTTGGAGTGTGCAGTGAATAAGTGAGACCATAGTATTATTGTGTGTTATGTGACAGAGGAGGGTGCTGGATAGATGGCAATGGTCTCGTGGAAAGAACTGTATGTGTGGACGTGGCATTATCTGCTACCCCTTTGCTCTGACTCCCTGTTTCTGAAGACATAAGCGGAAGGAGGGGAGGGAGATGCCAAATGCTCTCACAGTAAGAATTAGATGTGTAATGTTGAACGAGTGGCGTGTTGATGTGTGCACAGGAGGAAATGTGCACAGGAGGAGTGTGCAGTGAAAAAATGTGCACTGCCTGTATGCGAGTATGTTTGTGTGTGTGTGTGTAGACTAATGAATTCGAATTTGTTGAAAGATATTTTATTATTTGAGGTGCTAAAACTACTTGCTACACACCTTTATAAAGGGGCCGGGATAAAAGGTTGCGGGCGGACCCGCACTCATTTCGTTACGCTAGAGCCGACATATTACGTGTTAGAGAGATAGATAGATAGATAGACAGAGAGAGAGAGAGAGAGAGAGAGAGAGAGAGAGAGAGATGGATGAGGGAGATGTATATGGTAAGAATTTTGTGTGAGTGGTATGGTGTTGTGTGCTTAGGAGGGAGCGTGACAGTGGGGTGTGCAATGAATTCGTGGGACCGACATATTATATGTTTGTGTGAGGGAAGAGGGAGATGGCAATGGTAAGAACTCTGTGTGAGCGTAAGCGAGTGTGGTATTGTGTGCGTAGACGGAAACGTGACGTTATCTGCAACGCCTGACTCCAGACTGCATGTATGTGTGTGTGAGGCAGAGCAACAGAGGCGACAGGAAGTAGGACGGAGTTCACAATGCTCTCGCAATAAGATATGCATGTGAGAGTGAGTGGTATGATGTGGTGTGCGCAGGAAGCAGCGTGACGCTATCTGCTACCCCTATGCCCTGTATGGGAGTGGGTGCGACAGAGGCGGGAGGAGGAGGCAGATGGCAATGGCAAGATCCGTATGTGTGAGTGGTATGATGTGGTGGGCACAGGAGGCAGGGTGACGCAATCCGTTACCCCTGTGCCCTGTATGTGCGTGTGTGAGACAGAGGCGGATGGAGGGAGGGAGGAGGAGGGAGGTGCTAATGCTGTGATGTGCATGTGTGAGTGGTGCGGTGCGGTGTGCGCAGGCGGCAGCGTGACGCTGGAGTGCGCGGGCGCGGGGCGGCCGGCGCCCAGCGCGCGCGTGAGCAAGTACGGCGGGGAGCTGCCGCGCGGCCGCGTCGAGGCGGTGGCCGGCGGCCTGCGCCTGTGGGGCGCGGCGCGCGCCGACGCCGGCACCTACATCTGCACGCTGCGCAACCGCGCCGGCGAGGCCAGGCACCCCGTCACGCTGCTCGTGCAAGGTGAGCGCGGCACGGCGCGGCACGGCGCGGCACGGCGCGACACAGATGAACAGAGCTCAACACGACCTAACGCACCACAATACAGCTCAACACACAACAACACAGCTCAACACATCACGAAACAGTACGACACTGGACGACACGGTACGACACTGGACGACACGGTACGACACTGGACGACACGGTACGACACTGGACGACACTGGACGACACGGTACGACACTGGACAACACGGTACGACACGGTACGACACGGTACGACACTGGACGACACGGTACGACACTGGACGACACGGTACGACACGGTACGACACGGTACGACACTGGACGACACGGTACGACACTGGACGACACGGTACGACACTGGACGACACTGGACGACACGGTACGACACTGGACGATACGGTACGACACTGGACGACACGGTACGACACTGGACGACACGGTACGACACTGGACGACACGGTACGACACTGGACGACACGGTACGACACTGGACGACACGGTACGACACTGGACGACACGGTACGACACTGGACGACACGGTACGACACTGGACGACACGGTACGACACTGGACGACACGGTACGACACTGGACGACACGGTACGACACTTGACGACACGGTACGACACTGGACGACACTGGACGACACGGTACGACACTGGACGACACGGTACGACACTGGACGACACTGGACGACACGGTACGACACGGTACGACACGGTACGACACGGTACGACACTGGACGACACTGGACGACACTGGACGACACGGTACGACACGGTACGACACGGTACGACACGGTACGACACGGTACGACACGGTACGACACTGGACGACTCTGCACGACCCTAGAGGACATTGCACGACACTGCACAACACTGCGCGACACTTCACGTCATTTGACAACGCAGCTCTGTAAACAAGTCTCTGTTCAACACAGTGCTGAAAAGAATAGCAACATTGCATTTACACACTTTTTGTTCACGATCGATAACTGAAGTTTTTTCGATCGCACGCATGCGCACGTCTTGTCGCTTGGCGCATGCGCGCGTCTGCTTAAACTCGCGGAATCGTTCGCCAAAAGAAAATGTATAGTCGGTTCCAAGGTTACTGCAATGATTTTGAATAATATTGTGCTATTATTAACGTATCCAAAACGAGGAATGAAAAGCCACCCTTAACGGCTGCCGTCAGTTACGTATTTCAGTCTGGCGTAATCAATACAAATTAATTGTAACTAAAGATGCCAATTTTGGATTAACGTTAGCGTTAACTAAAGATTGATAGCCGCTTACACAAACGACATACTTGGTTGTTTTTTTTTTATTATTGACCTAATAACGTTAATAACTATTGTTTGTACTTTCCTCAACCCTTGAACCAATCGTGTCTGTACTGGTATATTCCCCATTATGTTTAGACTTTGCGGACTAGATCGGAAGTAACGTTTTGTTGGACTATTTCGCCCAAAATCAAGACATTTGATGAGCAGGACATGTAGTTATTAGTGAAGCAAGTTTGATATGGGCGAAATCCCATGAAATAATGAAATGAATATCCCATGATCCGTCCCCTCTTTATTAATTATCATTACAATGACATATCAGATATGTATCATTAAATATTTTATTCTATATAAAGGGAATATATACTGGACAGGTTGTGTTGTGACTTGTATATGGTAATAATTGGGGGTGGGAATCAAAATAATTTGAAAATCACACAAAAATGTTGATTTATTAGGTGCATGGTCTCCGTGCTACTGTAAATGCCTATCCATCGCTCACGTATGTGTGTGTGTTGCAGAGCCGCCCGAGATGAACCGCCTGCCGAACGTGTCGACGGTGCAGGAGGGCGAGAGCACGTCCTTCCGCTGCGAGGCGCGGGGCTCCCCTCCGCCGACGCTCACGTGGCTCTTCAACGGCGAGGACGTCGCCCCCGACGCCCACATCAAGCTCGCAGGTACGCCCTTTCATCCTGTGGCTCTCGCGGCGAGCTAGCGCAGCAACTGACGTCACCGCAGCCCTCCGTCCTAGGTTTGAGTACCGACGGTGGCAGGATTCTCGACACTAGCTTGTCAGCTATTCAGTCGCTGTCTGCAGGAGAGTTCTAGAGGTCGGCTGCTCTGATCGGGAGTTTTTTTCGTGGTTTTATCCGACCAACACCAGGCGAATACCCTAACAAACGGGCCACGCACCGCGCGCTGTATTTCCTTCCTCTTCCTTGCCCTGTTCTCACCCCCGTACACACATTTGCATCAACGCGTACTACACAAACACGCATGCCGGGGGACCGATCGAGTGCTAAGAGCTTGTCCCGGCTGGGGTGGAAGATATCTGGTTGGGGAAAACCCCGCTTGCCGACGGTGGGTCATCTCGCCATACATCGGGGGAAGACCATTGCCACCTCCAGAGCAAAAGCATTCACTACGCTTACGGGACTACTGGCCCTAGATTTAACGTGCCCGAAATCACTATCAATTAATCTGACAATGTTTCAAGCCTTTATTTGACGTTGAAAATGGAGTGATTGTCCTCAAACTTATTAATAAGTCATTAAGCATGGAGTAATTCGCCATGAACGTAATAATCTAGTCATAACGCCGTTATCTTTTATCCCTATCGTCGAGATGCTCGGTGCCGTTAGTAACTGGGTCTCCCAGATGGTCACCCATCCAAGGACCCACGGTGACTCAAGCTGCTTAACCTGTGCGACTTCACAGAGCGTGGTTGAGCAGCTCGGGTTTCCGCCTAAGAAGCGTAAGGAACCAAAGGGACAGCCATTGTCTGGCCACTGCTGGCAACACAAGTGCAGGTTCTGCCCATGCGCTCGTGAATGATGTCATTTGTCACTCCTTCTTTCACTCCTTCGTTTGAAGTTGTCTCTTTGTGCACTTCCTACACTCATTCGACACTTCCTCATGCTATTTCACGAAGAGGCGCATCCAAACGTCCGACATGGTGGAGGGACATTTCCCAGAAATAAAAGTGGCGTCCACTTGTTTCCAGAACTGTCCTTTGCATGCTGTCCAACCGTAACTGAACTGGACTCAACGCTCATGGCGTCCTAAAGAGAGTGCCATTTTCATGAATTTACATGATACTACTGACTGAACTTAACTGAATATTATTTAGTGAACCGCTGATCTATTATATTACTAGTCAGTATTTTCTCTCAATATACACATTACCGCTCTCTACCAATTAAGATAGCTCACAACGTAAGTCGCTACTGTGCTGTCTGTAACCAGGAAATTCCCGGGTTCGAGTTCCGACGTTAGCAAGTTTTAACCTAGTGTTCAACGACGTTGGCAAGTTTTTAAGTTTTTACCTAAGATAGCTAGCTCGAATTCAGCCACTCTCTGAAGGAGATTTCTAGCGGTCGGCTTGTCTGATCTGTAGTTTTTCTTAGTTTCTCTGATCAATATCAGGCGATTGCTTGAAAAGTACTCTCACGAATGGACTGCATGCAATCTTTCCTTCCCCGTTCTTCACCTATCAACGCCCCTCACACACACACACACAAACTTACGTGCATTACACTACCAGTAAGTCGAGAGACCAGGCGGGAGCTTAGGGCTTATCTCGCCTGGGGCGGTGCCCCACTTGGAAATACCTAGAGGAGGGAAATCCGCAGACCGCCGTGAAGGTCTGCAGGCTCATACGGAGACTAACATCGCCATCTCCCGCTATTTAGCATGCACTACACTTTCAGAACTATTGACTAAGCAGTTGACGCGTTCGGAATACAAAATAGTCAATCTTACCTTTTGTTTAAACACTGATTAGTGTGTACAAAATACATTTTTTGTACCATTTTTTTTCAAATAGATGAACAACGCACAAATCTATTAATGAAGTCGACATCTATTTAAAGAATTTTAATATTTAAAAAAAATTGTCTCCATCTTCCCATTCTTTCTCTTGCAATTTTTTTCCTTTTAAAATTTGATTATATCTTGTTTGTCTTCCTCGCTTTCTTGTACCATTTGGAAATATCACCCTTCTCTAAATGCACCCAATCCTCTCTCTGACGGCGTGTTGCGCTGTGTTCCAGGTGAGGCGGGCGGCCTGCTGCAGCTGTCGCGCGTGGAGAAGAGGCACGCCGGTACCTACCAGTGCTTCGCCTCCAACGCCGCGGGCGACGCCGTGCGCTCCGTCGAACTGCAGGTGACTTTCTTTTGTCTAAAACGGTGCGCTGACAGTTGAATATCGCACCCAATTGGATGTTATTATAAACGTTATAATGAAACGCATGCTCTTCGTAATAACTTTTTAGGCAGGTATAAAAAATAAAATTAATATAATTTTAAAAATAACTGGAAATATTGATTGTAATTATTAACTATTAACAGTTCTACAGTGTTTGATTCATATGTTTTTAATAAAACCCACGAACATGTATTGAAAACGGTAACCCAACGTTATTGCAATCCTTCATGCTAACTGTTAGTTCAAATCAATAAATCAAATGAAAGTCTTTATTGACAAAACAAACACATTCAGTGTCTACCTGTTGATCAATATATTACAAAACAAAATAAGAAATAACTCTGGGGCGTCGCAGTTAAAATATTGAAAGATAGTTACACGTTTGATATAACATTACATTAAAATTGTTGCTTGAAATGTACTTGCACTTTTTATTGGTTGGAAATTATTACTTTGCGGTATAAAATTGACTTTGCCGTACGCGTACCGCAATAAAGTCACGGCCACATAAAACAATGGGCACTGCAAAGAAACAAAACACTGGCATTACATGAACCAACATGGCAGACGCCTCGCATATTAAGATTGAAACCAAGTCTACATAAAAGTTTTCATGAAATAGTACTAAAACATTATATACGAAGGTACCTTTGGCGCGCTCATTTCAAAATATCGGATTGACCCGGCTGAGGCGATACCCTTCTTGTTGGGAGATTCCTGGTTGGGGAAAACCCCGCAAGCTGACATGGCGGGTAGGTCGGCTCCAGATCTCACCACCCAGTGAGAGGAAGATGATCGCCACCTCCAACGATAAAAAAATCACTACACTTACGAGACTATTGACCTTAGCAATAGACGCGCCGCGAATTACTAATCCATGATGATGATGACTGGGAGAGATGGCTCATCAACTGATGTCACTGCAATCCCTGTGACCAGAACGTCCTAGGTTCGAGTTCAGACAGTGGCAGGATTTTCGATACTAGATTGTCAGCTAGCTCGAGTTCAGTCGCTGTCTGGAGAAGAATTCTAGCGGCTGGCTGCTCTGATCGGAAGTTTTCCGTGTTGTTTCCGAACAACGCCAAGCGAATGTCGGAGCAGTACCCTAACAAACGGGGCGACGAATCTTTCCTTTCTCCTCCTCCTTGTGCTGTCCTCACACATACCTACCCCAACACGCAGTACACAAACACACGTGCCGGGAGACCGGTCGGGAGGTTGGAGCTTGTCTCGGCTAGGGCGGTTCCCCGCTGGTGGACCTATCGCTAGCCGCCGGTAGGTCGGCGCCACATCCCGAGCAAAAACGTGCACCACACTTACGGGGACTAACGATTCTAGTCGTTAGCACGTCCGGAATCCCTAACAATCAATTAATCAATGAACTAATCCATGAATGAATGGCCCGACAGGTGTCGCCGAAGCAGATCCCTGCGGGCGGGCCGGCGGAGCACTCGGCGGGCGAGGGCGAGGGCGCGGGGGGCGGCGGTGGCGGCGGGGCGGGCGAGGTGCCAACGGGCCCGCCAGCCACCACCGCCCCCGCCACCGCGTCAGCAGCCGCCGCCGCCGCCGCCACGCCGCCGTCCCCCGCGGGCGCCGCCCCCGCCGCCGTCCCACCCGGACGGAAGAAGCCGCACCACCGCGAGGGCGGCGCAGGAGGGGCAGGAGGAGGAGGAGGAGGAGGAGCGGGCCGGGGGCGCGGCGCAAGGACAAGAGCAGGCGCCGCGGAGGCGCGCACGCGGAGAAGGGGTGAGGCGCTTGAGCGTGTGTTGCTCTGCTTCTGGCTGGATCCTCTTTCTCTTTCTCGCGCGTGCCTTTCCTTCGTCTGTGTCAGCGTTCTCTTCCTCTCCTTTTTTAACGCTTACTCTTCTTTTCGGCCTTCTCGCTTCCTTCTGCTCCTTCATCCCCTCCTCCTCCCTCCTCCCTCCTCCCTCCTCCCTCCCTCCCTCCTCCATCCTTCCTCATCCACACTTATTATTTGTGCTCTCAAATTTTCTTCTTACTCCCTTGTTGTCCTGTCTCTTTTTTCTTATTTTTCCTATAATTTTTTTCTTAATTCCCATCTGCTTTTCCCCTTCCTTTTTGTTTTTTCTTCTGTCTTCCGTCTTTTTTCTTCCCCTCGGCATTTCTGTTGGACTTGTTCTTCTGTAGTTCTGGTTTGATATTTCTTTGTGGTCTGTTGCTTATTTTCTTTTTTCAATCTTTCTGTCTGCTTGTTTTCTTCTTGACTGTCGTACTGCTTATTTTATTCCGTTCGTGTTCCTCTTTTATCTGATTCCTTTCATTTTTATTTCCGCATCATTTCTTTTTCCTCTTATAATTTTTTCTCTCCTGCGGTTTTGTTACGCTTTATCTTCCTCGTATTTTCTGCATTTCTACTGCCTATCTTGATCGTCTGTCCTCCGCCTGTGTACGTGCCTCTTCTTCTTCTTCTTCTTCTTCTTCTTCTTCTTCTTCTTCTTCTTCTTCTTCTTCTTCTTCTTCTTCTTCTTCTTCTTCTTCTTCTTCTTCTTCTTCTTCTTCTTCTTCTTCTTCTTCTTCTTCTTCTTCTTCTTCTTCTTCTTCTTCTTCTTCTTCTTCTTCTTCTTCTTCTTCTTCTTCTTCTTCTTCTTCTTCTTCTTCTTCTTCTTCTTCTTCTTCTTCTTCTTCTTCTTCTTCTTCTTCTTCTTCTTCTTCTTCTTCTTCTTCTTCTTCTTCTTCTTCTTCTTCTTCTTCTTCTTCTTCTTCTTCTTCTACCTCCCGATTGACGGAACGCTGTGTTTCGCTAGACGCAGTGACCCTGGCCGTCGAAATCGAGTCTTCGATGTAGTTTCCTTTTGCCTTTCTTCCCTCTCTTGGTCGTCTGGCCCCGTGTCATTCATTGCCTGTGTCCCATCGGCGCGCTGTCTGTCCCCTCCCGCCGACGGGCCCTGCGTGACGCGGCGCCGCCTGCGCCTTGTGTCGCCAGACGCGATGATCCCGCCGTCGAAGCCCGTGGTGACGCGGCTGTCGGACACGTCGGTGATGGTGCGCTGGGACGTGCCCGAGCAACGACGGCCTGCCCATCCTCTTCTTCAAAGTGCAGTACCGCGAGGCCGGGCGCACGCAGCAGCGGCGGCGCGGGGGCGGCGGCGGCGGAGCCGGAGGCGGCGGCGGGGGCGGTGGGGGCGGGGGCAAGGCGCGCTCGGGCGTCGGGACGCCCGACCGCCGCGCGGGCGAGGGCTCGCGCTGGATGACGCACAACGAGGACATCTCGGAGCACCGGCGAAGCCTCAAGGTGGACAACCTGCGCCCCGACCACACCTACAGGTCAGTTGGGGGTGGAGGTCCGCAGGGCCCCGCTCAGCGGTGGCTTGCTGCTTGATAAGCGTGTGCAGACAATGAGATGAATGAATGAGTGATGAATTAGTGAATGATGAATGAGTGAGTGACTGACTGAACAAATGAGTGAATGAATGAGTCAATGGATGAACGAGTGGATGAATGAATGATTGAGTGAATGAATGAATGAGTCGTCTGACTTATCAATCTCTTCCTACTTCTTGTTCTCCTCTTTCTCCTATGTCCATCTTGTCATTTTTCTCTCCTTTCACCAACTCCTCTTTCTCCCTCTCTGCATTGTCCCTCTCCTCTTTCTCCCTCTCCTCATTGTCCCTCTCCTCTTTCTCCCTCTCCTCATTGTCCCTCTCCTCATTGTCCCTCTCCTCTTTCTCCCTCTCCTCTTTCTCCCTCTCCTCTTTCTCCCTCTCCTCTTTCTCCCTCTCCTCATTCTCCTTTTCCTTGTTCTCCTTCTCTTCTATGTTCTGCTCGACTTCCTTCTTCTCCTAGATGGAAATCAAGTCCACAAAGAAACTACTAGTGGTGTCAGAAAGAGTGCCAGTACTGGAATTTACATTGATTTCTACCTCTATTAAGCAGATGTGTTTTAACAACAATTTTTTCTAGAACCACTTAAAACAGGTTTCCTGGTGTTTGGCGTTTAGCACTTAACACTTTTGAGAACTTGTCTTTGTTTGTTTGTGTGCTTTGTTAGTTGTTTCTTGATAAATGACTGAAGATATTGTCTGGTATCAATTTTAATCAACTTATGATCATTTCGATCGCGTTGCGATCATCATCAGAGCTAGTTCTGATGATGATCGCAACGCGATCGAAATGATCATAAGTTGATTAAAATTGATACCAGACAATATCTTCAGTCATTTATCATATAAAAAGGTATCTACATCACCAACAATCCAATTAATAGTTGTTTCTTTGTTCATTTACCTACACACTTATTCTTTCACTTCATTCATCTGATGTCATGAAACAAAAAACAAGATGTATATAACATTAGTTGGGAGATTAAATAAATGTGCAGCAAGTGCCATAGACAGTTTCTTTTGGAGGGAATTTGAAATGAGTTTTTCATGAGAACTTTCAGGGAGACCATGAAACCCTTTTAATGTAACATTTTACAAAATCCAATTACAAAATTTGGACACCCAATGAGATGTGAATGACCTAGATAAAATGAAGGTAGATTGAGTCATTCACTTTTTTCATTTTGCCTGAAAAATTGTGGAGAGTGAACATGGGGGACCAAGCAATTCATTTTGGCTATGAGTTTAAAAAGGTTTAATAGCCACACATTAAGAAGTCCTTAATGCTGTCTTTTTCTTCTTTCCAAATAAGAGTGTAATGACAACAAATAAGTTATGTTGCTTACATATTCATATTGTCTAGGCATTTGTAACTAATACAATCTTGAATATAAGTTCAAAAGTTTTGTAACCCACTTGAATTCTGGGAAGAAGGGTAAGAATAATTACATAATAAAAATTGAAAATTATCTCTGCCCCGTAAACAATGTGCCTTTTGTTATTTTTGTAGGTTCAGAGTTGCTGCTGTGTATGTAAATAATGATAACAAACCGGGGCCCATTTCTGATAAGTTCATGCTTGCAAGAGGAGAAGTAGGCAATGACCTTGCTGTTCCTACTCTCAAAGATGCCACAGCCCTGAGCCCCACTGCTCTACACATCCAATGGGAGGTAAGGATGATGCAAAATACTCATTCATACATATTATATTATTTATATATTAAATGTATTTGGCACCTCTGTGAAGCTGGCTAGCCACCTATAGCGGACCACAAGAAACTACATGCCATCGTTTAATACTAATTAATTACTCATTAATCATCATAATTTTAAATTAATTACGCCAGCCATTTTTGGAAAAATCAAGGGTCAGCTAGCTTCAACCTGAAGCTAGCTAGCCACAAAACCAAATAACACAGAAAATATCAGAAAAATTTAACAACAATAAATAAATTAACTACTATTTAATTACTCCATTTTGCCGTTATTATCAAACGTAATTGTTTAAAAAATTTTAAAATATCTACAAAAAGAAAATTTATGTTAGGAAGTGATGGAAAAATTTTTCAAACTACATTTTACCGGCAACCCCCAAAACTTCTACCACCACATTGTTCCTATCTCTTTACATTTATTGATTAATAAGCTTCAGAATTAATAACTGTGGGCAATTGTTTAAAAAGAAATGCAAAACTTTACACAGGCTAAATGAAGGACCATCTATAAAAACTAAAAAATTCACAGTAAATAAACTAACTGGCGGAATCACGAAATACTGCACAAGTATTTGCACAAGACACCCTTTGAGTTAATAACAGGTTATTTAAATTAATTGCTCTGGCCAAATGTTTTTAAAATCAGTCAACGTTTGATTCAACATTGCATTTCACTAAAAAAAATTTCAAAGTCATAAAATTACGTTTTACCCATCAAACGAGAGAACTACAACAATTATGTTGTTGCTTTTTCTTTATATTTATTAAATAAATGGCTTCAAAAGTAATAACTGTAGGATATTGTTTATAGATATGCGCAATCATCAACACAGGCTGTACAGGTACCATATATATTAGGAAAAAAATCCACAGTAAAGAAACTAACTGGCGGAATCACGAAATACTGCAGAAGTACTTCCACAAGACACCCATTGAGTTAATAACAGGTTATTTAAATTAATTGCTCCGGCCAATTGTTTTTAAAATCAGCCAAAGTTTGATTCAACATTGGATTTCACTAAAAAAAATTTTCAAATTCATTATATTACGTTTAACCCATCAAACTAAAGAACTACAACAATTATTTTGTTGCTATTTCCTTATAATTATTAAATAAATGCCTTCAAAATTAAAAACTGTAGGAAATTGTTATAAAGTTGGGCATACCTCAACACAGGCTATACAGGTACCATATATTAGGAAAAAAATTCACAGTAAATAAACTAACTGGCGGAATCCAAAAATACTGCACAAATACTTGCACAAGACACCCATTGAGTTAATAACAGCTTGTTTAAATTAATTGCTCTGGCCAGTTGTTTTTAAAATCACACGTTTGCTTCAACATCGCATTTCACTAAAAAAAAATTTCAAATTCATAAAATTAAGTTTTACCCATCAAACGAGAGAACTACAACAATTATTTTGTCGCTATTTCTTTATATTTATTAAATAATTGGCTTCAAAAGTAATAACTGTAGGAAATTGTTTATAAAGTTGCGCAAACCTCAACACAGGCTATACAGGTACACTACAATAGGCAAAAAATTCACATTAAATAAACTAACTGGAGGAATCACGAAATACTGCACAAGTATTTGCACAAGACATCCATTGAGTTAATAACAGGTTATTTAAATTAATTGCTCCTGCCAATTGTTTTTAAAATCAGCCTACGTTTGCTTCAACATTGGATTTCACTAAAAAAAAATTACAAATTCATAAAATGACGTTTAACACATCAAACGAGAGAACTACAACATTTATTTTGTTTCTATTTCCTTATAATTATTAAATAAATGGCTTCAAAATTAAAAACTGTAGGAAATTGTTTATAAAGTTGCGCAAACCTCAAATCAGGCTATACAGGTACCATATATTAGGAAAAAAATTCACAGTAAATAAACTAACTGGCGGAATCCAGAAATACTGCACAAGTACTTGCTCAAGACACCCATTGAGTTAATAACAGCTTGTTTAAATTAATTGCTCCGGCCAGTTGTTTTTAAAATCAGCCAACGTTTGCTTCAACATTGGATTTCACTAAAAAAATTTACAAATTCATAAAATTACGTTTAACCCATCAAACTAAAGAACTACAACAATTATTTTGTTGCTATTTTCTTATAATTATTAAATAAATGGCTTCAAAATTAAAAACTGTAGGAAATTGTTTATAAAGTTGCACAAACCCCAACACAGGCTATACAGGTAGCACATATTAGGAAAAAAATTCACAGTAAATAAACTAACTGGCGGAATCCAGAAATACTGAACAAGTACTTGCTCAAGACACCCATTGAGTTAATAACAGCATGTTTAAATTAATTGCTCCAGCCAGTTGTTTTTAAAATACACAACGTTTGCTTCAACATCGCATTTCACTAAAAAAAATTCAAATTCATAAAATTACGTTTTACCCATCAAACGAGAGAACTACAACAATTATTTTGTCGCTATTTCTTAATATTTATTAAATAATTGGCTTCAAAAGTAATAACTGTAGGAAATTGTTTATAAAGATGTGCAAAACTCAACACAGGCTATACAGGTACCATATATTAGGCAAAAAATTCACAGAAAATAAACTAACTGGCGGAATCACAAAATACTGCACAAGTACTTAAACAAGACAGCTATTAAGTTAATAACAGGTTACTTAAATTAATTGTTCTGGCCAATTGTTTTTGAAATCAGCCAACAATTGCTTCAACATTGCATTTCACTAAAAAAAATTTCAAAGTCATAAAATTACGTTTTACCCATCAAACGAGAGAACTACAACAATTATGTTGTTGCTTTTTCTTTATATTTATTAAATAAATGGCTTCAAAAGTAATAACTGTAGGATATTGTTTATAGATATGCGCAATCATCAACACAGGCTGTACAGGTACCATATATATTAGGAAAAAAATCCACAGTAAAGAAACTAACTGGTGGAATCACGAAATACTGCAGAAGTACTTCCACAAGACACCAATTGAGTTAATAACAGGTTATTTAAATTAATTGCTCCGGCCAATTGTTTTTAAAATCAGCCTACGTTTGCTTCAACATTGTAAATTTTTTTAGTGAAATGCAATGTTGAAGCAATTGTTGGCTGATTTTAATAACAATTGGCCAGAGCAATTAATTTAAGTAACCTGTTATTAACTTAATGGGTGTCTTGCGGAAGTACTTGTGCAGTATTTCGTGATTCCGCCAGTTAGTTTATTTTCTGTGAATTTTTGCCTAATATATGGTACCTGTATAGCCTGTGTTGAGGTTTGCGCATCTTTATAAACGATTTCCTACAGTTTTTAATTTTGAAGCCATTTATTTAATAATTATAAGGAAATAACAACAAAATAATTGTTGTAGTTCTTTAGTTTGATGGGTTAAACGTAATTTTATGAATTTGAAAATATTTTTAGTGAAATCCAATGTTGAAGCAAACGTTGGCTGATTTTAAAAACAATTGGCCAGAGCAATTAATTTAAGTAACCTGTTATTAACTCAATGGGTGTCTGTGGAAGTACTTGTGCAGTATTTCTGGATTCCGCCAGTTAGTTTATTGACTGTGAATTTTTTTCCTAATATATGGTACCTGTATAGCCTGTGTTGAGGTTTGTGCAACTTTATAAACAATTTCCTACAGTTTTTAATTTTGAAGCCATTTATTTAATAATTATAAGGAAATAGCAACAAAATAATTGTTGTAGTTCTTTAGTTTGATGGGTTAAACGTAATTTTATGAATTTGAAAATATTTTTAGTGAAATCCAATGTTGAAGCAAATGTTGGCTGATTTTAAAAACAATTGGCCAGAGCAATTAATTTAAGTAACCTGTTATTAACTCAATGGGTGTCTGTGGAAGTACTTGTGCAGTATTTCTGGATTCCGCCAGTTAGTTTATTGACTGTGAATTTTTTTCCTAATATATGGTACCTGTATAGCCTGTGTTGAGGTTTGCGCAACTTTATAAACAATTTCCTACAGTTTTTAATTTTGAAGCCATTTATTTATTAATTATAAGGAAATAGCAACAAAATAATTGTTGTAGTTCTGTAGTTTGATCGGTAAAACGTAATTTTATGAATTTGTAAAATTTTTTTAGTGAATTGCAATATTGAAGCAAACGTTGGCTGATTTTAAAAACAATTGGCCGGAGCAATTAATTTAAGTAACCTGTTATTAGCTTAATGGGTGTCTTGTGCAAGTACTTGTGCAGTATTTCGTGATTCCGCCAGTTAGTTTATTTACTGTGAATTTTTTAGTTTTTATTGATGGTCCTTCATGTAGCCTGTGTAAAGTTTTGCGTTTCTTTTTAAACAATTGCCTACAGTTATTAATTCTGAAGCTAATTAATCAATAAATGTAAAGAGATATGAACAATGTGATGGTAGAAGTTTTGGGGTTTGCCGGTAAAATGTAGTTTTAAGAATTTTTCTATCACTTCCTAACATAAATTTTCTTTTTGTAGATATTTTAAAATTTTTTAAACAATTACGTTTGATAATAACGGCAAAATGGAGTAATTAAATAGTAGTTAATTTATTTATTGTTGTTAAATTTTTCTGATATTTTCTGTGATCTTTGGTTTTGTGGCTAGCTAGCTTCAGGTTGAAGCTAGCTGACCCTTGATTTTTCCAAAAATGGCTGGCGTAATTAATTTAAAATTATGATGATTAATGAGTAATTAATTAGTATTAAACGATGGCATGTAGTTTCTTGTGGTCCGCTATAGGTGGCTAGCCAGCTTCAGAGAGGTGTATTTTGTAGACAGTTTATAAAAAACAAAAATCAATACAAACAAACAAAAATTAGAATCACATCACAAAAACTAGGTTAACTATGATTTGCTGTGCGATCTTTCAGAAATATGCATTTTTCCCCATCTTCAATCCACAATGTATAAAGGAGAAATCAATCGATATTTTATAAAGAATATTAATAAGAAGTACAGCAGACAGTGCAAATGCACGTCCAACATTTACAATAAGAGGATTTGAACCAAATGTAAAAAATAGGCTGAAACCATTATAAGGTAGTTGGAGAATGGGCAGGGAGGCTTCAAAATACTGATACATGAAAAATAATACAAATGGACAAATTATTCATGGCTTCCTAAAAAGCATTAGAAGACATTTTGTGTATTTAATCAACAACTTTCTCTCAATTGTGGCAAGCAACCATACAAAAAATTATTACAAGAGCCAGTTTTATGTGTTTGATGTTTAAAATACTCATTCACTTGTATCAGGGGCAGATCCAGAAACAAATTTTGGGAGGGGAAATTTTTTTATTCAAAATGTTTTGGTCGAATGTTTTATATTACAGATTATGTAGAATGATGCAGGCTAATCTCAGCTCATGTTACGATACAATTTTATTCATTTTAATGTTTATGCAAAAATATTTTTACTTGAAAGTTTTGTGACATGTTAAAATTATAGTTCCTGAAAAATTGCGGGAGGGAATATTTCCCTATTTTCCTCCCCGTGGATCCGCACCTGTTTGTATGGTGTGTTTAGACATGGGCCCCACCAGTACCAAAGTATTGGTGGGAGATGGAATGCGAGTAACTTAGTTTGTGAGTGTATTGCTACACAAACAAAAATTTTGAAGATATTTTAATTCAATATATGAGCGATACTTTGCAATGCAAGTCGAACTGGTGAGCCTCCCCCCCCTCCCTCCCCTGCAGCAAAAATGTGTGTACAGAGATTTTCTTACATTCAGTTTCATAGTTCGAGATACTTTGGGCAACTCATATAAGATAAGTAGCAGAGGAGAACTTTCTTGTATCATTTTCCCTGAGAAATTGTTTCTCCTTCACATTGTCAAAGGGAAAGGAAGGAGTGGGTCTTGTCTTGTGTGACATTACATTTCTTAACTTCAAATTCCCTGGGTTGGAGTTGGAAGTTATGGATTTGCAAAGTGCAGCACTGCAGTCATGTTCCTCAAGGGCAACTACCTTTCTGTTAAAACAGTAGTATGAGTCAACATTATAATGCTATCTGTCACTGTATTTTTACTATATAAAGCCCAGAGCATTTTGTATTACTCATTCTGTATGTTTTGTATGATGATGATCATCATCACAAATTATCTGCATTTCAATTATTTCTTATCGGAAAATTTGCTTCAATACACCATGTTTTTTATTACTATCCTGTTTCTAGAACAAATTATGCTCATAATCCCAGGATCTACTGTACCAGCAATATTGGAAAGGGGAATGTGTCCCTTTGACCCCTTGGTGGTGATGCCCATGCCCTAACAGTAGTTGTGCCTTAGGATAATTAATTTGAAATCAGGACAATCTCAAGCTTAATATACTCAAGCCTTTGATTGGAGCTAAGGGGTTTATATAAAACTGTATAGTGACTTTAGTGTAAGGTTACCAGATTTACTTCACAGATTCAGATGACAACCAAACTGATTTGATGACACCACATTTTATAAAACATTACTTTAAATGAATTGGGGAAGGGAATTGCGTTCAAAATTCAATTAGCACCTGAATTTTTTTTATAAGATACAATTTTTTTGGACAAAATTACATAAAAGAGGGTTTTTTACGAGATAGCATAAAAGAAAGATGATCAGTGGGATGTGTCCTACATTCTTACCATTTCTTTGAAATGGAATCCCAAATATTCTATAATTTGTCAGGTAATATTATTAACAGCAGTTTTCAAGATTATTGCAAATTAGAGTATATAAACAAAATCCACACTTCTTTGATATTTCATCTCAGAAGCTAGTTGCTTATTTTACCAATAGATGAAAATGACCCTTAGAAGTTTGAATAAAATTCTCTTTTAAATCCGTGACTTTAACATCATTCTTTCCTTCCAGTATACAGCATCATCTCATACACCTGCCCAAGGCTTCTATGTACACTATCGCCCAGCCAGCACTGCAGGAGACTATCTTCAGGTGACAGTTGAGGGAGAAAGTGAGCGGGAGTTTACTCTGTCTCATCTGGAGCCAAATACAGCTTATGAAGTCAAAGTGCAAAGTTTCAATCTGGATTCTGCTTCAAACTTCAGCAACATCCGTGCACAGAAAACACTTCGTAAGTTCCCTAATGAAAAGTTAAATAGCATTCCTTCTTTTTCAATGTCATCATCTTCTTCTTCCTCTTCTTCATCCTCCTCCTCTTCTTCTTCTTCTTCTTCTTCTTCTTCTTCTTCTTCTTCTTCTTCTTCTTCTTCTTTCTCTTTTCCTTTTCCTCTTTCCTTTTCTTTTCCTTCTTTTTCTTTTCCTTTTCCTTTTTTTCTTTTTCTTTTTCTTTCCCTTTTTCTTTTTCTTTCTCTTTTCCTTTTTCTTTTTCTGTTTCTTCTCCTTTTTCTTCTCCTTTTTCTTTTTCTTCTCCTTTTTCTTTTTCTTCTCCTTTTTCTTTTTCTTCTCCTTTTTCTTTTTCTTCTCCTTTTTCTTTTTCTTCTTCTTCTTCTTCTTCTTCTTCTTCGTCTTCTTTCCCTTTTTCTTTCTCTTTCTCTTTTTCTTTCTCTTTTTCTTCGTCTTTTCCTTTTCCTTCTTTTTCTTCGTCTTTTCCTTTTCCTTCTTTTTCTTCTTCTTTTTCTTTTTCTTCTCCTTTTTCTTTTTCTTTTTCTTTTTCTTCTCCTTTTTATTTTTCTTCTCCTTTTTCTTTTTCTTCTCCTTTTGCTTTTTCTTCTCCTTTTTCTTTTTCTTCTCCTTTTTCTTTTTCTTCTCCTTTTTCTTTTTCTTCTTCTTCTTTCTCTTTCTCTTTTTCTTCTTCTTTTTCTTTCTTCTTCTTTTTCTTCCTCTTCTTCTTCTTTTTCTTCTTCTTTTTCTTCTTCTTTTTCTTCTTCTTTTTCTTTCTTCTTCTTTTTCTTTCTTCTTCTTTTTCTTCCTCTTCTTCTGTTTCTTCTTCTTTTTCATCTTCTTCTTATTTTTCTTCTTTTTCTTTTTTTTTTCTTTTTCTTCTTCTTCTTTTTCTTTCTCTTCTTCTTTTTCTTTCTCTTCTTCTTTTTCTTTCTCTTTTTCTTCTTCTTCTTCTTCTTCTTCTTCTTTTTCTTTTTTTTCTTTTTCTTCTCTTTGTTGCTGCTTCTTCCCTCTGCTACTTCTTCTTCTGATTGATTCTTCTTCCTTCTGTGTGAAATAAATCACAATATACCTCGACCTCCCAAGTCCTAATTTACAAGTGAAAATGTATATTAATAAGGATTCACACCTTCATCCTTATGCAGAGCAGCTGTCTTCACAGCTGTGTGTGATTATGTGTGGCCTCTAATTTTTTGTTTTGTATTCATCCAGCTGCTCCTACGGAAGAACCCCCATCAACCGAGGCAGATGAGGCTGCGTCTGGCCAAGCCAATGCTGCTAAGGGACAACTCTTCACTGTCTTATGGCCAGTACTTGGAGGCCTTGCTGTGCTTGGGCTGATATTGGGTGCCATATTCCTGTGTCGAAGAAGACGCTTGCAAGCAGGTGAGAGTGAACATTATTCTAGTTGACCTTGTGAATGTTCTTTTTCCATGAATTTCTTTCGTATCTTTATTTCATTGATGTTTATTATCAGAAAGCTGTAAATCTTTTGTAAATGTTTAATTCTGGTCTTTCAAAGTTAGTTGAGCTACTTTTATGAAATTTCATTGTGAATTCTATTTAAAACAGCTTTATCTGCTTGTGCTCTAAAGTTGAAATTAAAAACCTATGGTTAATTGAATTGGAGATGCTACCACACTTAATTTTCAGGACATTTATTCCTTCTTGCTATGACATGCAAAGGTTGCCTCTGATATTCAATGAAATTGGTTTAGAGAAAACATGTTTTGATTAATTTTTGTCAATAAATAGTAAAAACTACATGATGTTTGGGAGAATTATAATACAGGCATGCTTCCTTCAGCTCTAGAATCCCTACCTCACCTTTTAGAAACAGTTGAGTGACAAATAATGTACCAACAAAGTTTGTGTAAGTTTCAGTGGTTAGCAATATTTGAAAAACTAGACATTTTCACTCCCAAGTTATTTGCATTGGTAAAAGTATTAAAGGTTTGATTTTATAGTATTGCTAACAAAATAGCAAACCATTCCCCTGTCTCTACTTCTACCTCAACCAGCAAAATCAGAGCTCAACAAAAGATGTAGATAGTGAACCTGCATTAATTCCAGAAGTAAGACAAGGGGCATCTCTGCATTTGCTCATTGGAACAAAGGAAACTGGATTAAAAAACCTGATCAAGGTTCTTCTCCTTCTTCTTCTTCTCCTTCTTCTTCTTCTCCTTCTTCTTCTTCTCCTTCTTCTTCTTCTCCTTCTTCTTCTTCTTCTTCTTCTTCTTCTTCTTCTTCTTCTTCCGCTTCTTCTTCTTCTGCTTCTGCTTCTTCTTCTTCTTCCGCTTCTTCTTCTGCTTCTTCTTCTTCTTCTTCTGCTTCTTCTTCTTCTTCTGCTTCTTCTTCTTCTTCTGCTTCTTCTTCTTCTGCTTCTTCTTCTTCTTCTGCTTCTTCTTCTTCTGCTTCTGCTTCTTCTTCTTCTGCTTCTTCTTCTTCTTCTTCTGCTTCTTCTTCTTCTGCTGCTGCTTCTGCTTCTTCTTCTGCTGCTGCTTCTGTTTCTGCTTCTTCTTCTGCTTCTTTTTCTGCTTCTGCTTCTTCTGCTTCTTCTTCTTCTGCTGCTTCTTTTTCTTTTCCTCCTCTTCTTCTTCTTCCTTTCTGGCTTCACTCTATTGTTGCTTTAGTCAACTAGGATCTCTTTCTCCATTTCTCCCTTATTTTGTCTAATATGGAGAAAACATTTTGTTTTTTCCAGACGCTTTCTTTTCTTATCTGGTCTAGAACAGCTCTTAGAAATCTCATTTCAGAAGCTAGAATATCACTGCTTTTCTTTCTCATCAGAACCCATGACTCGCTCTCATACAGCAAAACTGGTTCTGCCATCACTTTGTACAATGTTAGTTGTGTCTCTTATTTTATTCAAGAGCATCCGTCATATTTTGCTGCACTTTTGTTAAAACTGATAGTTTGATATCCATATCTTTCTCATAATCTTAGCTCAAGTCGCAACCAAGTTAGTTAAAAGGTCTTACTTGTTCCAACATTGAATTGTAAATACGTATTTTTTATCTGAAAGAGAATTTGTCTTGGAAAGCCATTACTTTACATTTTTTAACAGATATTTTGAGGTTGTAATCTTCTGGTTTGTTACTCAATATACAAGCATGTTATATTGTATTAATCAAAATGTTAATTGTTATTTACTATTTTTTTATTAGAGACAGATAATCAATGTTTGTTGTTTTTATTTCTTCTAGAATAGTACATTGTGTTTGTGCCTCTCTTCCTATCTTAAAATGGAACACCGTAGTGATTGGTGTCTGGGTTCTCTAGCAAAATAGGGCTTTGCGGAGGAGAATTCTAAATCGGGTTAAATGATTCAGGTGCAGGAGCCCACCAAGATAAGCTAAGTGATCCTGGCATGCAGAGTGATGCTGCTGCTGTGTTTGCACTCAACAGCAAAAACATCCTCAATGGGAGACTTCCTCAGAATGGACATCATCCAGGAAACAAAATAAACATCACCACAAACCCTTTGGCAGACTCAGATGAAGATAAAGTAAGTTAGAAGGCTGTATTATGAGAGTATATATATATATATATATATATATATATATATATATATATATATATATATATATATATATATATATATATATATATATATATATATATATATATATATATATTTTTAATGTAAAGATAAGAGTCAAAAGTTGCTTTTATAACCATATTATTCTTTGTGTAGTATGCTTCATATTTTCTGGCTTGTGCAATTATGAAATGATGTTGCAGATTTTTGTGAATTCTATTATATGCTCTGACCATAAACTTAGAAAACTGTTCAACCTGAAAAAATAATGTAAATCATACATACACAAAAGCAATATTGAATTATCTTCACATGTATCAGTATTATGCTGTTCAGACCAAAGATTTCCCTGTGATCATTACTGGCTATTCACTCATACATGTTGAGAAGGTTCAGTATACTTGGTACATGATGCAGATGATAATATTACTCAATTGTTTTGGTCAAGTTGTTTCTTTAAGAATGTTTTTAGTCATGGAAGAAGCTAACGTTCTAATATCGACACCATTGTCTGCCCCTAAAGCACACTGCTGGGCAGATTTATTCTAGTTAAGTTGATACAGTATTCACAATATGAGGCAGAAATGAAATGAAATTTAAACTCCTTGATGCCCTTAAAAATTGGAAGGGGTCTTCTCCTCCCCTTCCCAATGAAACCATTGGTCCAATATCCACAAAGTGAATTACCCCTCACCTCTCAGCAATAGTGTGAATTTATTTTCTGAATCACTCCTTTCAACAAATGCGCCTGTTTCAGAACCAGAATGTAGTTGAGATGTCAAGTCAAAATAACAACCAGTCTTCAAGCTCTGGTAGTGGTAGTGGTAGTGGCAGTGGTGCTGGACGGAGTTCGACTGCAAGCGACGCAGAAGTGGACTCTCATGTGGACGGTGATATGCCTCCAGCGGAGGTGAGAAATTGGCGAGGACCATCCTCTGCTGGAACTGCAAGTGAAAAGTATGTGTGATGTCTGCAACAGCTTAGTGCTTTTGTAGGCATGTTTAATACGCTTGGAAACTTCATTGAACCAGTAACAATCGTGTACCTGCTTTGGTTATGAAGAGAATTATGCATACTCAATAATTTGAGTATTATCTTGTAGTGAGTTGAATCTTACACAAAAGACTCTCAGATGAGCTTGTGAGTGCATAAGATTGGAACAATCGTAACTGATACCTTGCCAATATGAAAGTCTTCTTTCATTGAATGAATAATTTGAGCTTTTCAGATCTACTAACTAATTTAGATACTGTGAGTTTTTATTTACTTATGAAGACAAATCTTTTTTTGCTCTTACTCTTGTTATGTGAATGGTGCTCTTCTTTTCTTTCTTCATAAATGTCATAATATCATAAATGTCATTCATAAATGTGGCATATGGGGATGACGTGTTGATATTTGCTGTATATACAGCAAATATATCTTTTGTAAGGGTCCACATAGTTAAAGTAACTGTGTACAATGAAGAAAATTGCTGCTGAGATTCACAGTGAAAGTTTATCTTTAAATAAGTATTTTAAATTTGTATGAATTGCCATCTTAATAACAGTGAGTTGTCTCCCAGTGGAGTCATGAAGATTAAAATTTCCATTTTATTTAAAAAGCAATTAAATAAAATGCAAGTCCTAAAGGATTTGAGAAATAAGTATCTCAACTATGTGTTCATTATGTCGCATGACACTCTTTGTAGTATGCTTTAATGATATACAAATCTTGTCCACTAGGTTTATAAGGAATATAAATTATGTGTGGATAGAGAAGATATAACATTGTCAAACTGTCAGCTGAATGATGACTTATTCAGTATCCTCCTCAGAATGCAATTAATATGACAATATGTTTCTTTATTTCTTCTTTCAAGAAGTTTTAAAACTATTGGAATTTGTATATGCATATTCTAATAGTGTTATTTTCTCAACAGCATTACTTATGACTCCTAACACTTAGGGTATTAGAATCCTTTATAATAAGTCTAAGCTGAAACACAACAGGAATTTAGTCATTTTATTTTACTCTAAATATTTTAATACCACAGCTGTGTACAGATATTTTTTAGCTTTTTGTATGTGTTATTTATGATCACAATTGTCTCTGTTCCTATGAGGAAGTGAAGATAGAAGTAGATCTATGAATCTACTTCTTATTCAGCAGGATTTTCTACAATGTTTTTACTCAATAAGAAATGTGGTAGACACTAGGCAACTTTAAAAATATTTATATATTTTAAATACAAAAATATTTTTGACACCTTATCTGGAATTGCTATGGCTAAAAACTCATGAGTTCAGTTGTTTCTTGATTAATATGTCCTTCTGAATTTCATGAACAGTACTCAACAAATGGATTTCAAATTGACAAATGACAACTTCATCACACATTTTTAAAGATGTTACACCATTAATTTCATTAAATATTTTTGTACACTGTCAGACTATCTATTTTTAATGACATAAAAGACAATCAATTAATATTAAATGCAATTTATTGCAAACTTTAAGGTAAGGATGAGATGCACAGAAGTTACTCATTTGACATTAACCATACAAATAAATGTAATATTTAAGATGTGATTGAGAGAAGAAGAATCTCTCATCTTAAGGGTTCATGATAACCTAGTTTGAGTGTTAATAAAAATAATGCAAACAAGTAATATTTTACTTCAGATATACATCAAGAATTTTGGATAAATTGAGAAATGTTTAATAACCAGAAAATGAGATTTTACTACTAGATAACTGGGAAATATAAAGCTTGGAAGAAAAATTATTTCAACCATTATTGAGGTATATTTCAGTTTTTATGGATGACCAAACTAGTTGTTTTTTATCAATAGGTAATTATTTTGCTATTGATTAATTAGGGCTTTTTTTGTCATTCTGTTCAATTTAATTTTCTTATTAGATATGAAATTTATGTTTTAAAACACTGGAATTTAAAACAGTATTTTTCAGATAATTCTGGTAAATAATTTGTCACTTCTTTGTAATATGCATTTTTGATGTCAGGGGCACCCCGAGAAAACAAGGGGCCTAGGGCAGTAAATCTATAGGGCTCCCTTATTTTCAACAAAAGTTCCCCTAATTTATTAATATTAATCATTAATATATTTTCAAGTGAATCATTTTTCAACTACAGTTAATATTTTTTTACCTTTTCAAAAAATGCATGGAAGGAAATACATTTTGTATACATTTTCAGGGCTTGGTTAAGTGAGGGGCTGGAGCAAGTTGCTCTGGACATCCCTGTTTGTCGTTGTTGGTTAATACATTATTTTCTTGTAGTAGTTAGAACCACAAAGTTCCAATTAGGTATGGAGATTTGCAAGGTTCTTGATAGTGCCTTTGATCTCAGGTTGTTATAAAAAACTGTTAATTTTGGCTTATAAATATTTTTCTTCTTTCTGGACTCACATACTGTGTTCATACTGTGTTGCTCATTTTCTAGTAACTGACATTCCCAATTTACCAACTTGAACTGTGGTTCAGATATCAGTTAGCATCATCCCAGATTTAGAATCATCTTTTAATGGAATATTTTATTGCTTTCAGTTGTTTAATTAAGAGTTTTAAATAACATATGAATGTATTTAAATTAAATGTAATTTTTTTTTTCTTCTTAACTTCCTATTTGCATATTGGAAGGTTAAAAAACTGAAAGAACACATGTGAGAAACTGATACAGCACGTTGACCGCCTGCAATGAGTTGTCATGTGGTATATATTTTTGAACTTTCATTTATGCTGTGTATATGTTTTTCATAAAATATATGCTAAATTATATTACATTTTTATAAAGAGTACAAATAGAGTTGGTTTTATCAATATATAAACTCTTGAAATTGTGCAGTTGTGACTATAGATGAAGCTTTTTCTGAATAATCATATGATAGCGGTAACTACTATCTGTGCATATTATCTTAGTCATTTTATTAGATGTGCAAGGAGTGGGTGATTAAATTATGTAATCTGCATTACCATCACATTACATCTATTGCTCTTTTGCCAAAGGAAATAGTTTCTATTACATGCAGGGAAAAGTCTTTTGATATTTAATGTCAAAAGTGCTTATTGCTATTTGAACTTCAATTACTACAATTCTTTATTTATGATCCAACCACTGAATATATGGTAGACAAGGGTGACGAATTCCAAAGCTCAGAAAACCCATTTGTTGGCACAACTGTTCACACAAGTTCAGCAATTTCTTTCATTTACAGTTGTTATTAAGTATGACAGGCAATGTTTACAAATATAATCTGCGAGTATCAATTTTTGAAATAAAAATTTATGTTGGCAGTCAGCGTGCTAAAGAAGTTGCCTCAGAGTGTACGAATTAAATGTAGTTCTTGCAATTGATAAGGTATTTCATTACCCTTTTTTTATGTTACTAATGTCTTTTTATAGAATTTTTACAGAATATAATTTTTGTAGATAGTACAGATATAATGAAATAGAGTAACAAATTATGCAATAATAAGTATTAGAATAATTGCTGAAATAAACTGCTTGCTAGTTTCATGGGAATATATAAGTACTTCAAGTTGTTGAGAGTTGCTTACAAGGATGGAAAATAATGAAATATCTCACATTGATAAATATACAGCGACATATAAGATCACATTATTTCAAAATTTAAATCAAAATGTCTCAGATTTGAATTTTACCTCTTCAAACACATTTTGAAAGTCAATAAATCTCTCTGGAAAATTGTATAATTATTTTTCATTTGGTATTCAGAAGACTTTGGGCTCAAAACTAGTGGAGCCAATCTTTCACAATTATGAATCATAATTGAAGATAAAATATCATAATCTATTACAGAAAAAATTATTAAAAATTCTTGAGTAAGTGAATAAAATCAGTAAAGTACGGATTCAGGTTCAAATCTCACAAATTTCACACGGCATTGGACACAAACGTAACTATTATTTGTTAAAATAAGCTTTCTTATATACTTTTGCTCTAATTAAGAACAGACGTCCGTATTTTTATGTAAAATTGTTAATTTTATTTATTTTGTAAAATTAACATTTATTTGTTGAAGAACATTAATAATTTAAGTGATCATCCTGTGCAAAGGAAGAGAATGGATAAATTCCACTTTTGCAAGGCTGGATATTACATTGATAACACAATATTTTTAAAAAAAAATAATCATTTGGATTCATGTTAGAAAGGATCTTGGATATTGCTACAATTTTTTAGTGATAGACTTAAGTTAATGGTCCAAAGTTTATTATTCATTTAATTTTACTCTCTCTTTCACACATTTTTTAAAAGTCTTATTAATTTTCGTTGATTGGGTATGAGGCATGGTCTGAGTTCAAAATTTGACTTGCTTGTTTATTGCAATATCTCTCATAATACCTGAAGTACTAAGTTAGGTAAGGTAATTAGTCATTAAATGTTATCTGATAAGATCTGATGAACAAGATCTTCTGAACTGTCCTGCTGAATTGACAATACAATGGTTGTGCCTTAACTTATAATAGACTTACAAAATATGTAGACTGTTACTATAAGTATAGAAAGTTTTAATATGGTATTATATTATGAATTTTCGTGCTGACTGTAGATACTGAATAGGAAAGTTCCAATTGTAAATTGTTTATGGAGGTTATTATCTCATGTGCAATTGTTCTATATAATGTAGTGGAATGAATGGTGTGTCTTGTATGATGCAAATAATGGCCTTTTATTATATGAAAATATCTTTAAGATTTAATTTGATTTGGCTGGAAACAATTGTAAAAATTATAGACATAGATTTCTTATTTGAATTGCAACAAATTGTTTGTGGTACTTTCATTGTTTTCAGTTATTGCTCTCTGCGTTTGCTTTGGCAGCTATTTATTTATCATTCTCAAATCTGGTTCAAAATAATAAAGTAAAAAGTTTGTTGTAATTATTGAATTTATCCTAGGAGGTTGAATGATTGTTATATATTCATAATAAGTATTGTGATCATTAGTGGCTTTCTTATCACACTCTTTCTTTAACAAATTGTCTTTAAAAAATTGTTTCTTAGTTAAACTGACAGCTATGCCATTTGGCCTTGTGGTATTAAGGCCTCAATGAATATAATTATGGAGAATTTTCTTTTCTGCAAGGTTTGTAAAACTGCAAAAAGAAAATTCTTTTGCAAATACAAAAGGGAAAGCTCTTGCCATAGAATTAGATACATAGTACTATAACCATCACAACGAATCTTTTAATTCACTTTGCCTCTCTTCAAAAATAATTATACTTCACTATATTAAGAGCTCCTGTATCATAACTTTTTGAAAGAGAAAAAGAATACACGAAATTCTGAAAGTCTGCTTCCTGAGCTTTATTTATTATAATGTGAAGACATTTTTTTGTAACAGTTTTTCTATGCATCTCTTGCCAGAATTGACTTATTCAAGCTGCATTTCCAGTATTACTTTGAAAATTTAAAACCTAATTAACAACTTTCTTTTCTTCACAATTTCAGGAAAGGTCCACAATTTTCCCACAATTATGAGTGTTTGTACTTTTTTATGTTCTTTAAAAAATGCAGCAAGAAGTTCTGGCATGGTTGAATAATGTGAGCTAGAAGTAGAAATGTGTATGAATAACAGTATTTTGTTGTTCATGCATGTATGTATGTATTTAACTTGCAACATTCCTTTTTACTTGACATGTGGTGCCTTTCTGCATGTTATTCACAAATGCAGAGTAGTGTCAAGTATTAGTTTTGTACATTTTAACATTGTAGTGTAACAATGAAACTAATGAGAAAATAAATTTTATATAAACAATCAATTTTGCATTCTATTTCTCCTGTTGTCCATTATCAATTCAAAGTGCACAGGGGCTCACAGAATTGAATTTGCACCTTTAATGATACATGAATTCTTCTCATTTCAATATTTCTAGAAATAAAATATGTAATTTTGATAATTGAGGTTTCCTGGAAGGACTAATGCAATTTGAATGCAGAAAAATGCTTTATTAGGTGTAAAATTAAATATTTTGTGTTACCAACAAATTAGCATTGCACTGAAATGAACGTGCACCATCAGAAGCGTGCTTTGAAACATACCCTTAGAAATGTTTTCCTGGGCACAAAGTAGTGACAATCAGATTAGACAATGGTCAGATTTCTGGAGAGCAATATCGAATTGAAAATTGCCCTGAAAAGGGAAACTACTGTGGAAGAATGAAGACTTATTGTGAATTTAACCATGAGGGGAAGATAACAACTGCAATAAAACCATTAGTCTTACACAACTATCACAGCCCTACTGGGAATTTGAAAATCTTTTTAAAAAATTGGGAAGTTATTCTAACAAAACTTAAAAAATGCAGACAGAATAAAATTATTCTTTGCGGTGACTTCAATATAAATTGCATCACATGATCCAGTTGCAAAAATCTATTTAAAGACTTACTAAAGTCATACAATCTACAAACAACCATAAATACACCCACCTGAAAATACAAAAATAGTAGCACTGCTGTAGATCAAATAATAATAGAAGCAAATAATCAATGTTTTTCTGTTTGCTACATTTAATACAAGTTTCAGTGATCACTCTGCCCAGTTTCTAACACTTCAAACAAAAACAAAAATTGCAGAACAGACAACTTACAGAGAAATCCGTAACTATTCCCAAGGAAACATTATAAAATTTTAAAACTTACTCAGATTCAAAAACTGGAATGAAGTATATAAGGTACTGATACAAGTGATTAGTTTAATTCATTCATAAATATATATAAAGTAAATTGAAAACTTTCCAGCTTAACAAAATGTTCTACAGTGTGAAGGAATATTCAAATTACAACAATACTTCCCTTAAAAAAAATATAAATAAATAAAAATTCTTATCCCTCTTGACTTTGTTCCATGTTGACTAGTTTTGAGCTGAAACAAAGAAAAAAGAACTGGCATATCGTGTCCTGTGACGTAGAAGGAGAATGCCTGACAAAAATTTCTGTTTCTCTCTAGATGCATTAGGTGCTGCAGTAGGACTAGGTGTACAAATAGAAAAAAAAACTGCCTCCTTCTCCTCACTATTTCAAGATTTAAATATAGAATGTACCAACTTTGTTAAATTATATGTAGTTGCTACCATAATTGATACCATGTTCTATTTTAATAATAATAATAATAATAATAATAATAATAATCATAATAATAATCATAATAATAATAATAATAATAATAATAATAATAATAATAATAATAATTAATACGTTATTATATTATTAATCAGGTTTTGCGAAGATGGGAAGACCTCATTCAGCTTCAGACAAATTCAAGTACGACGGCAGAATATAGTGTAATAAGGAGCAGAGGTCGAAAACTGGTTAACCACAAACGAGATAAAAGAAAGATTGTCAGTCACATCGGTGGGAGTAAAAAGACTCCTAAATTTCGTTTAAATGACTCCGTGTGTGGTTTCAATAGCACGGGGGAGTGGAGGTCGGTGGTCGTCGCAGCTCCGCGGAGAGGAAATAAAGCAAAGTGAGCACTTTCTGGAAAACAGGGAAAGCCGAGGAAAATCAAAAAATTTTATTGCTCAGGAAAAGTCAAGAAAAATTATGGAAATTGTGAAAGAATTGTTAGAAGATGGGGAAATTTTTGAGATGGTTATACAAGTAGAGATTATTGCTAAAATAATAGTACAGCATTATTTTCTGCTCAATGTCTGTTGATTTTGATTTTTAATTTATACTCATAATCACGGCGAAATCAGAGAGTTGACAAATTAATCTAAAGGTTGTTTAATATGTTCTTTAAATAGTGTGAAATACTCATCAAATCTTATCAGTGAAATTATTTTAAATGCTTTGGAAAACTGGGAGAAGTCATGGAAATTTGTTTCAGGAAATTAATGTCCACTTTGTAGGAACGGAGAGCGAGTCTACGACTATCTCACAGGAGACACCAGCGCTAGAAAAAGAGGCGAAATTAGTTGGTTATGAGTAGGGGGCGGATTTTGATGAAATGCCATTTTTTTCACTTTAGAACGATGCCTTTTAGTACAGAAATTCATTTTTTGTATTCTAGCATTATAAAAGAACCTTTTCTGTTGCAAGAAATCGTTCATAATTGGGCATTTTACGGCACAAATGATGACGTATTAGATTTTGTCACGAATGATTTCGTCATCACACATTCAGCCAATCGTAGCAAGGGAACCGGGAGGAGGTAGAGCTAAACGAAACACGGGTCGTGGTCCCCGGACTCGGCCTTCGCCAGCTCCAGCACGGACGTGTCGCAGTCTGTCCCGGCCTCCCCTCCCAGTGTGAAACACACTGGCACGGGCAAGCGCACCGGAGGGTCGGCCTCGTCCGCCGAAGCTGCCAATAAAGCTTGTTCCGGGAAGCGCGTTCATAACGTAGGTGAGTTTTCTTTACGTCCTTAACCATTTAGGTAGTAATTAATGTAAGTCGCTAATATTAATTATCATAAACTCGCAACTTTGCTCATATTTCACTTCCTCATGTCTATCAGTTTGCTAGATTCACGTCACCTGAAATATCGTAGAAATTGATGAAAATCCGCATTTGTGGAACTTAATATTCGTATAAAATTTATTGCTGCCACACTGCATACGGCTAGCATAAATATTAAATATAAACTATGAATAAGAAAAATCGCGCATCTTAAGAGACCTTTGGAAGAGTATCCAATACATATCATTCTTCTTTCGCAGAACATTTAAAACGTTCAAAGCAGCCTCGACTATCACCAACAGTTGTCCCGCTATTGGATGAAGCCATTACCAAACATTCTGCCGATGTGAAGCGTGAAAAGCAGGACGAGATGCTTCTCAAGTGAGTTCTTATCATTCAGTTCCACGAATAATGCAGTTGTGAA
This sequence comes from Gryllus longicercus, assembly GCA_038098605.1. Lineage (NCBI taxonomy): Eukaryota > Metazoa > Arthropoda > Insecta > Orthoptera > Gryllidae > Gryllus > Gryllus longicercus. Next base: position 2,473,529 of record JAZDUA010000215.1, read on the forward strand.
CGTAAGGGGTTCAAAATGTTGACTTCCTTACCTCAAGACAGTATGTATGCTTTTTTTTGACATCCATACCCCCGAAACGTCTCTGAACTGTGCGCTTGCACGTGTATAATTTGCACGAACAATAGCAGACCTCCCCGTCATTTGCAGGCTGGGAGAGGCGTGCCGAAAGCTGCCGGCGATAGATCGCATGTTCGTGTTCAACAAAATGGCGGTCCACTGGGGCATTTCTCCCAAGAAAATTTCAAGACGTCTCAGTCGCTTGCGAGCCACAAGCGATAAACAGCCCGTGAAGAACTCCCTTTCAAGGTGAGAAGCACCTTCCCTTGACTTAGGGTACCTGAGGGGTTAACACCTACCGACTAAATGTAGTTAGGGAGCTAGTACGTGTTAAGAAAACGTAAGCCCCAAGGGAAAATGAATGTAAAGGAGAGCCTCTGGATACGTCGAAACCAACTTCCTTGGGTGGGAAGGAGAACAGCAAAAAATAAAAGTCCAAAAATCTTCGGGAGAGTATACTTTGTTTCCGTAGGATATAGGAAAAAAGCTCTCTTAGATGAAGAAAATTATACAAGCAGACTTCAATAGAAGTTTCCAGTCTAACTTTCCATTAACCTTGAGTGACGTCGGTAGTTCATTCAAGGAAAGGTCTCGCTCAAAATATTAGAGAAAACTGGGTAGGAATTTAAAGTATAAAAATGAGTGCGTTTGTTTGGCGCTGTTAGCTGAAGTCATACATTTATGAAAAGGAAGAAAGAAAAATATTTCATTTGAGTATTTCGTAATTTATTTATATGATCCTTACATAATAAACAGACCCATCTCAAAAATAGCCATTTTTTTACGTAAACCAAGGATCAGCGGCTATTTGATGAGGCTAATTTTTCTGTAACATAATGCGCAAGATTGATGTAGATATATAACAGGGCTTGAAATTAATTGTTCCGCTCTGGGCTATTGCAAAATGTATTCTGTAATTTTTGTTCTTTTCCGACCAAAAGTACAGAGTCAAGACAGTTAATTTTTTTTTTAATTGGCAATTCTGTGTATTTCATTTTCTCGTGGCAAATCGTAGGAAGCGCATTTTTATCACAATCCTGTACTTCTCGCGAAGGTAACTCTTAGTCTCAAGAAACGCTATTTCTTGCAGAATTGGTCCCTTTTGACAGTTAACAAATAATGTTCATCAGAAAAGGTATTAAGGGAATCTTTTAAATTATAAATAAATGGGAAATAATTTTGTTGCAGGTAAAACGCGTTACTTGTGGCGGAGCCAAAGGAAGAGCTATCTAATGAAAATGCAGCAGCTCTTTCTCCTAAGATTAGGTAAGAATTCTATTTAAACCTGACGGCATTAAAGACATCCATTTAAACATCTGAAACGTTGGAGAAAAAATCTAGGTGTCCTAGCTCTTACGTAGACATTACGAGCATGTTTTATAAAATACTCTTCTTTTTTTGGTTAGTTCTTTTTGTGGCATTGGACCGCAAAGCGATTCTGTCGCCTTTTCTTTCATGCGGTGGGTCGTTCGACGAGTGAAAAGGGGAAGGAGAGCGGGTAGGGAAGGGGCGGTAGTGGCACGGGTATTCAGATGACCCTGAATAAAATTATTACAGGACAGGAATTGAAGGAAGTGCGTGGCAAAAGGGTGTAATGTAAAGCTTCTGACTGAATTTGGCCAACTAGTTGATTAATGTTCGAATTGACCAAAATGGATAGAGACTGTTTAATGTAGTAACAGTTTTGAAGCACACTTCGGACTTGGAACCGGATGAAGTTCGTATTAACCAACACAAGTTGCTGGAGTAAGTACGCTACAGACACTAGAAATGGAAGATAGGTGATTAACAGATGCGACAAGTGGTTGGAAATTTCCAAGTAAAGGGAGAGATAAGGTGTGAGTTTCGTGTGATACTGTCTGTTTACACACCTGACATAACATTACTATGCAAGCCGCTGAGGCTTCGCGACGCTCAGCCTTGGATCTGGATCAGATCTCTTACGAGCACACAGGAAGCACTCGGACCATCGGTCCTTAGCCAGCACTCAGGCCAAGACCAACATCCCTGTCAAGTTTGAAACTATCAAAGTCATTCATACAGCCTTACCAACAGCATCTAATGTGCAAATTAACCAACTTCTAACATTAACCATTTTGGGGGACTTTGGCCGTGACATGTCGGCCCATTTAAATTGTCAATTTGTAGTTCAGTGACGAAATAAGTTTAGAACGTCTACTTTTACTAGCGCTGATTTCATAAAGATTTAGGAGGAATTTACTCTAAGAAGGCACCACTTGAACAAGTCGGAAAACAAATGAACACCACAATTTCTGCATGTCATTGCCGTGCATGAAGCAATTTGCAAATGAACTAACTGTAAACGAACGCACTGACAAAATAAGTGCATGGACATATCTAAAGTTATTATATTGCTAGCAGTGACCAAGCAGTTGCAAGCGGTCCCCCCTCTTCCCCTCTTCCTCTGTCTCTCTCTCTCTCTCTCTAGTTGGGAGTAGCTCGTGTCTCTCGCTAACGCCCGTGCGTGTGTCGCAGGGAGCTGCTGGCGGCGCCGCCGAGGCGCTGGAGCGGTTCGCGCGCGGGGAGCTGCTGGCGCTACGGGCCCCGCGCGCACCTGCTGGCCGCCGCCGCCGCCATCGAGTGCGAGCTGCAGAGCGTCGTGCCGGCCCTCGCCGCCGCCACGGCCGCTTTGCCGGCGGCCTGCCCCGCCCCCGCCCCTGTCTCCGCCTCCAGCGGCGGTACACGCCTGGTGGGTCGGAGGCCGCCGCATCGGGCGCCGGGGGGCAGGCGGCGGCGGAGGCGCAGTCAGAAGCAGGGGGCGAGCGCACGGGGCTGGTGGCGGCGGCTTCGTCGGGCGGGTTTCGCTTGCCCACCATGATGATCGCCCTGGGAGACACGAGGGCGCGCTCGGCCTTGGCGCCCGCCATGGCGCTGAGCGGGAGCGCGGGCGGGGGCGACGGGTGGCGCTGTTTCGCCGGCAGAGGCAAGGACGGCGAGGACGGGGAGGCCGCGGCCGACGGAGTCTGCGAAGGCGATTCGGATTCTGTGTCCGAATGGTCGCTAGCGTAAGAACGAATCCGATAGCCCACGTATTTTAGAGAATCTGGGATTGACTCTTCAAACTGCAAAATAAAATTGTTATAATTAACGAACTACAGTTATGACTAGAGACATGATTTTCATGCTATCTCAAATACTAAAATATGCACTCACAAGGTGACGAAAAGCAAAATTTGCACAATAATTTTGTTTATTACATTATTATATTTCCTTTGTGTTAGTGAACAATTAACAGTCCATATTCTCCTCTGTGAAATTATCGTTTTATCAAAACAATTTTAATGCAGGAAATTGAGTTTACAGAAATTTGTATCCTACTTCAACATGAAATCTCAATGCGAGGCCACATTCTACCTTCTTCGAATACAGTGGAATCGCGCTTCCCTATTATACTTACACCACTGGAATATTACTTTATGTCTTGAAAAACACAAGCATTTTACAATACGTTCCAAAAATTTGATCATGTACAGTTTAAAATTCCATTTTAAAAATGATTTTATTTGAAAAGCGTTATTCATAAAGGTTTAAGTATAGCTTGAAGTATTATTTTATAGTTCGAGTATAGCTTGAAGTACACTTTATAGTTCAGAAGTGTTATTTTATTGTAAATAAACAATTATGTACATTTAGTTCAGTAATGTAATTTCTTCAACCACAAAACAGACCACTACGTCCGTTTTATCGGTTCTGCTGAGCAAATATTTGATGTTCTGAGATACACATGAATCATCACTATTATTTCAGTTTTGTTCGTTCATTATTGGTCATTAAATAACGGAGCGTCAACAAAATTCTTACGCTTCATTTCTGATCAACAAGCGTAATTTGCATTTTTCCTCATTCCTGCTTTTTGGTATTCGGAGTTTTCTCTGTCAAAAGCAAAACCCATTTTGGAAATGATAAGAGAAACCGCAAAATAAATGCAAAATTCTAATCGGTCTTCTTTATATTCATCTCAATTTAAATATATTATTAAATTTAACAAGGTCTTACTCATTTTTTTCAACTTGCCTAGATTGACGTAATATTTTAGAACCTTACCACTTCCGAATCAATGAAGGAGTCTTGTTTGTAACCATCCGCGAGAGCGCGAAAGTCTGAGATGTTACAAAACGCTTTCTTGCGCCGAAAACTCGGAAGAAAACCTCCGTCAAGCTGCAACCCCCACTTGTTCAAAATTCAAAATTAACTACCCTATAATTTTGTACTAATTATGTACTAATTTCCTACCACAATTAAAAATTTTGTACTCTACTATAAACAATAAAAAAACCACATCCAAAAGTGGGGGTGCTAGCTTGACGTTAAGTTAGCACCCCCACTTCTCATAAATTCAAAATAAACTAGCCTAACATTATCTAATAATTATGTACTAATTTTCTACCACAATTAAAAAATTTGTACTCAACTATAAACAATTAAAAACCGGGTGCCAATGAAGCACTTTTCACCCATATTTTCTGATTATTTTAAACATATTTAGAGTGAAAGTTTAAAGTTCAAATTAATAATGCAGATTAACATCATAGTGAACTTTTACATGCAATAATTTCAAAATTTTATCTAGTCCCGCAACTGAGAAATTACAGTCTAAAAACTAGAAAAATTGCGAGCGGCTCTAAACCAAAGTGTCCGTCACTGCATCCCCCTTAGCAGAAATTCCAATTTAACTAGTCTATATTCTTCTAACATGTATGTACTAATACTACAACAAAATAAATAATTTCGTACTCAACTATAAACAACTGAAAAACCGGTGCCAATAAAGCACTTTTCTCGTGAATTTCACGAGTTTTTAAAACACATTTTAAGTCAAATTTCAAAGTTGAAATTCACAACGCACTTTAACAATATAGTGAACTTTTACATATAATAATTTCAAAATTGTATCTAGTCCCGCAACTGAGATATTACAGTCTAAAAACACGAAAAATTGCGAGCGGCTCTAAACATAAATAATTTCGTGCTCAACTATAAACAATTAAGAAACGGGAGCAATTGAATCACTTTATGCGTTAATTTCTGATTTTTCAAAACTCGTTTTCAGTCAAAATTCAATTTTGAAATTTAGACTGCACTTTAAGACTATGGTTGTGTTTTAGGTATAATAATTTAATATTTTTTTTATTATAAATAAAAAATTGCAATTTTTCATTTTATAATGAGTGAAATCTCAAATAGATATGCTATGAACACCTGTTATTTAACCTAAAGAACTGCAATGTCATATGTTTATGGTTAACAAAAAGTATGGATGCAACTTTATTTGTTCTTCGGCAATTACTCTAATATAATAGAAAATTCTCCCTTCACTTTCAATACATTTTGCCTCAAATATTTTATGTATAAATACTATCAAGGTCGACAATTGAAGAGAATTATTGCTTTATCAACTTTAAGTCAACTAGGTTCAATAATAAGAACTATTATGTTGGGTTATTATGATTTGGCTTTTTTTCATTTATTAACTCGTGCATTATTTAAGGCTTTATTATTTATATGTGCGGGTGTTATTATTCATGGGATGAATGATCTTCAAGATATTCGTGGAATAGGTGGAATTGTGAATCAGATGCCTTTAACTTCTGTTTGTTTTTTAATTTCAAATTTAGTTTATTTGGTATGCCTTTTTTATCTGGTTTTTATTCAAAGGATTTAATTTTGGAGTTAAGATAAATAAGAAATTTTAATTTATTAATTTTTATATTATTTTTTCTTTCTACTGGATTAACTGTTTGTTACACTTTTCGTTTACTTTATTATGTACTGGTGGGTGAATTTAATTTTAAAAGAATACATTGTTTGGGTGATGAAAATTATGGATTTATTGGTCCTATGTTTATATTAGTATTTGTCTGTAATTGGTGGTTCATTATTATCTTGAGTAATATTTAATGCTCCTAGTTTAATTTGTTTGCCATTATATATAAAGATTTTGGCGTTGGTTGTTAGTTTTATTGGTGGTTGAATTGGTTTTGAACTAACGATATTGATAAATTATTGTAGATTTAGCTTAATAAATTATTATTTTGTAGGGTTTTTAGGATCGATATGATTTATACCCTATATGTCAACTTATATAATTAGATCATATCCTTTATATGCAGGTTTAAATATTGCTCGTGTGATTGATTGTGGTTGAAGAGAAGAATTTTGAGGTCAAGGGTTATTTATATTTTTATATAAGATAAGAGTTTTTAATCAAGAGTATCAGTTTAATTATTTTAAGTATTATTTATTGAGTTTCATGTTTTGAATATTTATTTTTATTATTATTATAATATCCTTTTGTGGTTTGTCTATAATTATTTTCTATTAGACTATGATCAGCTCATGAAACTGTAACTCCTGATGCTAGTCAGATAGCTGTATTTAGAAGGGGGATTTGTATAGGATTGAATGGTGTAATTCCTATATGTGGTCAAATTATACCTAAATCAATGTTGTTCTATGAAAGAATGCTCAGAAGAATGAAATAAAAAAAAATACTTCTGATACAATAAATAGAATTATTCCTCAACGTAGTCCTAGATTAACAACGTATGTATGTATACCTTGATATGTTCCTTCTCGTATAATATCTCGTCATCATTGAATTATAGTTAGTAAAGTAATTAAAGTTTCAATTGAAATAATAATGAATCTGTATTGATGAAATACACTGATTAATCCTGCTGCTATTGTTATAGCTCTAATGGCTCCTGTAATGGGTCATCGTCTGGCATTTACTAGATGAAATGGATGATTTTGATGTGTTAACATTAATTTACTTCTCTTGAATATAATGTAGTTAATACAGCAAATACATATGATTGAATAATTGAAACTGCTAATTCAAGAATTAATAATAGAATTTGTGATAGGATGAGGATTAAAATAGTTGAATTTATAATTATAGGTCCTGTATTACCTAATAAGGTTAATAAGAGGTAATTCTCCATTAATAATCGCGTTATTTATGAGTAACATTGTCTGTCATTTAATGTCACGTCTCGTCGCAGTCAGTTGTCAAGAGGACCACCAGCTGGCGTACGAACCTCCTACTATGCGCTCCTGCATCACTACCCAACGGCCAGAATTGCGAAGGAATTAGGATAGAGGTAGGGTTTAGGACACTTCACAGGGGTTGGACTAGCAAACTCTTTTTGTAGTGACAAATTCCACATGAGGTGGAATTCCAGCTGAGGCAATTTGCCCCGAATTGTTTTTCCATTCAAAAGAAATTTTAAAAAATATCTCTTATCTACGAGTAAATTTAAAGCCTTTTAGTTATTTCCGATGGAGAAATTAATTCTCTTTATTAGTTGGGGAGGAGAGAATTTTTTATTGAGGTTGAGGGGCCCCGTGGATCAATTGCCCCATACACCTAGTTTTTTCTGGGCAACCCTGACACTGGGTATTAAGAGATAGTTATTACAGGAGCAAGAAAAATATTTTTTTATGGTACCAAGAAGCCAGAAAACGAGTTCATTTTTTACTGATACATAATTGCTTGTTATTGCCTTAGACAGAGAGCTCAATATATTAAATTGATTTTATGCCTTATTTTACGTGGCGCGATTCGGGCCATGAGGCCTTCCATCAGACCACGCAATTTCACCAAGTAGCCGAGAAAGGAGGTATTTCTTAGGTGACGAAACAGGCGATTTGATTTTAGCTCAGAGGCGTCATTTAGGCTTGATCTTTTACATGCAAGTAAATCTACTAGCATGGGACAGACGGCTTTACTTGCCTTCCGAAGGAAGGCGTACGAAGGGTTTTTTCGCCCTTAAAATCCACGGCTTCGATCGATCGATATACGTTGCGTAACTTACCTGGATCGAGATGGATCGTGGTTCAGGAGGAAATACTTCGCCGCAGCAGACATAACTTTCTGTATACTTTGTAAATTACTCCGTACACAAGAAAGCAACTATTGTTTTACGGCAAAACGTCGGCTCATCCGTATATTAGTCTATCCGTCTGCCCGATCGTCTGTCTGATCTGCGCCTGTCCGTATGTTTATTAGCTTTTTCTGTACTATTATAATTTTTAATTTTTACAAGAAACAAATTTTCTGAAACAAAATAAGATTCTAATTGCAGAAAAGTTTGATTTTTATTGAGAGGAATGATGTGCAATTCCATTGGCATTTGCGAATTCGTAATTTACTGTAGTCCCTGCATGATTTATAAAGTTTTAGGTCCCCGGAACACGCTCCAAATTAATTATTAATTTAAAAGAAACGGTTAAATATAAAATAATGTAATACACTTAATAATAAATCACTCTTAATAATAAAAGCAACAATAATAAATAATCGATTTATTAGATTCATAAAAATGATACCATCAGATGGGAAATTATTTTATGGGTTTTGGGGTTTATGAAATTTCATTGAACTAAAAGTTGAAGTTGCCGAGTGTTCGTCCTCCTTTTTTTTTGTTTTTTTTTTTTGTTTGTTTGTATGTTTTCTTTTGTATGAAAGTTCATGGAACACTGTTCCATCATGTACTACCAGATATTCAGCTCTGATTATAATAATATTAACCCTATCATCATGAACCATTAAGATGGGTGGGGACAGTGCTCGGTCCCCTGTGCAGTATGTCTCAATGTTATTCCACCAGGTGTGTTGCTGTTGTCTCCATCTCTTGTTTGGTCTTCCTTGCTCGGCTCTGCCTGTAAGTTGATATATCAATAGCTTTTGCAGTCTGTTATCTTCATATGTGTCCTTGGGTGTATGTGAGAAGTGGGTGAAAAGCTGTTACAAGGGGGATACAACAGCTAAATTTGTGAATGGATTTTGTAAACAGTTTCTTATGGTTCTTTATCCTACATAAATTTAAAAATTAAAATGTAGTAAACATATTTCATTTATCTTATTTATTTGAAATAAATTTAATAAAATTAATTTTAATACTGTAACTTATTTTTAATCAAATATTATTTTTTTTTTATCAACATTAAATAACTTTCAAAAAGAGCTTTAAAGCAACAAAATTCTCTTAATTTTTCAAAGCTGTGATAAATTTACCATGATGTTTTCAATTGCTTAGAAGCCTTTTTCTTATATTTAATTATCATTCTTATCTAAATTGATGAATAGATACTCTCTTTTAATAGTGTTAACTCTTTCAATACTATGCATTGGCATAATGTGCTTCTTATGCTGTTCTTCATGGACATGAAAATGTCATTAAAAGGGTAGGTATGAAATATAGAGGAATATTGAAAAAGTGAAACCAAGTGGTAACGTTAAGAAAGGAAGATGAGACACAGTATCAAGGTTCATTAAGAGCCATCCATAAATTAGGTAAAGCAAATTTGGAGTATTTTGAATACCTCCTCTCCCCCCTGTAATGCACCCATAACACACAATTGAACTTTCCCTAAATAATTAAGCAACACTTAAAATACTCCCCCCCTATAAATGCAAGTGAAAATAAATTATAGCTCAGTATTATATATATTATAGCTATATATTATAGCTCAAAATTGTATTAATTTTATTTGTGTTGTGTAATAAAATTTATGATAATTAAAGTCGGAATTAGTTGTCGATACTGGCTGCACCTAACTATAAGATTGGGGCAAATTTTGAGTGAAGGAAGGACGCACTGGCAAGATATTTTTTGATCACAAGCTGTGCACACACCGCCGTTGTCGATAGCGCATGAACGAGAGTCTACTGTGCCAATTTGATTGTATTCTACAAAATACTACAGATCAGTTTTGAATATTTTCTTTGTAATCTTAAAGATTCAATACAAAACTGATGAAAAGATATTTCCATTTATTGTAACAACTTCTAATAACTAAATTATTTATGTTTTAAAACAACTTAATTAGATAATATTTTAATGTTTTAGTATAAGACTAACAAAAGGAAGTATTTCAACAAATATTAAAAAATAAAAAGAAGACGATGTTAATTGAACATCCCCCCTTGCCCCTACATAACGTTGCCTCAAACCCCCTCCCCTCCTCTTTAGCATTACATAATTTATGGACGATCACTTAACAGCAAAAGGTTGAAAGTTTTAAAAACCAATAATCATTGTGTGTGTTAAAATAAGTTTCCTTTTATTACTTTCTGTGAATACATCTGCATTCAGCACTTATGGTACCATGTATTCATCAAATATAATTATTGATTCATCAAAATCAAGTAGTAATCAACCTTGATTGCTCTCACTTTTAAAAAATTAAAAATCTTGACATGTTGCAAAATTTTATTGCTCATGACAGTTAAACTATTTGGTACCTTACAAAATATTTGACTGAATTTCGCACATATATATATAGATTTCAGATTTTGCTTTGAGTATTAATGAAAACATGTTTATTTTTATATTTATACTTTCATACAAGAATGTTTGATGATATGCAAGAATTAATCAAAGCATCAACAAGCTATGACAGTAATTCCTGAAACTGATGAAAAGTGTATAGTTAGATTCTCTCAGAATGGGACCCCATAGTGTATCCACTACATTTCTATAATAATTTTTATAGGCATCCGTTGAAGTTAATTAATTCCTAAATTTAGTACTGTTTGTAATTTCAAAACAATTCTCAAAAAATATATCTATTGTTAATTTTTACAATCTATTTCCCATAGTAAACAACAAATCATTGTAATTAGATACAGCTATTTTGCAAAATCAGTCTATGAACTTTTGTAGGATCAGTATTTACTTATTTTTTCAGTTGTTTTATCTTGATTCTGAATAGTTGAATATACTCTTTTCAACTGTAGTTAACTGTATTCTTCCACAACAGTTATTTGACTTACACTTCTAGTCTTCTGCATTTTATTCCACTACCTTAATGATACTCAACATACTACAAAGTGATACTATTTCCATAAGTTGTAAGAGGTACATGTCAGTTCCTACAGTTTTTGGAATGTACATAAATATTTTAGTACAAGTAGTAAATACATTTAGTCTGACTTACGTATGTGTCTTTTTTATTTTTTTTCCTTTCATGTGGTATGAAAAATGTCATCTCTGAACCCTCTTCAGTGGTAAAAATTCCCTTATAATAAAAGATTGGACCCTGCGAATTGACAATTAACCTCACTCATTCATCTTGGTAGTGCTCCTTGCAATTAAAAGACTTCAAATTATTTTGACAAGTTCCCATTCAAGGGATGGTCAGAGGGCCCCAAAAGAAAGTGCTGGGATGACTTTCATCATCCAATGTGAAGTAGTCTCTTCCCAGCCGCACAAATTCTTTCAAACTCAACAGCCCGTCTGCATTTATATCAATTATTTTGTAACTCATGATGGCATCCTAAACAGAGAAAAACAAAAGCATAAGAAGTTAGGAGTCAGTAGTGTGCCAATTTTATGATTAAGCTTGATACATTCATGTTCTACTGTAGTAAGTAGCTTAATTCAATGATATGGTTTTCTAATCCAATCATTTCAAGAAATGAATATTATTTTTACCTCCTCAGTGCGTCCAAGACATTCAAAAAACAATTTAAACTCATCAACAGTGATGCGTCCATCCTTATCCTTGTCAAGAGCCTGAAAATAGAAAAAAATATAGTTATCATAACCAGCTAATTAAAAATATATTAATATATTTCACTGGAACTCTCTTATCTGTTTTAAAGTACTTTACAAGCTTCAAAAATAAGCAGCCAAAGACCCAACCTTGCACTCTACATCCATTTATTATCAAGATTTGTATATTTGATTATTCATTTCATCACATCTTTAATAAAGATGAGTTCCTCATTATCTCCAACAAATTTTAATGCCACAGATGGCGAAAGTTAAGTGCCTCATGCAAAGGCCCAGAAAGAGACAAAACGCTAAATGAAATAGGAAAATGCTACTTAACTGTTCCAAATATAAGGCAAAAAACAATTTACTTGGGAAGGAAGAGGCACAAGATTCACTCTAGACTATATAATAGTGATCATAAACTTATTTAAGTATATAACATCCACTAAAGTATTTAGAGGATGTGAAGTAAACATAGACCACTATTTGGTACAGAGGAAAATTAAATTCACCGTAAAACAAACAAAAGTTAAGGAAAATAAACAAAAAAACACCATCTAAACTTAAGGAATTTCTCTTAGAAGATGTAAGTAGATTGACAGAAAAACTACAGAATGTAGAGAAGCAAAAAAAAATTGAAGCAATTTGTGGTTCACTGAAACAAGCAATGATAAAAGCAAGGAAGGTGGGTGTAGGTTATAAATCATTCATGAAAAATTATTGGTTGAGAACATGGAACAATGGATTAAAAAGAGATGATAAACCAAAAGAAACAAGTATACAGGACCTACCTACAGAAATAAACAGCAATGAACAGTATGGAGTATAAAAGACCAGGATCCACGGGGAGATGCCTCAGTTGAATATACAGAAAAGAAGAATGAAGTAAATTTGTTTAAAGAATAGAAAGAGATATCCCAGGTCATCAATGTATGGGATTCAAAGTTTTGAAACTGCTACATATGACTGTGACAAAATCAGACTAAACTTCAGTGGCATAACTACCACCAGGCTTGGCAGTCACAATTACCTGGGGCCTCCAAAATGAATTTTTGGGGGGTCTAACTGAAAACAAAGTTCACAGAGGTCAATTCTGAATTTTGTGATTCATTATGATTAATAAAGTTTCTTTCTATTAGTTTTCAGCACTTTTTTTTAATAGTTGGAATAAAGTTTTTGAGGCTGGGTGTGGGGATAATTGAGTTTTTGGACTGAGCCCCTGGAAGGGCTAGATACACCACTGCTAAAAACATTTCAAAAGAAATCTGGATAAAACACTCCTCCTCCCTTCTAAACAATTCAACTCTCTACCAGTGGTGACTCCAGAGATAATTTTGAGAGGGGTAGGTTTTCAAAATTCTTGAATGGGATGTGGAGATTATAGACAAATTTAATATTCAAGAAACCAATTATTTTTTAAATTTCAATCACACAATTTAAGACATTAAAAATGACATTTTAAGTACTGTAAAAACAAAAACAAAAAAATTATTATTAATTTTACGACTTATGAAATAAATTTACAGAAATTTTAAGACTTAACACCTTATCGTGGAATGCACCCTGTCAGATTGCTGTCAATATCACCTAAGTTGTACGCAAACATGCTGAGTGAAAATTTCATGGGAGAAGAGCAATGCAAGTTTCAAAAAAGAAGCACTAAATATGCCATCTTTATATTACAGGTGTTAACAGAAAAATGAAGAGAAAGAAATCTACCAACTTGTATAATACTTATTATGAAAAGTAATAAGACAAAGTAAACCTGGGAAATACCTGAAGATGGAAATATCCCAATTCAATTGCTCAAGGTAATTCAAGAGTTTGAAAATTAAAATCCTGTTATGAGAAGAAAGCAAGTCTGCAGCAATGACAAGCAGCACAGGCCTACAACAAGGATTTGGGTTATCACCTATTCTCACCAACATAATATATTAATCATCTAGAGAAAACCTGAGGAAAAAAAGCTAACCAAAGAATCCAAATTAGAAATGACAAACAGATAGACACAATTTTGTTTGCAGATGATCAAACAATTTTTACAGATTCTGAAGATAATTTACTTACAAAGCAATTTTTAAATTGATGTACAGGCCCAAGAATACTCCAAGAAGATAGCAGTCCAGAGAGCAAAAGTTATGGCAACAAAAAACGGAAAATTTGTGGAATATGTAAATACATTCTCATCTCAGAAATATATACATGTGTTCAACCAATCTCAGGAGGACGTAGGAAAGAAACAAAATAATTCCAATAGAATTTATGGAGTAAAAGCTTCAAATATGTTTTAAACAAAATTTTATATTAGTTTACCAATATGAACAAATATTTAAATATTAGATTTTTAAGTTGTGCAAAGTTATAGTTTATTTTAATATTCATTTATTGCACATGTTCAATACTTTAGCGTTATAAAAGAGCTCAATAGTTGGGTAAAGCTTAGAGTCTCTTAAGATCTGGCTCTGCTTCTTTTTTCACTAACACAATATGCCACCATTGTCATGTTATCTATGTCCATTGACATGCCATTATTGGGACCACAACTTAGGAAAATTTAATTGATAAGTTAATTTTCAGGGACTACTAAATTAAGATGTTTATTCACAAATTCATTGAAAATTAACAGATGTGTAACCTACATTCAATAATGTTTTTCATTAATTTTAATTAAATGCATTTTTTACGCAGAATCTTACCTCAAAAAGATGAGGCAAGAAGAGATGTGCCTTGTGACTCAGCTCTCTGTCATTAATGATATGATGCATGTTCTCAAGGTACTGTTCAGTAGTGACTAGATTGTAGGGGTGCACCTTACCCCACTGATCTTCCCAGACAACCTAGAGAAGAAAAATACAAAGTAGGTGTTATGTCATTTTCAAATTCTTCTGGACCAGTTGTCAAAAACCACCACTTAAAGATAGTTCAATTGACACATTTTCTTCAGTTACTGCAATCTACAACACACACAATGGATTTGCTTGTCAGTTTTGTTGGGAAGCCGTCAATGTTCACAATACAGTGTAGCATTTTATGATTTGAAAATTATATTTTTCAGAATAAATTAATAATATTTAGAACAAAAATATTTGTGATTGAAGTTGTTTCTGCATGTGTATACTATGATCTTGAATTTAAGACCATTTCTAAGTCAATATGTCCAGCCTCTTGCTCTCATGAAATGTTTAGAAATATCGTGCTTCCTAATGATGTATGGATAATCTTAATGTATCCTAATAATTGGATTAGCATAGATATTTATTCATAAGTGTGTACAGAGGGGAGCCAGACAGTTCAGACCACCATGAAAATTTTGAAAGGGGTCCCTTGGTCAGATATAATAAAATATTTTATTTCCTTGAATAAGTTCATTTCTTGATTTTTTCCCCTTTTTTGTCATGATAATTTAGGAAATTACTGAACATCATTTGAAAAAGATGCTTTCCTAGCCATCTGGAAACTGTCTAAATCTGGGGTGTCCAACTTACAAGGCCTCAAGGGCTACTATTAAAACCATCATATGGTTGTGGGCCATATTGTCATTACTCGAGCGATCAACACCTTACTTCCCTGTATTGTTGTGATCAACACTTTGCCAGGCTGATCTGAAACAGGAGGGGGAGCAGGGGAGGTGAATAGAACAATGTGTGATATCAGGCATAATTCAGTGAAACTCATTGGAATGATTTTCAATTTCTGAATTTACTAGGGAAAAAATCCTTAAATCTAAACATAATCTATTATTGCATTAAAGGGGGTGTTAACCCAAGCGGGTCGTATGCTAGGCACCCAGTATTCTCTCCCAAGATGGATAAAAGGCTGAGGCATACTGGTTATTCAGGCACTCATGGCAAGCATAAAATTTGCACCTGTGTCAGCATACTTTAAATTAGGGTTGTTATTGTTGGTTTTAGTGGGCATAGTCTCGATAACACCCCCAGTAAGTGGTGCTCATAGAACGTACCAGGTTTGCCATGCTGTAGATACACCTCTGATGAAAGGTACTTTAACTTTTGGCTAATAACCCTTTGTGGGCCACAATAAAGGGCATTACAGGCTGCCAGTTGGACAAACCTGGTCTAAATGATTTAATACACAATCAATTATATTTAATAATTGTATTCTTAAATATATAAGATCATACTTATTGCAGCATACTTATTCATTTACTAGTAAAATATGTTATAAGTCTTTTTTTAAAAATTGTGGGTAAAAGCAGGGGGGAGGGGAGGTGGAAAAATACTAGATGGCCTTCCCACTTCTTTTTGCACATGCTTAGGTACTTAATGTTACACATGAGTAGGTATTTAAATTTTTATTTACAAAGTATTTTGGCAAAGTATTTAAATTTTAAATTTAAAGTATTTTGTCCAGCTCTTTATGTACTTAATTCTTCAAATTATTCAAAGAAAAGTTTGCTCTCTTCCAATTTTTACTTTAACAAGTGTTAAAAACATGTAATTATAATTTCCAAAAGTTACATCTGAATAATTAAAATCAGGAATTTATGAGATTTTAAAGAAAACAACAAATTGTAAATTCTATTGAAGTCTTAAACTATAACTGAACAGAGATTTGTTAGTTTAGGCAAATTACATTCTGATTATGGAGATTATTATGAATGTGAATTGTTTCCAACCGTAGTCTGAGCAAGTATCTATTTTATATTTTGAAAATGAGGCGATTAATGTTTTTGTCAAATGTGATTGTTGAGTGAGAGTGATCAATGAGGTATGATAGTGTTATTTTTCCATAACTGTTCATGCTTAATCACAGCATCACCAATGATGGGCAATTGTTGACCACAATATCTTCTTTTTGTAGATCTGTATGTAAAATAAATAATTATGTTTTAACATTGTAGTTCTTTGTTACTAATACGGTAAAGTACTATTACTCTATATTCCTCAACATTTTTGTGTGTAAGTGTATAGATTTGAATTTAATTCAATGCTGGTGACAGATTTTACCCACCCTTGATATTCCCTATTACTCAAAACAATAAATCATCTGTGGTTAGACATTTCGTCTTTTCATTGTCATAATGGTTCTGTGGTCACCATCAGCTTCTTCATGAACATTAGTAAGGTATAGGTGTCCAATAACCTGTTCCTTATTTCCAGTATTCTCCTACACTAGTTTCAGTGTTCTGGGTCTTCCCACCATTTCCTTGGTCTGCCGGGATCTCTATTTCCTCTTGGTCTGTAGATCATTATCATCTTTGGAAGTCTACTTGGTTGCATTCTTTTTATAAGTTCTTGCCATTTTGCCTGATATTTCTCTATTTTACTATTTTGCCATGGTTCTGTGGTGTACATATAAATACTTTGTTGAACCTCTCTACAGTTAGTCAAACAAATATTATTCATTTGGAGTGTGTTTTGTAGAGTACTTTTGTATGTACAAACATGAGTGGTAGAAGTTATATCAATAACTAATGTGGTGAGTGACAATGAAATTAGTTAAAGTAATGATCAGTTCAGTGAAAGTAAAGTAATTAGGGACAGTAACATTCTGTATTGTTTTGTGCTGGTGAATGGTGTTCACAAAACAATGCTCAGTCAATGGAGTAAGAAGTGATGTTAAATTTTTAAGAAATAAAACACTATATCATGCAAACTGAATTAAATGTAAAAATCCATAAGAGCATATGATAGTAAATTAGTTCATTAAAATATAATTTGTTAAACTGGTAGTGATATTTTAATTCATTTTGAGGTGTTACTCAGGGCAGAAAATATCTTGGTATTGTTAGGATTAAATTCATTTGATATAAAGGCACTCTTTACATTTCATTAAGAATAGTGTTGATTTGGCAAACATATTTTGGCCTAATTTTTGTTTTTGCGGTCACGAGTTATGGTCTTTTCATACAAAGTACATACAATTCTTTTCATTCAGTGGTAATTTGTCAGTCTTGTTTTGAAATCCTCCTCCCATGTTGAGATTTTGTATGTGAAGGATGTAACGGTTGACACCTATTCTACTACATCAAGGGTTCCCAACAGGGTTGATATAGACCCTCTGGGGGTCAAAAATAATTTTGAAGGGTGTCAATGATGTTCAGGGGGTCGATTGCAGGTGAATAGCCGAATTATGAATTGGTATTATTGGTATAATCAAGGACTTATTTACAAAAAAATTAATTAACTGTTTTCTTCTATAAAGCAACAAACATATAATAATAAATTATTAATTCACTCCTTTCTTTCGAATCTGTCTTTCATTCTTAGGAATTTAGAAATTAGAATGTTTAGAAAATTCAACAAATTATAATTATGCATGAACAACAATACTCTATTGTGCAAAAAAGTACTCTCTGAAATACACACTGGAGAAATGTTATGGCCAGTTCTTAAAAAACACTTAACATGTAACCATTACATTTCAGTGAAGATTAAAAACTCAGCAACTCAAATATGGAAATGTCTTCAATAATTGAAAATACAGATATTTATGAGAATATTGGTAATGAATTGTTATTATTAAGGCATTTATGTGCAATTCTTTGGGTCATGATTATGGATGTTATATAGTATAGAGACAATGTAATGGGGCCATTGAAGCCAGCATTCTCTTAAAGTGGTTGATGAAAGAAAAAGGTTGGGACTGTGTTTTCAATAAATATTTTTGCCCTTATGAATTCCTTACTGTTTAGGCACATTGTTTTTGATTATCAGTGTGGATATCCATAGTCCATACTTCCCAATTTTGTTCAGCTTGTGGGTAGACAGTTGATGTTCATAGATGTCATCAAAATTATTCTTTCATTTGTATAAATTATAGTGCTAATTATTGGGCATTTCTCTGACTACCTCCTTTCACTTCTTCTTCCACATCTTCATGTTGTAGTTTGTAATATATTTGTATATTTGAGTGTGTATGTGTGCACGAGTGTGTGCATGCATGTGTGTGTTTTTTCATCATTATTCCACTTTGCCA
Source organism: Gryllus longicercus (assembly GCA_038098605.1). Lineage (NCBI taxonomy): Eukaryota > Metazoa > Arthropoda > Insecta > Orthoptera > Gryllidae > Gryllus > Gryllus longicercus. The sequence continues at coordinate 2,492,050 of JAZDUA010000215.1, forward strand.
CTGATTTATGGAAAAGCACACAAAATAGAGTTCTGTAAATCTAATAAATAGTTATTGCATTAATATCACGGCTTTCATGTTTAATAATTAGAATGAAGAGTTTTCTCCCAAAAAAAGTTATACACACTTTAAGAGCTGATCTGAAGTCCTCTTCTTGAGCTGGTGTTAAGTGGCCCAAGTTAATGAAACGATCTGCCAAGATGGTAAAGTCATCAAATGAAACAACACCATCATTATTCAGGTCAATTAAGCTATGAAACGCCATCATCTTTCGCCTCCAAAACTCAGTTGATCCCTGTAAAACAAAGCACACCATGATTCAGAAACTTGTTACACAAGTGTGTATTTAGAACTCTTAAGTACCTACACACTACAGTACAGCTTTAGTACTATTTTCAGATTATTATTTAATTAATGAGAAGCTAAAAAAAATTTAATAATAATAATAATAATAGTAGTAATAATAATAATAACAACAACAATAATAATAACAAGAACAACAAATGTTGCTCACTTGCAGTGATTTAATATAAAAGAAAATTCTTAAATGTATGGAAAATGATATTGCTAGAATCAGAAAACAACAAAGAAGAACGTCAAGATAAGTTAAAAGGAAGTGATGCTAGCATACAGGATTGGCTAGGAAGTGTTAATACCTTATCAGAAACAAGATGAAACAAAATAAGAAAAATCAAATAAAACAAATGAAAAAAGGAACAACAAAGATGAGGAATAACAGATTCCAATGTATGAACTCTGAGACAAAATAGAAAATGTTGCGAAGTAGACATGCCACAAAACTTAACATTATCAGAAATAACCATTGTTTTTTTCTATTATCTAATGAACTTAATATTTGTTTATTTGACATTTCTTTGGTAAACACTCAAGAAGTTTAAAATAGATAAGAATTTGGTTCTCTTCAAAATGAAATGAATTTTGGATGTTTTTATAAGCACTAGATTGAAATGCTGAAAAAATTTGCAATTTCTGGAATTTTTATTTATTGTTTCCAATCTTCATAATTGATGAAAATGGAGTTTTGGTACCGTTGGATTCATCTGGCTGGCACACACTGACGAGCCCTTGGAAAGCAAAATCGTTCTGTAGTGCTCTTTATCGTCAATTGAAAGTACTAAATGTTTCATTGGCTTATGGAGTCACAAATCAGTTTTTTGGGGTCTCCTGAAAAATTACTGAAAAGTGACATACGAGGTTTTGCATGTAGACCAGTGAATTTTTGGTGATATGTGAAGATACTGAGGGTCAAGTAGATTCCCATGGTTCAAAGGGTAAAGCATTATTATGTGAATATTAACCAGCTAACTTGCCAATTCGCCAGATTGTGACATCAGCAGTGACAAATATAACTCCAAACGAATGTATAATTTTGTTTCAACAGGGGGGGGGGGGGGGGGGCTATGCTGCAAGGCAGGGTCCAAGCTGCAAAGCACAACCTTTATCTGCGTTAGACCAGCTGCTCGAAAGCAAAACCTTCCAAGTCTAGCTCAGAGTTAGCCATTGTCATAATCTCAGCACCGACTTTGACCGGGAGGTCATAGGACTGAGACCCGACGGTGGCAGAATTTTCGACGCTAGCTTGGCTGCTAAATCCAGTTCAGCCGCAGTTTGGAGGGGAATTCTAGCGTCCGGCTGTTCTGATTGGAAGTTTTCCACAATTTCTCCGATCAATACCCTAACAAACGTAGTAACAGTACCCTTACAAGCGGTCCATGGGCAGCGCGCGATTATTCCTTCCTCTTCCTTTTCCTACCTTCCTCTCTTTCTTACGCACACTTACATGCACCACACCATCTGACACATGTCGGGAGACCAATCGGAAGCTTAGGGTTCCCCCGCAAGCCGGCGGGTAGGTCGGCAAACAAAACAGGTGATATATAATGAATTAGTTTTACATTTGTATTGTATAAAAACGACTACTGTATAATATTGTAACTATTGTATTGTTTAAAACGACTTAATATGTTTGTAACAAATAATGTACTTCAGCTTCCGGGTTAATAACCCCCATCTCGATCAGGTTTTTGAGCGGTTTCCCTGATCCATTGAGCAAATGCTGAGATGGCCCCTTGTTTTACAGGGACAATAAATGTAGCTTCACTATGCGCACGTTTTGTTGAATTCTCCATTTGTTAGTAATGGTAGGAGTAGAGGGACGGGCGAGTTACTATTTTGTTAACAATGCAGAAAAATCATTCTTGCAATTCGTTTACCGATGCAAATAAGTTTTCTATAACTCGGGAACGAAAATATCTATTTTTTTCCCAAATATTGCTAATCTTGCGCTTTTTTAAATTTATTTATTTTACATTTGTACTCATCTTTTAAATATTTATATTTAAAATGATGGGAAGGGATTCTGGAACTCAGGACATGCGCAGATGATCTTCTCCCCCATACGTCACATACAGTTTTTACTTTTATTATTATTATTATTATTATTATTATTATTATTATTATTATTATTATTTTGACTAAATAAATCTAATCTAATCTACTTTCTTTCTGTCGCGCCGGGCTGCCTCGACAAGCAGCGGACCAAAGGCTGTCCGCAGGTATAGAGAGATTCCTATAAGAAGGGACCGCTTTGACAGCTACTGCTTGGCCACTGCTGGCAATATAACTGCAAGTTACGTTCGTGCAATCGTTTTGATAGTGCGTTCGTTTACAGTTGGCTCATTTGAATCAGAGAAAACAAAACCATTCGATATCCAGGAGCTTCAAATTTTTCAGAGCAAGCAAAAAGGTTCTAAGTTCCGAACATCAATCATTTTTTCTTAACATACATAGTTGAAGGACACTACAGATGTCTCAGAGTTCAATGACAACGAACTTTTATGTATAGAAAATTGAATTTATATTTCAAGAACAGTTTCTCACCGTTAACTCAAAACCGGCAAAACATGACATTGAACTTTTTTGTTTGCACCGATTCATTTGTAAATGGTTTCATCACTAACTCTTGCAATGCCATCGCCCTGCATGACGTTCAATTGTTTCTCCACCAGACAAAGTGGTCCCTTCTTAGAGTAACTCCTATTTTATAAGCGCTGGGCCAGGGTATGCCAAGTGGGCCGCCTATTTCATTGGTTATTTTGTTTTTTCCGGGCGCGTGAACTGCTATGGTCATTCCTATGTTCCAATAGTGTAATGCGAGTTGCACCCGCGGGAAGGCGGTGTTCCTACCCCACTTCAACAGGAGATCTGGTGCCGTCGGTTTGCGGGGTTCCAGCCTCAGTATCTCTGCCAGCGCGTACCGCCCCAGCCGGGATAAACTATGATCTCCCGTCATAAGTGTGGTGAAGTGTATGAAAGTGTAAGTAACGGGTGAAGATAGGACAAGGAAGAGGAAGGAAGGATCGCGCGTTTTCCGTGGCCCGTTTGTTAGGGTACTACTCGAGCATTAGCCTGACATTGATCGGCGAAACCGCGGAAAACTATCGTTCAGAGCAGTCAGCCACTGAAATTCTCCTTTAAACAGTGGCTGAACTCGACGCAGCTGTGTATTTAATAGCTAATGCCGAAAATCCGCCACCATCGCCATTTGAACTTGCATTGTATTTTATCCAGTTGCGACGGCGAGAATAAAATCAAATACTTCCACTTGATCACATCTGCTACTCCTGACTTTAATGTAAAAGTGATTTTAATTTACTGGCAGGATTGCGCAATTCGGTCTATTGGCTTCCTGTTGTAACCTTTCCTACCCGCAGAATAAAATGTCACTTTTACCACTCATATCCTAAATAACTTTTTTAGACAGTAAGGTGGGTCTTTCAGGACTTTCACTAGTAAGGCGTCTCTTTCAGGGCATGCTGAGCGTGCTAAATGTTCAATTTTTAGCGTTAGTGGTAAAAGTGAGACGATGCTCAAGTGTTCAGGTAAAACGATGAATGCAACAAAGAAAACAAAATAATTTTGTCTGACCGCGTCAGCTGCTACTGATCTTAATGTATCTTTAAGTGATTTGTAAACGTGAATAAAAATGAATGTCAGTTTAGCCTGTTTATAAATAGTGTATGGCACAAGCGTTGAAAATGATTTTATTTTGTTCGTAAGATTGCACCTCTTGGCCTATCGGTCTTAAAGTGACATTGCGAGTAGCTATGCGACATCGATGTCGATACTTTCAAAACATGGTTCTTTTATAAAAACATCGATATATTAAAGCGGGTGTTTTTTAACATCAATGTTTTGTGAAAGAAAGATGCCCGTAATCAAAATTTGCAAAAGTTAAAATGTGAAATAATAACTGAAGGTACCACTGCAGTTTGTGTTAGATCCAAAAGAACAGTTTTTGTACCTTCATCGAGAAATCTCTCGCCAGAGATGACGGTCTGGAATATCCTACGTCTTTTTATGAATTTCGCATGAATCGAATTCAGGTAATCGAGTTTTGAAGGACATTTTTTCCACATTAACTGTAATTTTAATTATATATTAATAAACTAGACCACTTTCAAATTAAATTTTGTTACAGCCCAATCTAATGTTAGAGATGACTCAACCAGCTACAAAATATCGATGTTTTGTTATCGATGTCGCAACCTTTCCTAACATTTAAATCACTTGTATCATAAATAAAAACTATTTATTTGTTTTTTTACTGACACGTTAATGTTGGTATAGTCATCGATACGGAGTTCGATATACACTGCACTAACTTACCTGGATTGAGATGAGCGTGATTACGAGGGAAATATGAAAACAGTTGAATTATCTCTTATGGAGGGAATTATGAGAGGGACTTATGGGAGGGAAACACGAAAGACAATCGGAGTCTAGTTAAAAACTAGTTGATTAGTAAAGAAGTAAATATGAATCATTAAAAGGACTTACATAATAAAATCATGTATGTACCAACTGGTTCTGATGATCTCAGGCGACAAAAAACGGGCTTTTTGTCGCCGCTCGATCATTATAACGCCCTTGGGGGATAATTAACTATTTTATTTGAATAAAAAAAAAAAGAATCGGGTGGCGTGGAGCAAGCCGCCAGGGACTACTCACCCTCTCGCGGCGCGGCTCGTCGTCGGAATCGGAGCCGGAGCCGGAGTCGGAGTCGCTGAGCTCGCGCCGCACCGCCGAGGGCCGCTCGCGCAGGGCGGTGGCGGTGGCGGGGGCGGGCGCGCGCCGATGCGAGTGCGCCGACGCCGAGGGGGCGGTGGTGGCGGCGGCGGCGGCGGGCGGCGTGGGGCCGCTGCGGCCCAGTACACCGCCTCCCCCGCCCCCGCTGTGCGACGCCAGGCCGCGCGCCGCCCGCGCCGCCCACGACGACGACGCCTGCCACACACAAACACAGGGTAGGTGACGTGATGAATCAAGTAGAATAGCTTGGCGTAATACTCGTAGTGGTCTAACCTCACAAAAACAAAAACAAATGAGTTACTGACACCATTTGTTACCTAAGAAAGTGAACTTTGTGCATTGTGGGTTTGACCAGTTTTCCTCTATAAAGTTAAGAATGAAAGTTACTACTTTTTATCTTCACGACTGTCCCTATCACAATTAAATAACTTTAAGTTGATTCTTATCCATTTTCTTTAAATGAGGCTTACACCATTATTGCACTGATCCCTTCAATTGTTACTTACTAGTGGCCATCAGCGGCAAATAAAGCTGCTGGGCAAAATCACACAAAATTGTTTTCACAAAAGGAATACGCACACTGCTCAAGATCAACAAATAAAATTCTCTCGAATAACACTGCAATAAATTAAATATTTTAACAAAACTATGTCCTACGTGGTGCCTCCGACCACTGACACACACACAACACACAGACACGGGTTAAGTGACATGATAAATCTAGGAAGTCAAAATTGGGGTCAACGCAATTGTCGGTCGAAGCCACATTTTAAGGAAATGGAGAAAAATAAGATCAATGTTAAATAGTAACTATGTATGACTATCTAAGAAAGTGAACCATCTTTGTACAATGTTGGATTGACCAGTTTTCCTCTATAAAGTTAACAATGAAGTCTCCATTTTGACAAGAAAAAATAATTACTTCATTCTTAAATTTATAGAAGAAAACTGATCAAAGCAACAATGCACGAAGATAGTTCACCTTCTCAGACAACAAATGTGTCAATAACTAATTTTCCATTTTGGGGGGATAAGACATTGCTCTCAGCCTTTCAATTGTTATTTGCTAGTGGCCAGCAGCGGCAAAAATGCTGCTGGACAAAAAAAAAAAAAAAAAAAAAACAACTGTTTTCCAAAAATGGTATATAAAGTACAAGTTCTTTACATACCAAGAATATAAAACGAGTTGTTATTCCATAATACAACATGTGAATTGCAAATATTTAATGGTGGCGGGTTTCTTCGTTGGAGCCTTTCAGTCGCATATGTCAGCTGTGTCGTGGGAATGATGTACTGAGTATGAGAAATCATTTACAATTCGAGAATAAGCAGAATAACTATTACGTATTTGCATTTTCAGTCGAAATCCAAACTTTCATTCTTTTTGATTTTTTCCCGAGTTCCTAACGAAAACACTGTCACCTTTCAAATAGTCGGAAGCTGCATGTTTTCTTTCAATTTTTGCGCGCATAGGAAATTTGTAATATATACTCGTAATATATAACTAGTGGAAGTAAAAGATGGTGCCCGAGGATTTTTCATGGTTAAAATGGTCTGTTCATTCATGTGAACGGTGTTTTTGGTTTCATGGACATCAAGCCAAATCGGGGGCCGTAGTTGGTGCGTAACACGTAGGAATGATTCTCGTTCAATACACAACCTTGACCAACTCGTGCTGGAGCTGTTCTCAGGGCCGGATTTAAGTATTGCTGGGCCCCCAAGCAGAAAAATATGTTGTCCCCCCTCCCTCTGTAAAAATAGTTCCATCCTTATTAAATTAAAAAAACTTGTCTTAATAATACAAGTACTTCCTGAACAAATACAAATTTAAACTAATACTTCGTATATAAAATTTTACGTATACCCTAATATATTTATTATATTAAGTACAAATTATGTTACAAAATATGTTATGCATATTTTTTCGAACCGCGGGCCCCTCATGGTTGGGGGCTTCCAAGCAACTGCTTGTTTTGCTTGAAGGTAAATCCGGCCCTGGCTGTTCTACTCTGTCATTTTCGTCATTCCGACAACTGGAGAAAGCAATGTGTTTATGAAGCTAGAAAGCACCAAAAGTACAGTTTAAAACTCCCTCTTTAAGAAATGTTATTTATACGAATAATTATTTGATTGAAATTTAGTCTATTGCGCGTTTAATTAAAAGCGTGATGAATGTAAACAACGCGTGCTCTTTGAAAGTCTGTTCGTTTACGTCCGTTTGAAGGTATAACTCGCTCTTGAACATATTTTCATTTGCTTTTCGACATGTGTCAATTCTTGCATTATTCTTTTTAATGACGATATTCCAACAATGTAAATCACCTTTGAAAACTATCCCCAGCCTCGCAACTGCACACGCACTGCACTGGCACTGAGATATTAACAGGTGGCTGGCTCGGCTCATCTTGCTAGCGGAGAAAAATACAATTCGCGGATCTTCGACGAAGGTCAACTGATTTTAGAAACCTGTCAAAAAACCTTTTACTGATCTGAACAAAGCAACAAATATCCGGTAAATTCCCGAGGGCGAAGGGGCAAGGTGCGATTCAATTAAATCACCTCACATGTCCAGCAATGTCCGAATACACGAACGCACAAGGAAGTTACTATAGTTACCTCTACGCGATGAGAGAAACGTCTTAAATTCAAGAGTTGGGAATCGAGATCACCCGGGCGAGGGGCTTCAAATCACAAGTGGAACAGATAGTTATCGGACTTGTGTGATTTGTTCCGCAAAATTTATGGAAGAACTTGCTCAAATTTCCTGGTCACTCAAGAGACTTGAAGGTGCAAAAGACATCCCAATCGCAATATTGAGAAGAGGCAATATTTTACGTAAAGTATTGTTGAAGCACCTACAGTCACTAGATCTGGTCTTTAGGACCTTGCGAACTGTTTGCAAAGTAACTTAGATTTTATATATAACCGACAGCTAACGTTTTTAATCTTGGGAGTCGATTTCGGAGGTGATGATGATGATAATAATAATAATAATAATAATAATAATAATAATATAGTGTATTAATATGTAGTTTATGAAACTTGCAAGCATTTGATGAAAGAAAATCAATGAAACTCGAAAAAAGAAAAATTGTATATGTTCAGAAAAACTCCATCATTGATCTGTCTATATTATTTTCTCTTCTTCGCAATATTGCATTTGCATAATATTTCACTGCCAGATGGATCCTTCCAGGATTAATATTCGTTCGTAGTAGTAACGGCCAAGAAAGATGGACATCATGCACACGAATGAAATAGTGACAAATTCGGTGATCAATGAATTGAGTAAATGAAAACTCACCAACTTGTTTACGAGGATAATGATAGAGCGACTGACCGACCGACCTTCCAAACCAAGTTGATTGACATTTCAACGGACGTTTTGATTGGGTTATTCGATCACGACCCGGAACGACTGATCCTCTCAGATACAAAGTTAACAAATAAATGTTCATTTTCTCCAGACGCAAGATATATGTTTGTAAAACTAACAAGTAGCATTGACATGAAATGAGCAATGTATACAATTATCTTTAAAAAAATCAAATTAAAAATTTAAGGATCTTTGTTTTTCATATCTCATGTTGCGATTTAATAAGACTAGTACCTAGCTTTTTCATTTAGTCATCACTTTATGTCCTACGAATCGATCTATTACATTGTCGAAAACTTTTAATATTAAATAAATGAAGTTTGCAATCATTGTATTCATACATTCTAATAATTGAAATTAAAAATATATTTTTTCTGGGTTTCACTAGTCTCTTACTTTTTTAATAATGGGCTTATTTATACTTACTCGTGCATTATATAAGATTTTCGCAGTACGATTACAAATATTCATATATAATCGCCCAATTTAGATTTAGATTTATTCAGTCAAAAAAAAAAAAGAAGTGTACATTGGGAGTTTATTGTGTGTGTGTGACAGTGTAGAGAGAGTCTTTATACAGACATAGAAATGTTCAGTAATATACATTTTACAAGCAGTTGGATATCATAAACATCATATGCATTAACGCAACCTAGAACACTTACACACCTTGCCCCACTTTCTTAGAGAAATGTATCTTCGGTTTTCGGGTATGTTGTTATGTATGCATATGGAAGGGCACAAGAGACTTTCGTCACATTCACTGTAAACACAAGTAAACTGCCATTTTTAAAAAAAGGCTTGCTGTTATTTCTAGCAACCCGAACTTTAGATTTGAGATAAACAATTTTATTTCCTTAACATCGGGATAAAAGAAAGTTCATTTCGTTGGAAACGCTGAAGTCAGGTGCAAAATTTATAGCCTAGTCCTATATCTTTACATAAACAAGAATCACATTAATACGAGTATTATTCTTATAATCCAACCGGTTTTCGCCTGTCGTCGGTTTTGTAGTGCAGAGAAATTTCTCTGCGTTAGTGCGTCTGCTGGGAGGGGGTGCGGCGGTCGAAAAAAAAAAAAAAAGAAAAAAAAACAGAAGACGAGCCTTCGCGACGTTCTTCCTAGGCCTCTCCTTTGGGTTGGAAGTTTCAAAGAAAAGTCGAAAAGAACCAATGTAGTAGACGTCGCGATGCTGGATTTATAAATCCCATTAGTTAGCTCCCTACGTATAGCTACTAAATTTTAAGAGTAGAAAATTGTGCGAGGTTTTCGTAATTGTTACATAAATTAAATTATTTATTTACTTATATCTTTAACATTAAGTAATCATATTTCCTTGTCTTATTAAACTAGGTTTTAATTTCATGCTGTACTTATAATGCCAAAAAAGAAATGAAGCGTCGTTATTGTTGCGCCTAGTCTAGAAAACCTACCATTTAAAATCTGACTACGTACGATATTGTAATTTTCACTTTCTCGCGTACTACTTATATAGTATAAAAAGTTATGTAATGCTGCAGAGAAAAATGTCGATTTCTTGACATAAAAATTACTAGGTTCCTGATAAATCGGATAATTCTTGTTCCCTCTAAGTAGTAAATTATTTGTATTTCCTCTAATATTGTTTTCAGTTTTCACTTTTTGTGGGTCTTTGATTCCTCAAAATTGGTTTTGAGGAAACGTCTGTCCATCTGTGAACAACGCTAGCTGCTACGTGAGCAGAATTTTCGAGAAAATTGATATTCCCTGATCGGTCGGACTGATGTCACGGCCCCTTGAATTTGAAACGGACGTATTTTTTAGAAAACTTTACATGAAGGACCATGGACATTTTACAAATTTTCTCAAAAATGTCGCAGAATTTTTTCTTTAGTCTGTGTTCTCAGATAGAGCAAAGTACACTTCTAAAAATGGACAAGTCTTATTTTCAAGTATTATATTGAACTCTGAGTTTTCGAAAATTTTATAAAATTTTAAAAAATTGGAGTCTTTGTACAATTGAAATATTGAAGACAGAGGTATTTCTCCTGAATGAAATCTGTTCTTCAAATAAGGTAAAGTACATTTTTTTTTAAAAGATGAGTAGTTTTCGTGTAATTTTAAATGAAATAGCACTTCATTCAAATTATGGGACCGGATTCCACCTGGTCTATGTGGCACGGTAATCATTGCTGATGACATTTTTATGTGTTTGCTGTAATGCTCAGCGAAGAAATAATTTTTCGTCAGTGTTGTGACCCTCTGAGATTAGAAAAGGCGAATTATTCTTACTCTTATATGTAGCAAAAGGCTTCCCCTAACACGTTGCGAAGTCATAATCAACGTCTTGTAGGTCCTTGATGCCGAAAAATGGTTTTACGGCAAAACGTCTTCTTGCCTGCGTATGTGATAAACGCTAGCGACTATACCGCAGACAGGATTTTCACCAAAATTGTTATTGCTCAAGCCATCTGGCTGTGCCCTCTTGAATTTGAAACGGGTATTTTGATTTTGAAAATACTTTACGTTTGGCCCAACATTTTCAAAATTTTCTCAAAAATGGATCCAATTTTTTATTAAATTTCTTGCTTAATGAGAGAAGTTATAAAAATGGTCACGTCAGATTTTCCTTGTATTCTCCGGAATTTTGAAAATAGTGAGAGTTAAAAATGTTTTGGACACCTTCCACCAACTATATTTTTGAAGAGCTTTTTCTTTGTGGTATGTTTTCCTCTAAATTAATCTTTAAATAATGCTATAGATAATTGTTTTTCAAACTGTTAGTACATTTTAGTTTTGTGTGAAATAAAGGCAATTTTATGAACAAGTTTTTTCTCAAATCTTTCTTACTGAAACTCGAGAGGTCTTATGCAATGCAAGCATTACAATGCACTGTGACAATATGATTCTGTATAGTGTTCGCTGATCCCTTTTCTATATAAAGGGGATCAGTGATGTTCCCTGTATGTGAGCGTTCCATGAGGCCATGAATCAAAAGACACGTGGTCATTACCTGGTAACGCTATTTTCTTTCGTCCACGAGGTAAACTCTAAACGTTAGCATCGCGTTCAGGCATTATTATGGACATACAAGTGCGATACGTGCCTACAATTGTATGCATCTAACATGATGTAAGGCATTAAAAGTATAGTAAATATTCGTATTATTATAATGTATTCTCGTTTTGTTAGGATTTTTTCATACAAGACGTGACAGTCACGGCCGTAGTAAAAAAAAAAGCTAATTTCTTTTGTCCGAAAGCGAAACTCTGAACGTTATTGCATGGCGTTCAGGCATTATATCGGACTTATAAAATCTGATGACAAATAATCAAACGTGACGTAAAGTTACATTATGATTACATATTATCAGATTTATTAAAAATTTTTATGGAAGAAGCATTTGTGACACTTTTTCATTGACTTATTTTCAAAAGAAGAAGAAAAAAGAAAGACAAACTTCACAACTTCCTTGAATGTTCGGACCATCCTGAAGAGATTGGCGAGAAGCTTTTTGAAGTTTAAACCTTTTTGCACGGGAATATTTTTTAAAATAATTTGTAGTTGAAAACAACTGATAAAGAAACCCTCAATCTTCATGATACGATGTTTTCATAGTTAATAATGGTATTTAGGTATGGTATATTTCTGGAATAAATACGTTATAGGTTCATATAAAATTATAAAATAAGCAAATTAGCCGAAAAATGTAGATATTGTAATTTTAACAAACCAGTTCGTTAAGAAACATCTTAATATTATTGCCTCCTGGAAATGAGTGCGTGTAAACTGTGCTAAAGAAATGAATTCCGAATGTTTCGTTTATATTCTAAAATACCAGTTTTGTAACAAGAAACATAAAAATAAAACGCAACTTTCCCAGAAACATAAATTAGCGCGGCTACAACAGTACATACTTTCTCCCAGTATTTGTAATTTTAGCAATTTTTGAAAACTCAGAGAGTTCAGCAAAAATGAGATATGCACCATTTTTAATATCCTTTCCTCTATCAGAGGAAAAAGTTTAATACAAAAAATTAAGCCATTTTTGAGAAAATTTTGAAAATGTTACGGCTTCATGTAAAGTACTTCCTAAAAATCAAATTATCAGTTTCAAATTCGCAGAGACTCAAATTCGGCCAGATCGGAGAATTTTAATTGACTGAACGGTTTATGTGTTAGCGTTGACGACGTACAGACGGGGGAAGGACTATCATTTTTTTAGTATCTAGGATCTACAAAATGTGGATTCTGACTACGTCTTACACGTTGCACCAAACTTCTTTGTGCTTGACCTTTTGAGCCACGTGATGGCGCCTACAGTGGTTTCCTAGCGACGAGCAATAGCAGCAGCATTTCATATGAGATAATCTACACTTGTTCCCACCAACTTGGAATGAACAAGTGAAGGGGATATAGCGTGTGTGTGTGTGTGTATATATATATATATATATATATATATATATATATATAATTTGTTTATATTATTTGTACAGTTATGTGGGTGGATGGCGCTCACCTACCATAGATCTTAAATCTTAACTTATACTATAAAAGTATCCAGATAGAATCGGTTGTTTGCATGTCTCTTTTGACATATTTCAGCAAATCGGCATCAGAATGACAAAGTTCTTTAGAGATTTTGTTTGTGAAAATGATGTTCTGACATGTTAAACTCTTTATTTTTAGATCTACAACACTCTAAAACGTGTTTCAAATCGGACTTGTAGTAAACTTTGCATGAATAAAATGCCTTGTTTTAATTTACATTTTTTCTCACCTTTATTAAACCCTGCCAAACTTTCAAAATCCTCTCTTGTAAAATCTGGTCAAAGTCAAAAAGAACTGTGCCTGCTGTATTGTATAGTATGCCTAGCTGGTACTGAAACGCCACATCCTAGATGCTGCCTGCCTTATCAAACTTCCGTGGTGAAAAAAAAAGAAAATCTCAGTGAAACTAGGGCGCGTCAACTCAGCGGTTTCAAAATATTTCCACGAGGCCAGAGATCGTATTGCGGGAACACGGCGTACCTTGGCCCGAGAAAAAGGAACGGGTTTTCCAAGCCTGTTTTAACAAGTATTGCTCTTAAGCTTCTGAGTCAACAAACCCCCATCTCGATCACGTTTTTCCTCCAGATTCCTTTGACCCTGTGAGCAGATGATGGGATACCTCCTTGCATTCTTCCTGGACACAGATTTAGCTTCACTATACGTTTGTTATCCCTTTTTGCTAGTTGCGGGAGGAGTAGGTCCCGGAAGAGGATTGTTATTTTTCAGTAATTCTGTAAAACCAAATCTGTACTTCGTTTCGTGTTGAAAAATGTCTTATGTTGCTTGAGAACGAAAATTTCTAATTTTCAGCCACGTTTAATGCTGTCAACCACGTTCGTTGGTACGTATTATACTTCGTAGTATCGTTCGTATTATTATACTTAACTTCATTACTTTATGTATTGTAAAATCGGGGGTATTCGGATTCTGGAGTTCAATTTAAATGTCCGCAAATTATATTTCTGCCCCATACGTCACATATAGGTTTTAATTTTTTTATTAAGAAATAAACTTAAAAAAAATAATAGTTAAAGATTTGAGGGCGTCCAAAGCTCGGATGATAGGGCAATTGACTTCCGAAAATTGGGTTGTGTTCAAATTCCACTCTTTATTTATGAATTTATTATTATCTAGACGTCGCTCCTGTGGTACGAAAAATATTTACTTCAAAGAGTGGAAACGGAGAGAAGGGCGCCAGTTTGATACGTGCTTATTGTTAAGGCATGTCGGTGCACAGGCAAACTGACACAAAATTCTCATTTTGCAGTAGAAGAGTTTTAATCTCGGCGGTTTTCTTGGTAGACAAGCACAAAATCTGTTCCTCGCATACTAAATTTAAGCAACTCCCAATAAAAAAAAAGCTTTTCAATAATTTTCATGACTTCGCGCCTTATGGTTTGCTTGCTTCGGCAGAATATTTTTTTTAATTTGGCAGACGAAATTATATGGATGAATGCGATAGTGTAGAGTAAGTAGAGATAGTATAGAAGAAGTAGTAAGAAAAGATAGACTAATCGGAGCAAGTATTTAATAGTAGGCTATGTCCCATCTACACCATTTGAAGAAGATAACAGTATGTATTTTCCTTTCTGCATAAATGTTTAATAAATGTTGCTCGCATCACAAGGCACTTTTTTATTATTCATTGCTCATTGAATTGGAATTGATAAACCTGTAAATTTCCCTTCATTGCATATATAGCGTGCCACGTCTGGCGACTCAATATTGAGTCATTTGGAGCTATCTTCTGGTCGAAGTTCGCACTAAACTATTCCAAATGACTTATCATACAGATCCATCAGTGAGTGCTTCTCGCGTATTAATTTTCTTATTCCTTTTTATGTGGTACGGCGGTCAGCAGCGTTGTTCGGAAAATGAGACATGTAATTTTTAATTTGATTGCTTTATATGTTTATTTATTTGAAATAAAAATTGTACCGCCGGTCTGGTTTGTTGAGATTGTTAAAGCAGTAGTGCCCTAGCGAGCTCCAACCGAAGGATCGCGGGTTCGAGTTCCGCCTCGGGCATGGTTGTCTTTGTATTCTTTCACCCCCTATCATCACCATTATCATGTCATCTTCACAGTTGTTAAATGCAATAATTGTCGCTAATGACCTATATGATGATGCAATCTTCAATAACAAAAAAAGTACCACAACAGTGTAAAAGGAATGTAAATGAAATGATTAATCGGTGTGATTTAATGAATAAATTTGAAAGCCGAATGTTATTGGTACTTCGTTTGGCCATCATGAATATATGATTTAGTATTTATGATCCCGAAAGGGAATTCACTCATATGATTCATATGGAATGAAAGGGAAAAATATTATTGAAGGGGTTGATATGGTGAAGGCTTGTGAGAGAAAGCATTTGCTGATAAAATTGTAAATTTATTAGAAATTCCGTTTGATAGAGAAGATGAGCTTTCGGAAGACAAAATGGGGATTGAGATAGACGTCTGAAGATTTTGAAGGCGTTATAGAGTTTTGAGTGAGGAAATTAGTCTCTATGGCAGCGTATTAAACATTGTATCTGAAGATGGGATCAATAAAAAAATTCTCGTACTCGACTGTAGTTTCGGTTATGGGACTGTTACCGAATGAAACTGTTATACACAAGATGCCTTGGAAGGGGAGAAAAAAATTCTTCGAACGCCTTCCTTCGGATGTGAAGTAAAGACGGCTGTCCCATGTTGTGGATTTACTGCATGTAATGCTTAGGATCCTCTAGCCTAAATGAAGCCTCTGAGCAAAATTGAAATCGCCCGTTTCTCTGCTAGGAGAGGTGAGTAGGCGCGAGTGAAAGGGGTGTAGCTGAATTTGCGTGGTCAGGCGGAAGAGCAGACACCAGGCCTGAGTTTCGATACGGAAAACAAGGCATCAATGAATGAATTATTTTGCTTTTAGTGTTTGTAGTAGGTTTTCAGGCAATTCTGGAGCTGCTCGATGTTTTGTAAACACGCTCAACTAAACCAGATAACAATAATTTGGATCAGTGAAGAAGTAATCGGCGCACCTCTCTTCATGACGATAGTTGAGTTCAAGATATATCGATTAAAAGAATAATTGACTAACCAAGACTTTTATGAGAAATAATTTAGTATGTTAATGAATAATGTGCCGTATACGACAAGCAACATAATTTTTCACATATTTAAAGGTAAAATTGACAAACGGCAATTTAGAAGGATTCATATGCGTCCCGAAAAATATGGGTTGGTCCCGTTTTTTGGATCTCTGTTCCGTTGTCCCGAAAAACTTCGCCGAAACGTCCCTGAATTTTCTTACTGCTCTTTTCCTCCTGTAAGGCAATATAAAAAAATTCGAAAAACACTTATTACCGTTTTCTACGTAAAATTATTTGAAGAAACAACAAAAAAGATCTAAGTGCCACGTCTCCTCGCAGATCCCGTATGAACTGGTCAATATGTTTAGTTCGTATTCGCCTCTCGTTATAGCTCTGAAAGAAAAACAATTCCAATTATAATTCGCTACAACAAAACGAAAAAGTTACTACATTCGAAATGAAAGTTGCCGATGAAATTGTTTCTTTCCATTTTTTCTTGTTCCCAAAAGTTTTCAAGTTAGTAGCCAGCGAAAAGCGATCATTAAAATAAAAGCATTATGTCCGCACGGTTTTAAACATTGCCTTCTAGCACTTCAGTTCTACGTTTTACAGCAATAACCATCATAGAAGTTGCAGATAATTAAATGAATTTTAAAATTAGTTTATTATTTGCTATTCTTCCTTCAAATTATCAAAAGTTTTAGAATTTAAAAGGTTTAGACAGATTCAATTTCGTTTTTTGCACGCCATGATCACAAAGCCAAAATTTTGGGAGAATTTAAGCACTCTTTCTTTATTTTTTCCCTAACAGAAAAATACTGATTACATCCCATGGACACAACTCCTGCTGACCAGTGTTCTAGAACTCCACAGTTCTAATACAGATATCCTATTACTTGACGTGTGCCTTTTGCGTTTTCTCAATACCTTCGGGAGAAAACATTTAGGTGAAACACATGAACCTTACATTTTACCTTATTACTTTCTCGGTATCTACATCTGTTTCAATCTCTGATTTCATGGAGATAATGAGTAAAGGATCCACCCACGCTTTTAATAGTGCGAGTATCACCTGTTCCCTTCTGCGGCAAGCCTCTGCCCAGATACATATGTAAACGTGGCTCCACACATTCGGCATTCGCCGAGCAGCGAGCTACTGCTCGCCCAATCCCGAGCAGCTGATGTGTTCGGCGAATGTTCGCTCCCTTTCATGTGTCCAACAGACCGACATGCGGTGGGTAAGGCGAATACCGAATGTTCGTCGCTTGATACATACGATGGACTACCGAATGTGTAGAGCCGCCTTAATGCACATACACCCTCGCTGTGGCAATGTCGACCGAGGACGGATAGATACAGAGAGATGACCGCCGGCAAGTCTGTGGACTAGAGTGGGTGCCTGTTGGGACACAGTCAGGATACAAGCTAATACAACAAGCTAATACAAGCTAATACAAGCTTGTACAACGGGTCAAGTACATTCCTGGTTAAGGAAGGGAGAAGCGGTCAATGCCCTCGATTCCAAAAATTGAAATAACATTAGAAATTATGTGATAGGGTAAAATATATATTGTCTATTATCAAAAGAGGGTATCGTGAAGTATATATATATATATATATATATATATATATATATATATATAATACATATATATATATAATACATATATATATATATATATATATATATATATATTATTTGTACACATTTTAAACCGATTTTGAATGAATAGATTCATTTTGAAAAAAATATAGTAGATATAAATTACGCGAAGGCTACATCCGAAATTTTTTTTCATTGTTCATTTTAAACACCCCAACATCATGGAAAAAATATTTCTTGTATTTTGATTCAAAACTTTCCCCCGTTGTTTACTGTACGATTTAATCTAGTTTACAACCCCATGATTTTTTCAGTTCATTTTTTCGAGTGATGCGATATCACAGAACAACTATTTTTTGTACATTTTTTCCATATCCCTCAGTTTTTTTAATCATTTTTCAATAAAGAAACGTTTTCTGTATGTATCGTGTATCCCTAACTTGTATGGACATGTATGCAAAACGTGATATACTCTCTTTACACCATCATTTTACTTGCTGATTCTATAAAAAGGCTCATTGACTGCCCTGAACAACCACTGAGTATAAGCTCATTTGCAGCCATCAAACATTACTACCTGGACCAAAGGGATCATTCTGCACTTTGTAAAATATTTTAAAAGTGGAATTAGCTTCAAATAGGAACTTTACTTTGAACGGCCAACCATGAAGTCATGAGTTGCAGCATTGTACATTCAGTATTGTGCGTGGGCAACCATTCTACTATTGCTAAGAGTTTAGATTAAATTTCACAGAAAAAAGCAAAAAGAGGCTTCAATTTTATCGTGTAATATTATCTTCTCCATTCCTTCAATTTAATTTTACACAGAATTGGAGTTATTGCTCAATTCTGACTCTCCATGCTACGGAGCAGAAGAGATGTTTCTCGAAAAATATAATATACAGTTCAAAGACGTCTCATTTCATTCAATACTATTTAAAAACATAATACGGGCAACACTTATGTCCCACCTGTTCCCAAACGCACCTCGTCCCACAAAAATCTTTCAATACCGAATTACGTTCAGAATATATCAGCACATTAGTTATTAGGATGCGGTGTTCATATAAAAATGAATAAATTAATGAATAAAAATAAATAAAATAACAAATGATCAAACGAGCGTAATAAATGGACTAAGAACAATTGAAATTAATAACCACAATACATGCAAATACTTATAACGAATTAAGAACATTCCTGGTTATGGAAGGGGGGGGTAAATATCCTTGATTCCAGAAATTGAAATAACATTAGAAATTATTTCATAGGGTAAATAAATAGTATAATATAAGAATATAAATATAGGGAATATAAAAATATATATTCTCTTTTATCAAAAGTTGGCTCCGTATGGGATAAATAACTCCTAATTGTTTTGAATAATTTCCAATCCGAATTCATTTTGAACCCTGTTGCTTGTGCGGGGCACGACGGGTCGGGAGGAACAGTGACCGAGTGACGGGTTCCTAACAGACCTGCGGTAACGGAGCGTTCCTCGGGTGAGATTAGGCCCCTTTGTGCAGTCTATTTCGGGCACCCCGCCCCCCTCCGACGCCCCTTGCCCCAGCCGGGCGGGCACCGCCACCCTCCCTCGAATGAGCAGCCCAAGCTACGGCGCGCGTTTTGGCTGTTGGATATTATTTAAGGGCTTTTGATTTGAATTATTTCGTCAAACAATAGTGAAAACTGTATGCAACGTATGCGGGAGAAGTACGATCTGTGCAAGTTTTCTTGAGCTCCGGAATCTCTTCCCTTTAACCGTAAGTAGTTGAATGATGAATAAAAGTATCAATAAAGCGAGGTTAGCGACGTTTGAAAAGTTGATTTTTTTTGTTCCTGAGTTAAAATATTTTTATATGCATCGATAAACTAACAACAGATTTGATTTTTTTGCATTGCCAACAAAATAGTAACTACACTCCTACCACAACTAGCAAAAGAAGAGTTCAATAAAAAAAAACCTTTCGTTCAAAAAATTAATTCCAGATCATTATAGACATGGTTCATAATTTAGGTTTGCACGTTGCATTAATTTCACTTGAAATACCTGTACGATGACTGGCAGCTAAGAGACATTTAGGAATAATAAATTTAGGGATAGTAAATATGTTTATCAATAATATAGCTATTTCTTTCACTTATAAGGAGGTACATTTAGATTGATTCTTTTTCCGCCTGCGTATTGCAGGGAATGATTTAACTTTAAATAATTGGGAGGGGATATTTTTTCACACCAAAGTATAATATCGATGGCTAAATTTTAACATGAATCTCAAAATTTGCGACTGCGAAAACATTCTAATGTACCTAAACGTTCATTAACAAAGAAAAAGACTTAAGACACTTGCAAATAAATTGTACGTAATATTAATATTGTTATTATAATAATATTAATTATGTATTAGTGTAGATCGTGATTCAGCTCGTTTTTGACTGTCCTTACTACGGAGAAGGGGTACTCAGGAGGACTGAAACTGTAAAAATTCAATTGTAATAGAATATTTTCAAAGAATCTCGTTTTGTAGAAAACGATTAAAGGAACACAACTCGGGTCCCACCTGTACGGTTGCGTGGTCCCCGGGATATTTTCCTTCATATTGCCCGCACGTTACACTTGGACTCCACTTCTCCTGTACGTTCCCCTTGCGTATTCAAAGACGCAAGATAGAAAGCTTCTTAGCTATTAAATGAATATATTTCATTAAAAAAGGTCTGGATTGCACTGATCGGCTGCGTTTGGCTCAGAGTCAGCATTGTCGCTGTCTCTGCAGTGACTCTGAACAGGAGATCCTAAGATTTGAGTCCGGGTTGTTGCTCTGATGGCTGATCTGATCGGTAGTTTTCCGTGGTTTCTCCGATCAACACTAGGCGAATGCCGGAGCAGTACCATAACAAACGGGCCATGGACAGCGCGCGATCATTCCTACCTCTTCCTTGACCTATCCTCACCTCTTAGTTACACACACACACACATACACACACATAAGCACTGAACTACATTTCCACATCTATCGGGAACTTGGAGCTTGTTCCGTCTATGGCGGTGCCCCGTTGCGGGAGATACCTGGAGACTCCATGGCCCGTTTGTTATGGTACTGCCCCGGCATTCGCCTGACGTTGATCGGAGAAACTACGGGAAACTACCGATCAGAGCAGTCGGACGGTAGAATTCTCCTCCAGACAGTGGCTGAATTCGATCTAGCAGTCTAGCCAGTGTGGAAAATCGTGCCACCGTCGGCCCTCCGGGTTAGAGGCACTGCAGTATCGTCAGTCAATGCCCTGAGCTACCTTTGGCGGTGACGTGCCCCGAAACAATTGAATTTGAATTGAATTGAATTAATGCCTTATTTTACGGGGCGATACTCGGGGCATGAGGCCCGCTCTTCCGTCTGACCACGCAAATTTCGCTACGCTCCTTTCACCAACTACCAAAGGAAGGAGGTATTTCTTGGGCGAGAAACAGGCGATTTTGAATTTAGTTCAGAGGCGTCATTTAGGCTTGAGGATCTTTTACATACAAGTAAATCTACTAACATGGGACAGCCGGCTTTACTTCCCCTCCGAAGGAAGGCATACGAAGGATTTTTTTCGCCCTTAAAAATCCACGTCGGTCCACGTATACCCAACTTGGGTATACCAATCCAATACGCTAACCGTTACACCATCGCCGCCACGAAACAATCAAACTGAAGAACGCATTTCTTCTCGTACATATTATAAGACATGCATGTTCCTACATCTCGTGAAACATTACGACACCGCGAGTAAACACATATAGCCGCCGGCGTACCTCATTCGTCTCGTAGTACGGCGGGAGTCATTTGAAGAACAAGTTCAAAGCGCGCCCCGTTATCAGTGCCACCTCCTGCCACCAGGAGCGTTATCTTTCCGCTCCAAGTTCCCATTTCGGTGTGTAGCACGAATTGCCTATGGTTCGAATAAAACTGAAGGCATCTGGAGGCGATAATGGAAACCCTCGATTCATATATCCAAATAAATATCCAAGAGAGTGTTAAAAAAAAAAGCGTTATGATCGACATACTGAACAAACGTGTTCATAGAACTGCAGTTAGGGGTGTAGAAAGCTGCAAGAAGTGCACGCAGAAACTACGACACGTCTAAATTACAAAAAACCTTATTTTTCTTCTTGCTGGAAAAAATGACAGACGTATGGGTTATTACTATCTTCCCACGACTCCAATTACGTGTTTGATTAGCTTTGGTGTGGTGACATCGACACTTTCTCTACTAGGTAACAATATAGCTGTGATAGCTTATTAACAACTGCAACAAAACTAACCGCACACACTATTAAAAATCCCTGTTGATGTAATTTCTAATGTTAATTTGATCCGCACACAATTAACGAAAATAAGAGTAAATCTTGTTTACGAGGTGTTCTAATGAATAGTGAAAATCACACCAAGCATCTGATGCTTGAATCACCAAGAAAATTTATCCTTTCAATAAAATAATATTTTGTACTTTCAAATAAATATTATTTTAGGAAAAATAAAACATGTAAGTAAAAAAATAATTATGCCCAAACCTTCCGAAATATGCATTACATACAAAAGATTTCTATTTGCGATTATATGTTTGGCCATAAAACCTAGCTATTTTAAGTTTCTGAAAGATATGACCATTAACAAAAAGCATACAATTATAAGGAATTTCCAGCTTTACCAATCCACTGAATATTTATGAAGCTCTAAGGCTGTCCAGTGCTCGTCCGTTAGGTCAAGAAAAACATCATTTTCGAGAATGCCAGTAAAATCTAATCAGCTGTTCGCTTCGTTAAGAGAGGAGGAACATTAACAGTGAAAAACGGGAGATCCAATAACTCCCGTTGCAATGACATCATAATAATTTGTCACTTCGTCGCGACGGTAGTTTCTAGTGCCACAACTCATGAACTTTATCCAGTTTTAGTCTAATTAGCAAATATGTTTTAAATTTACACGAGTCACATCACATGAATTTCAGCACCTGAAATAAAAAAGTTCTATATAAATCGCTAGGAAATGTAAGAATATGAAGCCCATAGGTATTTGCGCGATTTTAAATTTTTTTACAAGTTCACAAAAAGAAAGAAAAATCACACGTGTTTGAAACTTGGTTCAATTTAAAATGTGCCTGTCGATGATGATAAATTCTTCATGAAACTATAATATAAACGTTATTTTACAAACCTTATGTTGCACATCAATGATTAGTGTGGACATGTAAAAACAGAAGTTGAATGTAAGTCAGAAAGTGTGGGGCTGAGATGCCACTTTATTCATTCAGAAGGGGCGCTATTCTCCTCCTAAATAAGAAAAAATAAACAAAAATTACAATGAGAGTGGGAATCTGAAAATGAAATTATTCGTTCTGAACTTGCCCGATGAATATCACTAAATCATAATTTGCATACAATGCTCTAGCAAGCAGGCATACAGGTACGTCAACAAATACTAACACGCATTCTCTGCCTTTCCCTCTCTCTTACACATACAATTTATTTTCTTTTACGTGTCTCAGGTTCCCATTCATGATTTTATTAGTATTCGTAATATATGTAAAGAAACAGTGACTTGTGATGTCCAGATGACAGATTACCACTACTAAGAATATCGGTCTTATTCTTAAAACTTACTTTCTTTGCCTCCTTTAAGTTTTGTTGAGAAATAATCGTAAACTGACGCATTTTTTGACGCACAAATTTTCTTAGAACATTTCGGAATCTTAATGCAAAGAAATAATATCGTATGATTAGGATGATTTGTAATGTGAACATCATACTCCGTAAGATGAAAATAAATTACTATTTAATTGTTTGTCGAAAGCAGAAAGATCCAATATTTGTGTGTGGCAACTAATCAGGACGGGTTCGATTTTTTTCCTAAGCGAACTACACCTTTTCTTCTTTTTTATTACATTTAATTTTGAAACCTGTCATACACCAGTAATTAATTTTCAATGAAGTGTGTTACGCTTATGTCAAATAGAGTATACAAAATCTTATTTGAATACATTAAGACTTCATTGACGCTAGTATTTAAGTACTTATAAACTATATACTAAATAAACGCTAGTACTTAAGTACTATTAAACGTGGCGGTATAATTGATAGGCCTATTTTGTAAAAAAAATCAATAATTGTCTGGCAAACAATTATTGCTTGCCTGTAATTAATTACAAATTATTAATAAACTTCGTTTTTAAATTGTGAACTTCTCGTCTATATTCACATTGTAAACTGCTAACATGAGAATTTTCATTTTCGAAATACTGAGTTCTGTAGACGTGTAGCGAATGGTATATAACCTCAAAACAGCACGCGAATTTGCGAATTCGCGACAGAGTGCTCTGCTCGCTGATGACGTCACGCTGCAAACTTAACCACGCGCCATTTGCAAAAAACAAAATAACTCTTTCACCTAACACTTTTCATAAATTTCTTCAAATTTCGTTCCGTCTACCTCAATCATATGGATTCAATGTGTTTATACACATAGTACGCATTGGAATAGTCGAATGGAAGGCGAATTATGAGTAGACATGGCATTGACGTCACAAAACAGTTCACGTCGTGGGAAGGGAAAGGTGTCCCCGTTTCGATAGAACAAACACGTGTCCTTGGATCCTTGGCCACGTGTAGTGGCTGGGGGAGGGAGAGGGGAGTTAGGGCCCTAGGGTCAACGACCTATTACTCAATTGCTGACACTGGCGGCCCCAATACGCTATAACCCATATGCCTCTGCAGCACAACAAGTGGTTGCCGGTGTAAACTAAGAAACAAACCTTTCCGGGAATCATTGCACGGTACTTTGCATATAAAATTGGTTCGACGATTTTTAAAACATATTGCATTTGGCATATATTGCTATTGCATATTGGATATGGCATGTTCTTTGTTCTACTTCCAGCAATGTCAAAACTTTCTAATCATTTCCCTATTATACTGAAGTGCAAGAGAGCTAGTTACAGAAGTTACAAAATCGTAATAGCAAAGAATTGTCGCTTTTTCTCCGTTCTTCGTCGACAAAAAGCAGCTGGTTGATAGTAGCGTCTACTTGACCTAATTAGCTTCTTCCTGGTCTTGTTGGCCTGTCTGTTTTGATGGATAATTAAACATCTTTACGATATCCGATACATTCGTTTTACATTAGCGAAATAATTTTAATAATTTTCTAAATTGATTGTAACATTTTTTCATAATAAAATCGTACAGTTATGTTCTGAAAAAAATTGTTGAACATTTTTACGCGAAACACATCGAAAAACGAACGAAAAAACAAATTCAACTCGAATATTATTAAAAATCAATATATTATTTTTCAAAAAACAGTGTTACGTCACTTCGAAAAGTAATAATCGATGGATTGAAAAATGAATTCTCTTCAGAGAAAAGACAATGTTCTGCTAAGAAAAACGTTTACGAAGAAAATCTTCAGTTTTTTAAGAGAAACTTTCTCTCTGCTCTGCTGCAATTCTGCGCCGTCATTTCGCTGCCGCTCCCATGTTTAGTTTACACTTCATATAATAGTCGTTTCTTACTTTCAGGATTCACTTAAAATGTATTCGCCTTGCCTTCATATTATTACAATAATGGGAAATTGAAATCAAGTTATCTGAGGTGATGTAATCTGGATCTCTTTTTTGGAAACGTCGACACCTAGGGTACAAAAATGCACGAGCCCGAAAAATCAATCATTAACAGATGTTTTCGTTTACATTACGCTGGAGGACTTGATACAATAATATTAGCGCATATCACACATTACTATCAATGCGGTGGTAAGTTACAACACAAATCCCCATTTTCTCGTCCTTGTGATTTCTCTTCACAATCATCCTGCAAAACTTTCAGAAACAGTATAACACCTTACCTCTAAGAAACTGCCATTGAGTGATCCGGCTACAGCGAAGTGTGGCAATGTTGCACTAGCGGAGAGCCCCAAAAACACTCTATCGAATATTCCCGCGGATGTCCGCACACCCGCTCGAAGAACAGAAGCCATCTGGACAGTTGAACCAGCTTCCGCCCGCAAAACCAACAATCAACACGAACCCGGTGGGTTCTCACAGATCAAACTGTATGGCGTCCACTGCCGCGCGGTTCTGAAGCCGTTGGTTCTGGTCCGCGCCCTTCCTCTGTTCTGCCGAGGCCGTGGCGCCGAGGAAGTTTTGAGCTGCGTGGCGGCGGCGGCGGCGGCCAGAGCGTCCCTACGCACTGGGTGCTTGTTCTGCGCATGCGCGCCACCTCCAGGGGGTTGAAAGGACGAGCGAGGCGTCTCCAGGCAGTAGTGCTTGGCTGGCTGCTGGACGCGCCTCCCGGAAGGAAGGACATTGGGTGACACGTAGAACT
Organism: Gryllus longicercus; assembly: GCA_038098605.1. NCBI lineage: Eukaryota > Metazoa > Arthropoda > Insecta > Orthoptera > Gryllidae > Gryllus > Gryllus longicercus. The sequence continues at coordinate 2,518,094 of JAZDUA010000215.1, forward strand.
GGAAAACGGGAATCTGTTGGGGTGGCCACAAGGGAAGAGTAGGGGAGGGGGGACTTATCTTTGGCCAAATTAGTGGTGGTAAAACAGCACGTACTTTCACGCAAAATTACGCATTCAGTACTCAAATTATCGAAAAATTGTACATGACCTTATTTCAAAATCTATCTCCAAGGATCAGATTTCATTAAGAGAAAAATCTTTATCTTCATAATTGTAGTTGTAGGAAGGCACCGAAAAAATTAAAATTTTTGCAATTATCGAAAATTTGGAGGTGTTGACGAAAATGAGACCTGCACCATTCTCTTAAACGTCCTTCATACTATCCAACAACAAAGTTTAATAAAGAACAATGGGGCAATTTTTTTGGAAAATTTTGAAAAAGTCTCAGGGGCTTTATGTAAAATACCTCAAAAATTAAAATATCTGTTTTAAATTCAAGGGCCCGCGACAACAGCAATATCGATTGGGGAATATCAATTTTGGAGAAAATCAGCTGAACAGTTTAGCCGCAAGCGTTGTTGACAGACGGGCGAAAAGACAGACTTTTGCCATCATTCAATTTTTCGGTATTAAGGACGCATAAAACATGGATTCTGGCTACACGTGTTAGAAGACTTTTTTCTAAATATAACAACTGTATTTATTCCCTTATTTGTTACCAGTGACACGTAATAAGAATTTTTGTGCCGAATATTCGCCGATTTTTGCCGCATTACATAAGTTGCTTTCTACTCCGTAGCGAGAAAAAAAATGTTTAATGCGAATAATTAAATTTCGTCCATCCTTTATTAACATCCACATTAATGCACTCGGCTGAGGGGGGCTGTTCATGGAGCTTCAGACCCCTCAGAAGCCAATGGTACGTATTCATTCAATTATAGTTTTTCTTAATTTTCTATAGTAAAGAAAGTCATTTAGTATTACAGTTGAATATGTTATAATTAACTATAAATAAAAAAGTAAAAATCAGTTTTAAGTTCAGTGTAGATAATACAATTTCACAAGAAAATAACAAGTCACCTGGACTCCACAACTAGTGTAGCCTCCCTCCCCCATATAAAACTTTCGGTTAAGCAATAGAAAAGTATCTTTTCTTTCATAATTTATACTTTTTTTATTAAATATTTGCAATATATAACGAAAGATAATTGATGCAAATACAGTTAAAGTTATTATTATTATTATTATTATTATTATTATTATTATTATTATTATTATTATTATTATATTTATTATTATGTGTGATCACGCAACACGTTCTCTTCGTAAGCCCAGTAATATTCTGTCCTGGAGAGAGATTAACGTGGGGGGGATTAATAAGGGGAACAGCTTTTCTGCTGTATCCCTCGGTACGAGGAGTTGTTAAGTCTTGAATAATGAATTATGAGGTGATAGGATGATAATGATGAGAGGTGATCGTGACCTCTTTGAACCATCCCAGCTTTCGCCTACGTTAAAGAGGGAAACCACGAAAACCCCGGTTAGGATGGTCGGCCCGGGGATTAACTCCGGGCTTCCCAAAATTTCCCAATGTTTTGAATAACCTGGGAGTTTAGTCAAGTTCTTACACCAAGTTTGCGGAACAAACCCCAGAGCTTAGATAACTATAGGGACGACCTGTGCTTTAACAACCCACATTCGGCTGATCTCGATTTCCAAACTTGTATTTAAGACGTTTTTCTGCCTCCTTGGTTACCACGTTTTGATCGCATGATACTGCAACATCTACAAGTAGGCATGATTATTCTTTGAAATCCCGTATTATTATTATTATTATTATTATTATTATTATTATTAGTATTAGTATTATTATTTCTTTTTTCTCAGGGTTTTCTCACCCGGGTTCCAGGTTTAAGGGGCCTCTAGTCATGACATATTCCTAGCTTTACATTTTTAGAAGCGTGCGAACAATCCGACAGGTTTTGAGAATGTCTGACTTTTGAGCTTTTGGAATAATTTTGTGAGCAGGAAGACCTAATTTTTTCAAATAATACTTTCGATTTTTGTTAATAAAACCTGTTACAGTTATTACAATTGGTATAACCTCTATAGACTCAAGTTTGTATATTTCTTTATATTCTATTAATAAGGGAATGTATTTTGAGATGTTTTCTGTTTCTGCTTTATTGATGTTGTGATCTGCAGGGTGTGTAACATCGATGATGAATGCTTTCTGTTCCTGTATGTTATGTAGTAGAATATCTGGCTTATTTGCCGGAATCATTTTATCAGTATGTATTGGAATGTCATAATCTATTTTGAACTGATTACTTTCTATGACGGGCTTGGCTTTGTATTCATAATAAGAGATGCTTTCTTCTTCTGTCAGTAGCCCATGTTTGTTTGCCAGTGCTTGGTGTACAATATTTGCAGTCAGGTTGGGTCGATGTACACTCTAGGTGTTGGCGAGGTTTGTGCACCCTGTAATGAGGTGGTCTATTGTCTCTGATGATCGATGGCATACTCTACATTCGTCATTCACTTCTAGATTTTCAATAATTCTTTTGTAGTTATTAGTTGAAATAACTTGGTTCTGAATTGCTTGAATGAAACCCTCAGTCTCTCCACATAGAGCCTCATCTCTCAGCCACCGCATTGAAGCTTCGTTGTCGGCACTTTCAAGAGCATGGAGAAATCTACATTTGGAGAGGTTTGGGCCTCCATACCTGTAATCTGTCCTTGACTGGTGTAATATCAGGGTATTCTGCATTGTTGCTGAGATTTAAGGGAGTATAGTCTTTGCCACATAATACTACTGCTTTATGAAGAGGCGACAGTTCTGATTGCGAATTGACGTTCTTTTTCAGACTTGTTACCTAGCGGTTGCATAATGCTTTCAGATCTAGTAGGCCACGACCACCTGTTTTCCTGGGAATCTAGAGACGTTTAATTGCTGTTTTAGGGTGATGCATTCTGAACTTCGTGAGCTTCGTGCGTACCATTCTGTTTAGGTTATCAAGATCTGTTTGTGACTAACTGACTGTTCGAAAGGAATAAGTTAGCATAGGGATGCTCCAGGAATTTATAGCTTTTACTTTATTCTTGGAAATCAGCATATTCCGAAGGCGGAGCCGAAAAATATTTTCTAGTTGCTGCTTGCTGTCTCTGTGATGGGCCATAATATTTTGGTTGAAACCTAAATACTTGTAACTATCATGTGGCTGTAATTGTTCTAATGGACTAAAATCTGATAAACAGTGAAGTGTGGTCGAGGATTCGACTTTTCCTCCTTTAACATACAGTGTGGCACATTTGTCTGTTCCAAAAGTTATGTGTATGTCTTTGTTGAATTGTGATGTGATCTCCAACATTCCACTTAACTCATTCCGGCTTTTTACAAATACTTTTAAGTCGTCCATATAGAACTAGTGGTTGATGGTGTGATGGGTTTTCTTTCCATCAAGGAGTTTGAAATCCAGACCAGACTGATTCAGCATATGTGATAAAGGATTAATTGCTAAGCAAACCCAAAGTAGAAGTATTTGGATGAATTTTATAGATTTCCAGCACTTTCAAGAGCAAATCGTGAGGAACCAAGTCGTAAGCGTTTTGGTAGTCAATCCAACTGACCGCTAGATTTCTTTTCTTCGTTTTTGTTTGCCCTTGGGTACCCTTCCGGCATCCTTTTTGTTCTTCTGCCAGAATTATTTCAAACTTGATACGTTGTGTTACTTTTTGAGCAATCGTGGCGGAAATTATTTTATAAGGGGTATTGAGGCATGTGATAGGCGGATAATTTATTGTGTTGGTTGTTTCAGAACTCTTGGGTTTTAGGTACGAAACTGCCTGGCTAAGAAATAAAAGTACTTCAGTTGATCTATCAAAGGCCCGATGAAGGATGTCAATGAGTGGTGTGTGCAGGGACATAAGGTACGTCTACCAGAAATTTTGAATTTCCTCTGCTCCGCAGATTTCCAGTTATACAGGTTTCGTAATATCTGTTTCAATTCCTCCTGTGTAACTGTTGGTGTTTTCATATTTTTGGCGAATCTTAATGGTTCGTTTGGCAACCATGATGCTTAGGTGCTATGGTTAACAGGATGCGACGAGAGTGAACTCCAAAATTGTTCAATTGACGCCAGGGGAGGCTATTCACTGTTTGTATCTTTTGGAGATGTGGTAGAAGTGTTTCTGATTGAGGCTTAAGTTTCTATTTTTTACTTTCTTTTTGTTAGAGATGTTGTACCGACGGAGTCTTCTCCCTAGTGCTGCAACTTTCTGTTTCAAAGTGTTGATATAGACATCTAGTTCGCACTCGAAATCTTTATCTCTAATTCTGATCCTGTGACCTTTCAGTATTTTGTAGACACTGTCTTTCAGGCGTTGTTTGCATTCCTGCTGCCTATCTCTCCAAACAACTAATTTTGTTAGGTCACTTCTAAACCGCTTAATTTTGTTTTCCAGCCTTATCTTCCATTTTAGAGTCATTGTTTCATTTTTGCCTGAACCGTTTTTTGTTTTGGGTATTACGTTTTGCGTTAAAATGATAGTACTAGCAATACAGGATGCAGGCAGTTGTACCGCTTCGGATGTCTCTATACGTTTTTCTGCAAGGATATTAATTATGATGTCAAGAAGTTGAAATGTGATTTTGTTAGGGCGCGTTCTTGGTAGAGGTTTTCGACAGTTGGGATCTATTCCAAAAAATATATTGAGTTTTTTTCAATTCTCTCCTAGTTTGAACTACTTCTTCTGCGTTTGCTGTCTCTTTATCTGCTGAAGGATAATTTGTTTGTTTTGTGATTTGTTCATTATTCTGATCTACTTCGTTTAGTATTTATTGAATGGGTACATTCATATCAGATACATCCTTAAAGTAATTATGGTAAATTTCATTCCGTATCGAATTTTGTTCTCAAATGCTAATGACTGGTTTGCTGATAATATGTTTTCGCCCATCGCATATGTTTTGTTCCGTAAAACTAAGTCTGTCTTAACTTTAAAAATTCTTCATGCATTTTCTGCGATAGTCTGTCCGGTTTCTTTGGCATTTGGTCGCTATTTCACGCGCCCGTAGTAAGTCACAGTTATCTTTGTGTTGCCAGTTGTAACGGGTCTCTACAGAAATCTCATTAGGGTCTCTAGTCTTCAACGACGGAGGCAAACTAACCGGTGTCGATGACTTCTGTGCTTCGCTGTTTGAAGCGGAATATTCCAGTAGCTAATTCGGGATTTCCCGTAGGAGACGCTGGCCTCTCCGTAGCTCCTTCACTGGCGGTTTCACCAACCGGAATCAAGATGATGATCCCCAGTTGATCCGGATCAACTTCAGTTTGATCCCGTTGTACGTTTCTCCACGCAATTGACACGAATCAACGTGTCTGACTCGGATCAAATTTGACTCGCAATTGATCCGTCGCCGAGCGGTGGATCACGGCCAGATCAGGAGTTATTTCTCGTCTTGGTCGTCTAGCTACTCCAGTTTTCCGTATATTTTAAGGAAATACTTGTAGTTGGACTTAGACTCAGTATGGAAGTATTCGCTAAGAAGTAGGATTGCGCGTAATATTTGTTGAGCAAATGTGATTTTTAAGATAGTATTGTAAATAAAAGTAGGGTGAACACAATTGTTGTTTGAATTTTGAAGTAAAATTTAAATATATTTTGGCTTCAAATTAGGGTAATTATAAGTATCATTAGTAAAATAGCATTTTGTGATATCTGTATTGCAATTGCCGTGGGATAGTTTTATTGAACACTTTTTTTTAGTGTAGTACTGCTTTCAATTTTTGTTCTTGTTAGGTTAATTTGTGTCGTAAAAATGGAGTATGTTTTCGAATGTGTCTCAATAAATATTATTATTATTATTATTATTATTATTATTATTATTATTATTATTATTATTATTATTATTATTATTATTATTATTATTATTATTATTATTATTATTATTATTATTATTATATTTACAATAATTACTATCATTGCTATTATTATTATTAAAGTTATTTAAATTATTTTAAGATTTAATGATTCTTCAGAAACAAATCTCTTGTAGATCTGCCCCTGGGATGGGTAAGAATAGTACACTATTATTACAATAACACCAGCGAACAAGATATTTACTTCCAGGAAGGTAGAGTGCTCAACAATCTAAATTTTATACATTGATTACGAATATCACAATGGCAAAGTCATATCATATCACAATTTTTAAATATACCGCATTTTCATATCGTATTATGCTATTAATGCAAAAACATTTAAATTGCATCTGTGATAAGTACAATTAACACGCATAGAATCTAATTAAGAATAAAATATTTGTTCAGTTCATCTTTGCTACTTTCATGAGATATCAACAAAATTAGATTGTTTTTCATCCTTCTCAATTCGATGATTGCCGTCTACATTCCCCTGCTGGAAGTCGCGCTCAATTTCGAGTAGGTCGTATCGAAGTTCGTACATGATTGCCTATCAATGCGAAGCTGCGCGGGAAAGCCTCTACATCCTCCCATGTGGTCTAGTGGCTAGGATACCTGGCTTTCACCCAGGAGGCCCGGGTTCGATTCCCGGCATGGGAACATTTTTGTAGAATAAGGGAAAAGGACAAACGATATTCGCTCAGTTAACTGCCTGTTGGGGAAAACATACGTATCAAAGTTCGTACATGATTGCGTATCAATGCGAAGCTGCGCGGGAAAGCCTCTACATCCTCCCATGTGGTCTAGTGGCTAGGATACCTGGCTTTCACCCAGGAGGCCCGGGTTCGATTCCCGGCATGGGAACATTTTTTTGTAGAATAAGGAAAAGGACAAACGATATTCGCTCAGTTAACTGACTGTTGGGGAAAGCATACATATCAAAGTTCGTACATGATTGCCTTTGAATGCGAAGCTGCGCGGCAATGGCTTTACATCCTCCCATGTGGTCTAGTGGCTAGGATACCTGGTTTTCACCCAGGAGGCCCGGGTTCGATTCCCGGCATGGGAACATTTTTGTAGAATAAGGGAAAAGGACAAACGATATTTGCTCAGTTAACTGACTGCTGGGGAAAACACACGTATCAAAGTTCGTACATGATTGCCTTTGAATGCGAAGCTGCGCGGGAATGCCCCTACATCCTCCCATGTGGTCTAGTGGCTAGGATACCTGGCTTTCACCCAGGAGGCCCGGGTTCGATTCCCGGCATGGGAACATTTTTTGTAGAATAAGGGAAAAGGACAAACGATATTTGCTCAGTTAACTGACTGCTGGGGAAAACACACGTATCAAAGTTCGTACATGATTGCCTTCGAATGCGAAGCTGCGCGGGAATGCCCCTACATCCTCCCATGTGGTCTAGTGGCTAGGATACCTGGCTTTCACCCAGGAGGCCCGGGTTCGATTCCCGGCATGGGAACATTTTTTGTAGAGTAAGGGAAAAGGACAAACGATATTTGCTCAGTTAACTGACTGCTGGGGAAAACACACGTATCAAAGTTCGTACATGATTGCCTTTGAATGCGAAGCTGCGCGGGAATGCCCCTACATCCTCCCATGTGGTCTAGTGGCTAGGATACCTGGCTTTCACCCAGGAGGCCCGGGTTCGATTCCCGGCATGGGAACATTTTTTGTAGAATAAGGGAAAAGGACAAACGATATTCGCTCAGTTAAGAGACTGTTGGGATAACACGTAGTAAGCTGTTGTTACGACATATTAAAAAATAAGGAAAATGTTTTATTAAATGCTCTTGTACTCTCACTACTGTGTAAGACTGCTGTTTTCGCGTGTCAGTTTTGTCAGTAGCGTACCGATATTACTGCGGATCCATCCGAAATTCTTTCATTCCGGGTCCCTTTATAGAAGTGTAGAAAAAACACAACTAGTGTGTGTACCTTAATTAAGAAAAACATTCCCTAACAATACGCCTTCTTTTACCGTGACCAGCTCACATTGCGATCTTGCAGCTCTGTCTTTTGTTCTTACGCCACTGGGATTTGACCATGTCGCCGCCGGACTGCGCCACTGAGCATTAGTCAGTTCTTTCGTCGTTCAGTCTGGTGTACCAGTCCCTGCTCGTGGCGTGTTCTGTTTTTATTTAAAAATGCAGAGCCTAAAATGATATAATAATAATTACTATGAGTTGATACAAAGGTAAATTCATTTTTGAACATTTCTTAATCTACTATACGATGGTTGAGTGAGAAGAATCAAGAAATGTCATTGTATGTATCAGTGAGAACAGTCCGGTTCGAGTCGCCGAGGTGAACGCTTCGTGTCCGAGGTAGCTCTGTCTCTTCGCTTTCTGGCATTGGGCACCCGCAGCGATCAGTGCGATAACGCTCAGTGCCAGAGCCGTTCGTATGAGCGGGGCGAACAGTGCCACGTTAGAAAAAGTGTTATATTTTAGTTTTAGGAAGGCCAACAAATCAATTTACACTAATTAATGGCCACAAGTGGTTGCTCCGTTACGGGTCTACTAATTCGGAACGCAATGGACGCTACGTATAGTGAAAGTGTTGGTGAAAACTCGTTTAACAGCGAACTTGTGCAAACCATCCCACGTCAAGCAATACTTTAACTGCAAGAACATCTTCAACAACAACTACAACACCTCCAACATCAGCAACAAATGGGAGAAATGCAACTCTCTCAACTTCTTTCTCAATATCATGTGCCTCCACAACCGCATCCGCAACAGCCCCAACGACGTGAGCTCCAAGGTACGCAGGAACAAGGTAATGAGTACAAACGAAAGAGGTCACTCTCGCCAGAAGAGGAAACGCTCAGGTACAATATTCCTGTTTCAAGTAGATAGAAACTTCTATGGACATTAGAGACAGAACCTGTGTACGATCCGATTATCAAAATACCCCCAATTATAGTGCATATTGCAGGTAACTTCCAACTCTTGATAGATGATATTAAAAATAACGTTAAGGACGACACGACTTCACAACCAAACAGGAGAAAGATGCTATTAAAATTTAATTTACTTCTATAAGTAATTATAGAAGTTTTAGAAAATTGTGTGAAACTGAGAAAATTGAGTTCCATTCTTTTAAAGATCCTTCTGTAAAAACGTTAGCCATTGTAATGAAGGGCATTGCCACTTCGTACTCGGAAAGTTAAATACTCCAGGAACTGACAAGACTAAAATCCCCAGTAATTAAAGTAGAGAGACTTTATATAAAAGAAATGCCCAATACCTGTATGTGCAATTGATTTAGAAAATATAATCAAAGTAAAGAAGTTTTCAAACTTAACACTTTTTGGACAGTGATGTAAGAATTCATAAAATAATCACGTCTCATGTGATTTTGGCATTCCCAGGCAAATTGTGGCTTTCAGCGTCTGTGTGTCAAATGCACCGGTCAGCATCACTACTCCGAGTGTACCAAAATTAAATCTGCCCCCCCCCTAAATGCGTGAATTGTGGTGACGCACATACTGCTAACTATAAAGGCTGCAGTATATATAAAAAGGCAGCAGATCCAATGAGAAAATTAAAAAGTTAAACCCACCTTTCAACATGTCCCACCAAACCAATACTTGTTCTAACAATGTACCCGACGGACAAGTACCATCACATCCTACCCTTCATCCTAATCAAAACCTTAATAGCCAACCGAGGTCATATTCATCATCATTCAACAGGATCAATCAAATCTACTCTCAAACATCGTATCACAAGTCATGTTAGCGCTCACTCCCATAATCAAAAATACAATAAAGTCCGTTCTGACAAATTTAAACTATGGCAAATAAAATAACTAATATTATTTTTTTAAACTGGAATGCCAATGGACTGAAACGCCAAGAAAATGAATTTAGGTATTTTTTTAAGAAACTTGAAATTGAAATAGCTTGTGTAACCGAAACCCATCTAATTCCAGGAGAAAAGTTTCACATTCCAGGATTTAAAATTTTCAGAGAGGACCGAATTGCCAACAAAGCATCAGGTGTCGAAGCACTACGAGTAGCTAAAAACATCGAGTGCAACCAAGTATCTACGCCTTTATCTCCGAACTTAGAATCAATAGGAATAGAAGTAAAGAGTAGCGTTAATATTAATAATAATAATAATTATAATAATAATAATAGCCATAACAACAACGACAACAAAGTAATAATCATTGCAGCTTGTAAGCCTCCCAATAAGAGATTCCCTGAAAAGACTTATAGAAAAGTATTTAGTTCATATAACCGTATTATTCTCTTAGGAACAGCAAATATACAGCTTGGGACTGTAACTCAATATCCACACAAGGCCGAAAGTTACTGGAATTTGTAAATAATAAGAGCTTTAATATTCATGACCCAACAGATCCCACACATTTTCCCTACAATTTTAAAATAACCCCTGACGTTCTCGACATAGTCATAACCAAAAATATTAATTTTCCATTGCATCAAAAAGTGGTAGCTGAATTAGAATCAGATCATAATCCGATCCTAATATCATTCAAAGAAAATTTTAAAGAAATTACATCAGGAAATAACCCTTTAGAAAAACATATCAATTGTACTAAATTCGCTGACCTAATGCAAAGGAACTATAAATATCCACTTCCTATTATGTCGTTTGCAAACCGTACTAGAAAAGTTAAATGCCGCTATTTTTAAATCTCTGGACCAATCAATAATACCACAGATATATCACCATATTTACAATACTAAAAGCAAATTATTCTCTTCCCCTATTCCATGGAAAATTATTAATTTAATTAAATCGAAACATAATTTAAGAAGATTTTGGAAGACCAGATATAAAAGCAAAACTAAATAAATTGTCAAGAGTAGTCGAAAATTGATTGCATAATCTACGCTTCGCTTCGGCAGTTCATAAACCAAATTGATCCTAGTTCAACACATCTATGGACAACAAAAAAAATCACTAGAGATGAAAACGAAATATCCCAATTAAAAGAGAACAATAAGCTACTGCATTCAGATGTTGATAAGACCAAAGCGATTGCAGATCATTTGCAAAATGTATTTAGACCACACCCTCCAACAATAGTACAACATAACAATGAAATTGTAAATTTTATGAAACAACCACTAATTACAGCCGGAACCGAAATATAGTTTATTTCACCGTCTGAAACGGCCAAAATAAAACATTTAAAACAACGAAAATCACCCGGTATTGATGGAATCAGCAATAAGATGCTCAAAAATCTCAATAATAACTCTACAGCAGGACGAACTGCAATATTTAATGCCATCTTACGATTTAACTATTTCCCGACTGTCTTGAAGACCGCAATTGTCTTTCCTTTTCGCAAGCCAGGAAAAGATCCTCGATGCCCTGAACATTACAGACCTATAAGTCTCCTACCCTCAATTTCTAAGTTTTTTGAGAGGATTCTCTTAAAGAGAGTTAACAAATACCTGACAGACACGGAAGCAATACCAGATATTCATTTTGGTTTCAGAACAAATCATTCCTGTACTAAGGCTTACTGAGTACCATCACACCAGCTGCAAAGGCTTACTGAGTACACTGCACAGAGCTTCCAAGAGAAAAAACATACTCTAGCCGCATTTCTAGATATTGCACATGCGAACGACAGAGTTTGGCATACCGGTCTGTTATTTAAAATAAGACCACTCGGTGTCAATGAGTATATTCAGAATATTATTATAGGCTTTATCTCTGATAGAAAATTTAAGGTGAAAATTAATCACTCATTTTCTACTCTTCATAATACCACAGCCGGAGTTCCTTAGGGCTCAGTTCTCTCACCTATTTTATTTAATATCTTCGTGAGTGACATACACAAATATTCCAACGTGAAAACTGCTCTTTTTGCTGACGATACGGCACTATTTTCAGTAAGTTCAGATATTAATCTGGCATATTAATCTGGCGTATAATGGAGTCCAGAATAATCTTAACATCCTAATGCAATGGACAAAAAAATGGAGAATCGCAATCAATCCTCAAAAATGCCAGACCAAGATATTTACTCTTAGGAGATCTCAAACCCACCCTATCTGAAAATAGATGACAGTGAAATACCTTGGAAAAGTGAACCAATAAAGATCTTGGAGTATTGTTAAGCAAGGAACTTCCCCGAAAACCTCATATTCACGAAGCTATCAACAAATCCAGCGCCAAAATATTAAAACTATATACTTTTATAAATCAGCATTCAACACTCAATACCAAATACCAGATTCTATTAAATAAATCTATTATCCTACCCACACTAACTTATCCTTGCCCAGTGTGGGGAAACGCTGCATCCACCACCATACAAAAAATTCAAATAGTCCAACTTAAAGTCCTTAGAAAGTCAACTAAAGCTCCATGGTTTATACCTAATCATCAAAGAGAACTCCAAATGGAAACCGTGCTAAAACACATCAAAAGAGTCGCAAATAATTTATATTCTCCCCTTCCCTCATCTCACTCCGCTCTGAAATTCCACCTAGGTTGACCAGCAAACATCCCAAGACGAATCAAATCTGAATTTCCCAAAGATATGCTTAAACCTCCATAAACTAATAATATCACATCTGTAGAATCTTTCACGTTTCCCTTTCTATTGCTCGACAGGGCAATCCTAACAGTTTATCCCCCCTCCCCCGAAGAAGAGATTAAATTCCAGTAGCTTCTAAAAGAAAACGAATTAATAAAATGAACCAGAGTTTTTAACCCCAATCTGTCAAGGAATGCCTAATCCCAAAAAAGTTTGTAAAACTGAAACCCCTCGAAAGACCTTTAGTCGAACAAAAAGAAATAAATTGAAAAAAAATCAATAAGATGAGAAGTAAACATTGTTCACTCAATTCGTTTGATTCGCCCAGCAATCGTGAGTACGTACTTGTGTAGGAATTGTGAAACTAATGACATAATCGAATACATTTTTTGGGTCTGCAAACGGTATACCATTGAACTCTTAAAGTGCCTGAAGAAGATTCAAAAATTTGTGATATATGACCTTATTCAATAATCTTCTTAATGACAATGAATGATGTAAACATAGTCAAAACTCTTGGAAATTTCATTATAAAAGTTAACTGTAATGTATAGAAAGGTAAAAACGCTTATCTTAAAATGTATTTAATGTCCATAAGGCACCATCTCATATATTCTGGCTATGTAAATATACGTTGAGCTAATAAAAATACATATTCATTAATTCCTCGGTCGTGTCGCGCTTGTATTGTATCGTGGCGCAGATCGATCTTTGAATCTGCCGCCGCCGCACTCTATTGAGTTGTAACTTGTGAAGCTGCAGCAGCACTCACTTTCCCGCATTATGTGTAATTTTTTGCAATTTTCGAAAATGCAAAGAGTCCAACGAAAATCGAATCTGCTTCATTTTACTTTGTCGCAATGGAGTGGAGAGAAAGTTATGTAATGCTGCGCGAAAAATCGGCGAATTTTTGCAATAAAAACTGTTATTACAGGGCCCTGGTAAAGAAAAAGTAAAATAAATCCAGTTGCTAAATTTAGGAAAAAGTCCTCTAACACGTGGTGTAGACAGAATCCAAGTTTTGTGTGTCCTTGATACAGAAAAATCGAATGACAGCAAAACGTCTGTCTATCCGTCCGTCTGTCCGTGTCCCTCGTAAATTTAAAACCGATATTTTAATTTTGGGTCGTACCTTACACGAAGTTCCTAGGACATTTTTACATTTTCAAAAAAAAATTGCTCCATCATTTTATATGAAATGTTATGGTTGGATAGTGTGAAGGACGTTTAAGAGAATGGTGCAGGTCTTATTTTCGTTAAAAACTCTAATTTTTAGAAAATTACAAAAATTCAATTTTTTCGGCGTCTTCCTTTATGAAGATAGAGATTTTTTCTCGTAAAGAAATCTGTTCCTTAAAGATAGAGTTTGAAATTAGGTCATTTACAATTTTTCGAAAATTTGAGTGCTTTGCGCGTAATTTTGAAAATACGGGCGAAAAAGTATGTGCTGTTTTACCACCTTTCGTTTATAAGTGTTCAATCGCACCACCCCTGAAAATATCCTTACAAAAATTGGAGCAATTTTTAAGAAAATCTTGTTTTTAAAATTGTATTTATTGCACGCAAAATTACGTGAAAACTGCTCGCAATTTAAAAAAATGTACACGATCTTACTTAAAAATCTATTTTTGAAAAGAGTTATTTCCTCAATGAAAAATCTATATTTTCAATTCAAAGGAAGACGCCAAAATTATTTTTTTAATGATTTGCCATTTTTCAAAATTTTAAAAATTCAACGACAATCGGAACTAAGTCATTTTTATGTTATATTTGCTCTATTCGAGAACAAAATTTAAACAAAACAATTGATTCTGATTTTTTTAAAATATTACTGAGCGTTTTTGTAAAATACTCCCCGAAATCGAAATATCCGCTCCACGTCATCAGCCCGGTCGAATGGAGAAAATCGATTATGATCAAAATCCTGCTTATGGTTTAGCCGCTAGAGTTGTTCATGGACGGACAGACATTTTCCCGTGAATCAATTTTTTGGCATCAAGGACCCACTAAGCACTACTACGTAAGTAGTAAGCGAGAAAGTAAAATTAGCCGTCACGCTTAACTTTTGTGCTAACTCCAATGCAAGCGAAACACCTAGAAAGAAGGTTGAAATTCCCGCCGCCATCTTCGACATGAAATAATCTGGCACGTTGTCCCAAGGTGTCCGGAGATCGGCGTGCTGTCACCTCGCGTGTGGAACAGGAAACCGAAGGTCAAAATACATATTCAGCTTGGAGAAAGGGGCACTCGAAACTGTCGAGACTTTGATGTTCCACAGAGCAACGTGTTGGGCGTTTAGTAAAACATTTCGAAGGTCATTCATTCCGGAAGCAGAAAGTACGTATCAGCCTACAGGATTCTCATCAAGCTAGAACGATTTTCTGGATGGTTTCGAATGAACTTAATAGCTTCGTCAAACAGATTTATTTGGGAACGAGGTAACCTTCACGAAGAAATTAAAACTCATTTACCACATCTGAGTGGAAGAAAATCTACTTCCTAATTCGTGTTTAATAATTTACAGAGTTGTATAAGAGATTACCGTCAGTCTGGATCTGCCCAACACGAATCTCGCGGAAACATCAGTTCAAATTTGCGGGCCCAGAAATAATGAAATGAACCTAGAAAATGGTGTAGAATATTAAAGATTGTCAACAGGGAACTTTCATTTATCGTGTGCGGCAATCTAAAGCAAACGTCATTAGTTTACAGAATGCTAATATTATTCGAGCATACCAAGAGTTTCCTTAAGACTTGGATCGTGTTCAGCGTTAATTGTTACTCCGCTTCATACCGTGATAATAATTTATTACAGGAATTTAATGAGATTTAATACATTGAATGGATTGTTCACGTTAGTGGCCATAAGCAGTAAAAATGCTGCAGTAGTATTACATTATAACATTTCTTTACATAGCAAGAATATTTCTAAAAAATGCTGTTCCATAATGTAACACGTGAACAAACATTAATAGGCGGGTGGACTCTTCCATGGGACATTGCTGTCGTATGACGTCAGCTATGACCTAAGACGCACTCATTATTAGAATGAGTCGATTTGCACATTGTGAATTGGTTGTGGATTAACATAATTAAATATTTGCATTTTTCTGTCAAAATCGAAACTGTTTCATTGTTACTTTCTTGTATACGTACTTATATACGGAGTAATGTACTACATAATTTAAAGAAAGTTATTTTACTGTGGAAAATCGATTTCGAGATTTAACGGAAATGAGAGTCCAAAATCACGAACAAGTATTGTTTTCTCAAGACGTCCGTCTGTCCGTCTGTCCGTCCTCTGAATTTTCGAAAACTGCAAAAGAGTGTTTTTCTTTCTTTCTTTTCTTCCTACATCCACATAATGGAAGATAGATATGTTTTCCTTAATGAAATCTATTCTTCAAAGACACACCTTTAAATAAAGCCATATACAATTTTTCGAACATACCATAGTTTTACGAGAAATACAGGCAATTTTTGAGCAAGTATTTTCTCAAAAACCGCTTCAATTTTTCTTTATTTTTTTTGATACAACGACGGTAGCTTAAAAATGGCGGGAGTCCCATTTTCGACGAACTCAATATTTTGGAAAGTTCTCAGTATTTTGCAAATTCAACAATGCAAAAGTACAATATTTATGACAGATTTTCTTGAACAAACTTGTTCTAAAAAATAATTTTTAATAGATCATGTACTTTTTTAATAAAGGAACGAATAATATTTGTTTAACTAGAGGTAATATATATTTTTTATCAATTTTTTGCTTTAAAGTGTTTCATCGGAGTAAGTAAAGCAAACTTAAAAATCGGGTATTCATTGAATTCTAAAAATAAAAATAAAAATAAGATCAAATTTCATAAGTTACAAATTATATGAGGAAGTATGCGATGTTTTAGCACCACTTGGTTTTACTGTAAATCCTTGCTTAATGCACATTTTCAATACTTAAATGTCATTCTGCAGTGCGCCGTGTATTTTAATCAGGATAAACGTGTCTGTATTGCCTATATAAACTTGCCTGTAATTCACGTTCAAGTTCACCCGTCTATATTGGGGAAAAATACATTCCTGTTTTGTATTTTTGTTTAGCCAGTACATTTCTCTTCCTTTTGTGTTCAGGTTAATGCTGTAAACTTCGGAACTTTTCTGTGGACTGTCATTTGCCAAGTAAATAATAAACATTGACTAAACTTCCCGACTCTAAAGATTACATTAGCTTCTCCCACCGTAAGTGAAGGCGATAGCGACCGGTCGGCCGGTCGGTCGGTCCGCGTGTGACGTCAGCAAGAGGGGTCCACGAGAAAGGCCCTCGTAGACCGCGGAGGGCGCACGTGCGGCGTTGCGCGCGCGCCGCTGCCCTCGACAAAGGCGACCTCTGCCGCCGCCCGGCACGGGTTCCCGCGCGCACCGCCGCGCGCCGCTGCCGGCGGCAACGAGCGCAACGCCCTCCAGGATGCGCTAATCAAAGCACAACCCACCGCCGGCTCATCGTATAGAAGGGCGCGTGCGTCACACCAACTCACGTGTGTGTTGTGTGCATGTGTGAGAGAAAAAGTTTTCATTGAATAGTTTAAGTATGAATGAGAGCGTGATTGTGAAATAGAATAAAAAGAAGACGAAACAAGAACAATAAAACTTTTAAACATTTTTTAAAAGTATAACTAAACTAGGTCCAAAGAATCCTTGTAAAATTGGTTATACTATAGTAATAAAGATATAATATAGTTTATTTAAGAGATGCTATGGTCCTACTGCAAAAGTAGGATCGCTCGCAGTTTATGTATCCTTAATAAATGAATAATCTCCTGCCTCTTCAGGTATATTGATGAGGGAGGAGACTGAAAAAGAAGAGAAACACACACACACACACACACACACACACACACACACACACATACACACACACACACAAACTCACAGATCCCCAAACTTTCTTTCATCGACCTCTATTAAGAGAATTGTTACGTTTTTCTCTATCCACCTCTAATGTACAGTAGACCTATCCGTAAGAGTTTCGCATGGGTAATATCTTTAAGATTACAATTTCATACATTTTCCTCGTATGTCGATAATCGGCGACAATGCCGCTTCTGAGTAGCTCAGTTTCTAATTTTCATTGTGGTGCAATGATTACAAAATGTTCAGTGTTTTTTTTAAGAACTGGCCATTACATTTCTCCAATGAAAATGCGGAGAGTGTTTCTGCGTAAAAGAGTACTATCGTTGTGAATGCATAGTTAAAATCTCTTCAGTTTTTTGAACATACCAACTACTAAAGATGAATGACAGGTACAAAAGAAGAAAAGCGAATTGGTTGTTCATTAGTAGCTATAAATTTAGTTGTTTTATATAAGAAATCAATTAATTATAAAGTTTATTAATATTTTTTGTTTGAAATCAATGGAATCTTAATACTACTGATTGGGGCTATTGACCCCCAATATACCCCTACGTCATCACTGACCGCTTCAAATACCATTGCTTCCCCCCCCCCCTGGGGGTCGATACCGACCCCGTTGGGAACCCATGCACCAACTCATGGATCTACGGAGACTCAATTCCCTCGTATTAGCGGTCTTCTACACTCATATTCTCAATCATATATTTTTGGTAATTGCGAGTGGAAGTTCATCATGAATAGAAATGACGAACCATTCTGTCTCAGCAAAGAGGCCAGATTTTGTTAGCCAGGAGACTGACGATCCCATATTCACGGCGTAAATGTACAGCTTGTCCTCCCCTCTTAAAATGTTACTACTCTAAATGTATGTAAATTCAGTGGTTAGGCGGAAGAGCAGGCCCTATGGCCTGAGCCTCGCCATTAATAAAGACATTATTATGATAAATGACTGAAGATATTGTCTGGTATCAATTTTAATCAACTTATGATCATTTCGATCGCGTTGCGATCATCATCAGAGCTAGCAGCTTCTGGGCCGAAAACAAAGTTCTGCCTTGAACCATATATGCAAGTTTGCCAGACCAAATTTCAGGGATGTCTTGTAAAATCAACCAACAATCCAATTAATAAAGACATTATTATTATTATTATTATTATTATTATTATTATTATTATTATTATTATTATTATTATTATTATTATTATTCCCTTTGAGCTCAGCAGGATACCTGCCTTCCCAACGCTTCTCACTCAGACTAACTTCTTTGGTGACACATGGTTTTTCAGAGTCCATTTGATTCAGGTTCAGTGGAGTAAAATTCTTGTCAGTGGCACAATTTGCTTCATGCACGACTGTTTTCAGAAAGACCTATTTGCAAAGATTGTTGTTTTGCTTCGCGCACAAGGACTCAAAATCCAGAAGATCTCTACATCCTTCGTTCCGAGCTAAGTATGGTTTTGCCATTGAGCTGTTCGGATGGTACATTCGATACTTGGTAAGAGTGGTCCTAACTTTTCTATTAAGATCCTGCAGTGCAGTTGTTGTCCAGCGAAGAACACCAAATGTATAAACAGCGACAGGTCTGCCATAGTGTTGACAGCAGATATGAAGTTATTTTCACTTAAAATAATTTTACTAATTTTTGAGACTCTTTGCAAGACTTTATTTTTAATAATACACCTCATCTTTGCTCCTCTTGTTCTCAAAAGTTGGTGCAGGCCTAAATATTTATAGGTACTACTTGCCCAAGTTCTTGTGCCACACACCAGGATGAGTTTGTCAGGATCAAGGATTTTTCCCCTTTTCACTGAACTGCAGTCCGTCCGTCTGACGGTTCGTCAGTATCTCTTCCCGTTCGTTTGGCCATCCGCCTGTAGACCACACTGGCGTCTAAGACGAGTTTCAGACGATTTTCTTCAAAATTGATAATTCCCAATCGGTCTTACTGAAATCAAATTCCTGTGACTTTGAAATGTATGTTGGCGGCTCAACATTTTTGGATTTAACTATTTCCTAGGACAAAGAAAAATGCTTAAAAAAATTTGCAGGTCCAATTTCAGTGAAAATTGCAAACAATTATCGATGAAAAATTACAATATTAATTATAGATATTTTTTCCTTAATGAAATTGTTTTTTTTAAAATTAAATTAGGTCATGTACATTTTTTTAAAATATAAATAGTTTTCGCATAATTTTTGCTTGAAATAAAGACTTTTTTTCTAAAAAAGGCTCGAAATTTTCTAAACGCTTTTTCCCGGATAAAGAAAAGAATGCTTTAAAAATATGCTGATAAAAAAGGGCAGGTTTCATTTTTATTGAACTCTCTGAATTTTAGAATATTGCAAATACAACTATAATAATAATAATAATAATAATAATAATAATAATAGGAAAAGTATGCGCTGCTGTACCACCACCAGTGTTTTATTTTTATTTTTTGCTGGAAAGAATAAAGTGCTTTTATATAAATGGAACAGTTCCGATAATCATTAAAAGATATGAAATATTGAAAATTTCAATGTTTAAATATATTTTTGAACCTTACCTTCAATTTTGAATACAGGAATTTTATTGTAAGGAAAATATATCCCTCAATTTTAAATTGTTATATAATATTATGCACTTAAAACAGTGTAGGAGTCATTCTTGGGTAGTAACTAGTGGCACTAAATGAGAAAAATTTTCGACATTCCGCACTAGTTTTATTTTATTATTCATCGTCAAAGCCATTAAAACTATGCATCTCGTACTACGAGTAGAATTGCCCATTTTCGTGAGGTCTGGATTCCCTTCTCTAACTCGTATATTAAATTAAATTATGAATAAAGGTTTCAAAGAGCGTTTTGGCAAGAATTGATAAAAATATTCCATATCGTGTAATAAAAACTATTTGCAAAGGCAAATCAGTCACAGATTGTGGATTTTATCCTTTAACGTGACCTACGAAAAGGAATCGCTTACTGCGAGAACATTGAGAACGATTATTTTAATCACAAATTCCTCAGTGAGCTCAAGAAAATCTGCTCAGATAATGAAGGTATATTTACGTTCAGAAGGAAAAGAAGGAGACATCTCAGTATTTGTTCAAAGGTTTAGGTAAAATAGACGAAAAGAACTGAATGAGATGAAGTCATTGACCCAGCTGAGGCACAATACGTTAAAGCCGTATTTACTCTTTTAGAATTATATAGTACAAATAATAACTAAAACATTAAATATCATCGTTAAAATCAATATTATTTTCCCTTTTGATCCTGATTACAATCTGTAAAATATTTAAGCAGCAGATAGGATTAGCACTTAAACTTGTGTATTTTTTTAATTGTTTAACGTCATCTGGCGAGGTTTTGTACATTAATATATATCTTTTGTATCTAAGAGAATTTGTTGTAGTGAGCCGTTGATACTGACACCTGATGAGTATGATTGCTAGGGGGCGGATTTTTACGACCTAACACATGGCCAAAAATTATCAATAAAATGCTCTTAAAATACTTAAGAAATGCCCTAGAAACAAAAAAAATCACATATATAATTTGATCAAAACCACTTCAGATGAAGAACTCAAGCTGTTGGATATGTTACTGATGTAATTGAGGCTTCTTCCTTTAAATCAAGTGAATTCAGCTTGCAAAGTTTTGGTTTGGACTGTTCTTTAAAATAAAATACCTGCCGTTATTTATTGCGAAATCCGCCGAAATGACAATTGCGACGATATGCGACACAGGCACCTTAGATTACATAGTACTTCCAACAGCTGACATTTCAGTGAATGAGCGAAGAAATTGAATAGGCAACTCAGGAATTCTGGGGTGAACATTTGTTGCATCTCGTAAACATTGTTTGAAGCTAGTACCATTAATGTGAAATTAATATTGATGAAATCGGCGAAAAAATGAAGTAAAAATGACTCATTAGTTGAAATCGACGAAAAAAACAAAAAAATGATGTATAAAAATTGATCATTTTGTTTCGTCATAACATAAAATGAATTTCTATATTAAACGGAATTGTTCTAAAGTGAAAAGAGAAAAATGACGTTTCATTAAAATCCGCCCCCCTAATGATTTCTATGTCGAGTGTTGTAGTAATGGCATCTGTATTGGCTGAACATATGTTGCCACCCTTGAGTAAGTTATTTTTAACAAAAAAAATTGATTCGCAAATCAGGAGGAGAGCCAATGGTAGAATTATTATTTAATAACACGCGTTAAGGGATTAGCGTATTATTCGTAGTACAAATCTTTTCTATAATGTAAAAGCGTGGGGACTGAAGAATGCGTTTCCCAAGAATATTAAGTCATATCTCAGGCAGAAACGAACATTCCTGAAATACATAGAAAGAGTAATGTACACAGTGAAGGCTGACTGAATTTTAAAGAATTATGAATGCGAAATAGAATGAAATTAATTTAATGTTCTATTATTTAATACAAATATTCCATTTGCTGTTCGACTGAATAGAAGGTCTCAGAAATTTTGTAACCTTAACATCAGCCAATTGACTATTGTTCATTTTCAATAGCGCATGCGATCGCCTGTTGAAAATGCAAAATGCAAAATTAAAACCGTTTTCCTTCGATTGCTATTAATTTGTTATTTGTAAACAACTTGAAACATCTGAAATTATGCTACTTATTGTTTCTCTTTTGCAAAGAATATTCATGTCACCAGCAAACAGAACAGTTAATCCGTCTCTAACGGATGAAATTGTTTACGTATAAAAAAAGAGAATAGGGCCTAAGTTCGAGCCCTGCGGGACTAATGATCGGTTGACAAAGAAATGGAAATATGAGAAATACGAGTAATGTTCATTCATGTCAGTAAACATTTATTTCTATTACTTGCGATCAATATTTAATATGCGAGGAAAACCAATCTAGGACAATACTACGAATCCTTGCGATGGTACCGTAATTTTGAAATTAAAATGTTATTTAATGATGTTGATTGACGACGTCAAAAGCTTTCGAAATATCTAAAAATATTCGAATGGATGCTTCATTCTGATCCATTGATGAAGCACATCTTTTAGACTTCACTTTCACCCAGATGACTTGTCATCTTCTATTCTTTGTTAAGAGTTTTGTCATTTGGTGAATATCAAAGAAATCAAAATACCGAATTTAATTCCTTAACTTCATCACGCTAGCGTTTCTTATTTCCAAGTTTATTTATGTATTTACGTATTTATATAGTTACGTAATTACGTATTTATGTATGTAGGGCCTACGTAATATGTATTTATGTAGTATATAATTATGTGTGCATATATTTATGTATTTACTTATTTATTTATTGATGTACGTATTCATTTTATTTGTTTATTTATTTCAAATATTTTGAAACACAGTGGTGACTCCGGGAAATCCGCCTGCAGTTGACAGTTCCATGTGTAGTTTCGCCATCAGCCGAGGACGGGACCTGCCGCGCAGCACGTGCGCCTGCGCCATTGACGCACGCAGGGGCTCGGCAGGGCGCGCCAATCGGGGCGGACGGACCTCGTACGACGCACGGCGAGACGGCGCGGCGTAGGATCTGAAAAGTAAATGGTGTCCATTCATTACGTAACGCTAAAGAGGAGGGAGCGGGTGTGAGGAAGCGTTACAGTGCGTTACATAGGGGTAGGGGGTCTTGGTTTGGTATTACGTAACGCTGATCTTTCTTTTTCTTTTCCTTTTCCTGTTTCTTTTTCTTTTTCTTTTCCTTTTCCTTTTACTCTTTCTTTTCCTTTTCCTTTTTCTTTTTCCTTTTCTTTTTCCTTTTCTTTTTCCTTTTCTTTTTCCTTTTCTTTTTCCTTTTCTTTTTCTTTTTCTTCTTTTTCTTTTTCTTTTTCTTCTTTTTCTTTTTCTTTTTCTTCTTTTTCTTTTTCTTTTTCTTTTTCTTTTTCTTTTTTTTCTTTTTTTTCCTTTTCTTTTTCTTTTTCTTTTTCTTTTTCTTTCTCTTTTTCTTCTTTTCTTTTTCTTTTTCTTTTTCTTTTTCTTTTTCTTTTTCTTTTTTTTATTTTCCTTTTTCTTTTTCTTTTTCTTTTTCTTTTTCTTTTTCTTTTTCTTTTTCTTTTTCTTTTTCTTTTTCTTTTTCTTTTTCTTTTTCTTTTTCTTTTTCTTTTTCTTTTTCTTTTTTTATTTTCCTTTTTCTTTTTCTTTTTCTTTTTCTTTTTCTTTTTCTTTTTCTTTTTCTTTTTCTTTTTCTTTTTCTTTTTCTTTTTCTTTTTCTTTTTCTTTTTCTTTTTCTTTTTCTTTTTCTTTTTCTTTTTCTTTTTCTTTTTCTTTTTCTTTTTCTTTTTCTTTTCCTTTTTCTTTTTCTTTTTCTTTTTCTTTTTCTTTTTCTTTTTCTTTTTCTTTTTCTTTTTCTTTTTCTTTTTCTTTTTCTTTTTCTTTTTCTTTTTCTTTTTCTTTTTCTTTTTCTTTTTCTTTTTCTTTTTCTTTTTCTTTTTCTTTTTCTTTTTCTTTTTCTTTTTCTTTTTCTTTTTCTTTTTCTTTTTCTTTTTCTTTTTCTTTTTCTTTTTCTTTTTCTTTTTCTTTTTCTTTTTCTTTTTCTTTTTCTTTTTCTTTTTCTTTTTCTTTTTCTTTTTCTTTTTCTTTTTCTTAATACATAATGTAGGCGAAGGCCGACTGTAATAGGGGCGGCCGGGGTGTTTAATGTTCGCTGTAAAATGGATTTACCAGAGGCAATATTTAATGACGTTGCTAAAGCAGAATTGTCGCTAATAACCTAGAAAATTAGCTGAAAATTATGAAAACGAATATGATAAATTTGTAACTTCGATGGAAGAGAAAAATACGAATGGCGTTCAACTATTGTCGCAGAAACATTGAGGAGTCAGTATCAAATAAGGTTAGAATCGCCGGGACAATTGTATCTGGAGGAGTTACCGAACACAGCACTTTGCGTCCTGTCTTAACACACACACACACACGCACACACACACGCACACACACACGCACACATTCACACACACACGCACACACACGCGCGCGCACACACGCACACACACACGCACACACACGCGCGCGCACACGCACACACACGCACACATGCACACGCACCCGCGCACCCGCACACACGCGCGCGCACACGCACACGCACACACGCACACACGCGCGCACACACTCTTACATGCACTACTCTACCAAACACATCGGGAAGCCAGTCAAGAGCATAGAGCTCGTCCCGGCTGGGGCTTGAACTGTGCCACGCTGGTGAGAGATACCAGGACGAAAATATGCTTAAAAATATTATAACGTGATGAATCGTGGGTTTGCGGTTATGATCCCGAAACCAAACAGTAATCGCAGCGGAAGTTGACGTCGGAGCAACGACCCAAAAATGCGCGCCAAAGTCGTAGTAATGGCAAGTCGTTGCTGATTTTTTGTTTTTTAATGAGGGAGTGATGTATCTTCAATATGCTCCAAGGGGTAAGACGATCAAACAAGAATATTATCTGGAAGTTATGAAAAGATTGGGTGACGTAATG